>JAHTLZ010000089.1:1855470-1865638 GCA_023846285.1 Phrynocephalus versicolor | reverse complement strand
AAATGATCATGCAAGATTTGCAGCAGCTTACTTTCACCTCACTGTTTCCCTCCCTTGTCTTGGAAAAAAAATATTCAAGCTTCAGTTTGAATAGAGATCAAACTGTGTGTGTGTGTTTTGTGTGTGTGTGTGTGGGGGGGGAATGCAGGCCTCACTTATGTCACCGTCTCACGCTGTGCTGGTAGGAGGCGGTCGTGCACAGGGAGTGGGGGGTTCCGCTAATTGGAAAGCCCCCCCCGCTGGGTCCGTGCCCAGATCCGGACTTCTTTTTTGAGAGCGCATGCCAGGGGTTTCGTCTCGGTGTGCGCCACAGCCATCTTTTTGCGAGCAGAGAGGGGCGCTTTTGTGGCAGGGTTTTCCCAGGCCTCTGCTGGGCCTCATAAAAGATGAACCGGGGGCGTTTTTGGTAGAGTCAAATGTGTTGTGAGCAAAGAGTCCGCCATCGATGGGCTGGCCAGGTTGTGGCCCCCAAAAAGAGCCCCCGTCCAGTGCCTCCATCTCCCCCCCCCTGTGTGCCTTAATTGGACACCGAGGAAGAATGCCAACGATTGCATCTCCTTCACCCCACCCTGCCCTGTCATCCTCCTGACGGCATGCTCGCTGCGCCTTAGCTCCTGGTTGGGTCTTTTCGGACGAACAGGCCTCGCAACGACCCAGTAAGGCCGCACACAACGTGTTGTAGGTTCTGATTGTCCAGCTTCTTCTCTGGTGCATTTACGGAAGGAAGACAGCTCCTATCCCAAGCTTTTTTCATTTCCGGTGGAAAAATCCAGAAAGCTTGTATTTGTTGTGGAGGGAGAGGTGCTGTCAAGTCCCCTCCAACTCATGGCAACGAGGAATGAGCTCGTTCGCCCAAAGGCCCCGTTCACAACGGCCTTCCTCAGCTCTTGCAGACTCAGCCCCGTGGTTTCCTTTAGCACGTCAATCCATCGCACATTATCTGGTCCTTTTCCCTACTGCCTTTCCCTCTTTCCAGCATTATTTATTCTAGAGAATCCTTTCTTCTCACGATGGGCCCCAAAATCAGACTGCCTCAGTTTCCTCATGTTTCCCTCCGGAGAGAGTTCAGGCTTGATCTCGCCTGGGGCTCGTTTGTTAATATTTCTGAAAAAACCACGGGATCCTCCAATCTGCTTTTCAGCCCTGTATGTCAAATGAATCCCTTTTGTTCCCCTCTGCTTTTCTTTACTCTCCAGTTTTCACACCCATACATGGGGATGGGAGATACAGATCACCTATGTACGTAAAGTCATATTTTTTTAAAAAAAAAAAAAACATTCTCACTGTTGTACTTCCCAGAAGTCCTTTGGCCACAGAAAGAACAACAATAATAAGCAAGTGTAGATGTTTTCCAATAAGAACAAATGTGCTGCAAGAAGCACTTTGTCCATTGCAGTGACAGCCCTTCCCCTTCACTCCACTCAAGTTTAGAAGAATATAATAACATAAGAACATAAGAAGAGCCACGCTGGATCAGGCCAAAGGCCCATCTAGTCTAGCTTCCTGGATCTCACAGTGGCCCCACCAGATGCATCCGGGAGCTCACAAGACTAAATGTCTGTCTCCTGATCCCACTCCCCTGCATCTGGCCCTTGAAGTACCCCGGGTTTTTTAAGCCTGGAGATGACACATCTCCATCATGGTTTGTCACCTGGGATGGACTTTTCCTCCAGGAATCTGTCCAATCCCCTTTTGAAGGCATCCAGGCCAGGTGCCATCACCACCTCCTGTGGCAGGGAGTTCCACAGACTAACAACACACTGGGTGAAAAAATATTTTCTTTTGTCTGTTCTTACTTTCTCAGCCCTCAATTTGAGTGGATGTCCCCTAGTTCTGGTGTTTTCTGAGAGGGAGAAGAGTGTCCCTCTATATCCACCTGACTCATGACCTGCATTATTTTGTATGAAATGTAATGCTCCTGTCCTTGGAAGTGGAGGGGGGAACAAATAGTTAAAAGGGTTCCACCAAAGACGGGGTAGGCTCTCTGTACCTGATCAGAAACACTCTGATCACTAAGGGGGTGGGGAAACACACAACACCAATTTCTCCCAAGGAGGGTCTCTATTTTCATTGTTGTCGAACTGATGGCACGGGTGCCAAAGGCGGCCCTCGGAGCCCTTTCTGTGGACACCCGACATCGCCCCTTCACAGCCACCTGGATTCAGGTTAAATTGCTGTATGGGCACTTTGCAGAAAATTAGTGGGTTTTGAATCTCAGTTTGGGCCCTCGGTCTCTCTAAAAGGCACCCCATCACCCAGTGTAGGGCCAGAGTTGACCTGGGCTTGGTCTGGGCTAAAGGGGAGAGAAGGGCACTCGGCACGCCCCCAGAGGCACTCTCGCCTGGGCTTGCTTTGCAGCTAGAAGAACCACCTCTGAGCCTTTCCTCCTCTCGCCCGCTGGCTGGCCGGCTGGGTCGGAAAGCTGGGCTTTCTGGATGAGTGGAGGGGAGAGAGACGGAGAATTGGCGATCCCCGGAAGGCGCTGCGTGCTGCTGTCTGGGGCGGAGAGGAGTCCTTTCGTTCCCTCCTCCTCCTCCTCCTCCTCCGCGGGGCGCGCTGCCCTCCCTTCTTCCCTCCCTTCCCTCCTTCTTTCCCTCCTTCCTTCCTCCTTTCCCTCCTCCTCCTCCTCCTCCTCCTCCTCCGGGCTCCCCAAAGCGCGCAAAGGTGCCTTGTTGGACGCGCTCCGTCGCGCATCCTTCCTGCTCCTCCCGGGCCCCGGGCGGGCGGCGGGCGGACCTCTCCGCGCCAGCCAGGGAGCGGCGCAGATTGATTTAATCCTTATTTTTCTGGAAAGAGGAAGCCGCCTTCTCCCCCCTCCTCCTCCGCCGTGCGCGATTCCTTCTCCAAAAAGAAGAGAAAAGAGCAACAACAACCGGGCAGGGCGAGCGGAGCGCCGCCGCGGCCACAACCGGCGACTGACTGATCGGCGGTGGCTCCTGGGCGAGAAGGAGCCAGCCCACCTGGCGGCTGGCGGGTTTCATGGAGCCGCCGGCTGGGGACCGCCCGAGTTCCGCCTGGAGAAGGCAGGCAGCAGGAGGAAGAAGAGGGGAGGATGATGATGATGATGGCCTTGGCCAACTGAGCAGCTCCCAAGCGGTGGCGGTGGCGCTGGCTTGGCCCGCGGCGCTGGTGGCGACCTGCTGCTGCTGCTGCTGCTCCTCCGGCCACCGCTTGCCTTAGCCGCTGCAAGGAGATCGGGGTTGGCCCGCTCGCCCCTGGCCTGGCGAGGGGGGAAGGGAGGAAAAGGACACCCCCAGAGAGATTGGGTGGTGGTCGGGCTGGGGGGACCCACCTGGGCACCCGCCGGGCCAGCGGGGCGAGGAACCCCCGGGAAACCTCTCCAAGGTCTCTCCCCGAAGCCTTCTCCACCCTTTCGCCTTCGGAAACCATGAGCGGGAGAGGATGATGATGATGATGTTGGACAGCCAGGTAAGGCGCACCGGCGGCGACCTTGGTGGGCGCAACAGTTGGGGAGGATGGATGGCGAGTTAGAAGGGCCAGCGGATCCGGACCGCGCTGGAGGGACGGTGCTCCCAACCCCCTGGCCGGTCTCTGCCCCGAGAGGTTCCAATCCGGAATGTTATTTATGATTTTTAAATTTTTAATGCTCTCTCTCTCTCTCTCTCTTTTTTTTTTTGCACGCCTGTGGAAGAGGTGCTGAGGCTTAGTCAGAGGCTGCCGCCTATTTTTAGAACAGCTGTGATGGCTTTTTGACAGGGGAACAGCCTGCTGTAGGAGGGGGAGCTGCCTTCTCCAGAGTGGCATTTAAGCAGAAGCCGGGGGACCATCTGTTGGGGATGGGTGGGTTTGGAGGCACCGTTTTAAAACGTGGAGGGGGGGTCTATATGACCTCTGATGCGACCTCTGAGAATATTTCCAGGCATGGTCTTAGTTGCAGGTCTTAGTGTTTTCGGAGCTACCAACTTGTATGTGATTGGAAGTGTTATCTATCCCTGATGTTTCCGAGACAGAGGGTCTGGTGCCATAAGGAAAAAGGAAAGGCCCCTGCCCCAAGGTGCTTGCAGTTTCCAGCAGGCCCGTGGATAGATATGGAGACAGCCTGGCGCGCTCCTTTGCTACTGGTTCTTCCTCTGCCCTGGTGGGTTTGGCGGGTGTCGGAAGCACAGTGTGAACCCAGATTAGCCCTGGGTCCCATCCCGCAATGTTTTGGGTGTTCTGCTTGGTGTGGAAAGATGAGGCAGAGGAAAGGCCAGTGAGGGGCTGTCTGCCCTAATGGATCTGTGGAGCCTTCATGTTCAGGAGCACTGTGGCTTTTATCGGTGGGAGACCATGGGAGCAAGAAACTAGGGGAGAATGGGAGCTGTGGTTAAGAGCTTCGCTGGGTAAACACTGGCCTTCCAGAGGATACAGACCACATGGGACCCGTAGTGCAGAAGCACCTGGAGGGCCGTGCCTCCCCCATGCCTATATTAGGGGCAGGAGCTGGAATAGACTGTCTTCTCGTCCTTGTTCTGGGCTGGCAGGTCCGAAAGAGGCTCGGTCGTGCCCTTGGGTGATTTTAGACTCTAGGATCCATATTCTTATGCATGCACAAACACACACGAGAACAATTACTTATTCCAAAATGGGGTAAGCCAGCCACACGTGCTGCATTTTAGAAAGCTGCTGGTCATTGTGCCAGGTTGCACGTGTGCGTGTCTGCGCGTGTGCACACACACAGAGACACGGTTTGTGCCTCAATGTGCTGCCTTGAAGGCACCGCTGAAAAAAATTATTTATTTATTTATTTATTATTATTTATTGGATTTTTATGACGCCCATCTGGCAGCGTTCCAGGCCAATGCCAGCTGGGTAACTCAGTGAGTTGGAGCAGGGGTTTGGCTCCCCCCCCCGTGCCTTTGATAAGAGAAGAGCCAGCCTGTGTGGCCTTGGGCAAGCTCCACCATCCGAGGACTAGTCTAAAACCCTCATGTTCTCTTCCTACAAAATCATTTCTGAGCTGAACACATTTTGCAACTGGTTCTGGACAGTGAACAGGCTGGACGGCTCAGTGAGTTGGGTCGCTAAAGCCAGAGACCGTGTGTTCGATACCCCACGATGCCTCCCGGTAGAAGAACCATCCTGTGTGGGCTGGAGGGGCAAACCTTGTCCTCGAATGACCCCGGAAGAAGAGAATGGTCAACTATTTCTGAATATAGATTGGTGGCTTCCTAGGAACGCTTTTAAAAATATCTGAGTGCAAGAGGTTCGCCTTGAAAGGTGTGCAGTCAGTGTGAATAAAGATGAGAGTACCTGAGAAGCGGGTGCAAGAATACTTCTCACTAATAGCCTGTGTGTGTGTGTGTGTGTGTGTGTGTGTGTGTGTGTAGGGGAGGTCTAGGGCAGCAGGACCTTCAAACCAGAGAGACTCATGAAAATGCCTCAGCTTAGTAAGGAACAGAATCTAAAATAGGTGCCGGGGGACCTTGCAACAGAAAGCATTCTGGGGCTGCTATCCCATGACAGCTAAAAGCCGCTTCAAACTGCTCAAAGATGGGATTAATAAAATTGTGTCCCCATAGCCAGCATACTTTCAAGGGGGGGAAATGTGACCACGCCCACGTAAGCGTCACCCAGCGGGTTTTACAAGTACCTGGTCTCGAGTTGGTATAAAGCTTGTCTCAGTTCCGATGCGGATTTTTAACCAGTGCTTGAGTCCGTGGGGACTCGGACAATCTGCATAAAAACCTTTTCGTTCCACTGTGTTGCGGTTCCCGTTCTGGGGGGGGGGAATCCGCATTTTACTTTGATCCGGATTTTCCAGTTGTGGGATAGCAGCCTGGAATGGCGATGCCAACGGGGCAAAGACCCTGCCCTCCCTTTTTCATAGCATGTCTGATAATAAAGGACTTGCTGGTGATGTTCAGCAGGGCCGACTGTTAGTACTACATCGTCTATAAATTTTCCCCAAATGTCATAAAAATATCCTTCTTCATTTCCCCTCGCAGAACTTTTAAACTACAAGACAATTTATCACTTAAAGCTATGTCCCACACACACTTCATTATACCATTCTTCAATCCTAAAATCTAGGTTTGATTTCCAGTTTTTCGCTATAATCAGCCTTGCTGGTGCCATAAGGTTTGCAATTAATTCTTTTGTTTTTACATCATCTTCCTTGCGGAAAAAAAGATGGATACTTACATGTGAAATGTGAAATAGTTCAAAGGTTTGGGAAATTGATTTTTAGTGAGATAAAAGAAATACTCCAAGCTGATCTTGAATGTAAGCCGGAAATAACATTGTTATCACTACCACTTATTAACAATTTACTATCCACCTTAACACATGGCAGGAATCACCACTTCTCCTGCCGTTGTCGTAGCGTCAAAGGGCTATTATGGATTCTTAACTTGGCTCATTATGCCTTCCTCCTCCTCCTCTTCCTCCTCCTCCTCCTCTTCCTCGTCTTCCATTAGATTGTTTTTAAAGAAAATCTTTGCCTACTTCTATCTCATCCAGAATCTGTAGCACGAATTATCGGGCAACATTGCAGAGGCTCTCAAACAAGGCCTTGCTGCCTTTTCTGGGTAACTGACATTTGGGGAATCACGGCTCGGTTGGTGTAGTCGGGTCGAGTGGCCAACTAGGACCCGGGAGTTTCGAGTTCGAATCCCTGCTCGGACATGGAGGTTCTTGGGTGGCGTGCAACTGGTATAAAACGCTCCTAAGATATCTCACGTCCCTTGGAAGCTCTGTAAGTTGGCTCTGCCTATGATCGGAGCCCTCCGCTTTCCTTTTAATCACAGGCCACTGTGCAAAAATGATGTATGCGGATAATGGATGCTTTGCCTCAACTTAAGCCCTGCGTGACTGTCTGGAAAACATCAGTCAGTCTAACAGAAGGTTCAATTAGTTGACACTTGTTTTCCACTGCGGTTTGTCAGGTTTTTAGGAAGCTCTGGAAAAAAAAAGGGTGTGGAGGCATTTGTCCTTCTCTTTTTGCAATATTTGATATTACGAGATAGACTGCCATTGTACACTGAGGTTCAGTTTCTATTTTATGTATATACTGCAGGGGGAAGAGGGAAAGTTCTACAGCTGCTATGATCCAAAGTGGTAGGTTCAGCCTTAAGCACACTGGAAACATTTAATATTTGCTTGTCTATATTTGTTTTGCTTTGTTTCCCTAGCGGGTGTCACCCTTAGGGAACAGAACGGGCTATGCATTTAAGTAATATTACACTGGTTTAATTAAATCACATTAAAAGATTCTGAATTTTATCTGGCCAGTCTCCCCAAGACGTGTCTATCTTTCACACCCTAATTTAGAAATCAGTCACATGCATATTAATATGTTTTAATTCAACAGTGCGGAATTTAAGGCCCAACAGATGTTGGATTGCAACTAAGCAGAAAAAGTGAGGTATTATGGGAGTTGTAGTCCGACATGAACTGCAGAGTACCACATTCCCTAATCCAGCATTAGGGTGTTCTCCCCTCCCCCACTGCCATTGGTAAGTGTGCAAATTATAAAATTATATATAAATTATATAAAATTATAAAATTATAAAATTTTAATCTGACTCAGTAGTGTAGTGATTGGTCGATATAAATATGTTTTACCAGACTCAGTCAATAATAAAAGACAAATACAATAATATAATTCAAACATAGTAGCCAGACATTAACATATCATCATCACCACCACGACCATCATCATCACAGTGGTTGCAGGTCTCCGATATAACACCATCAGAGCTACAAAACCCGGCATTTTTAAGAACAGCATACACACTGCACCAATTATTTAACAGATACAGTACTCAGGCTTTGGGGTAAAACGTGGACCCTTTATATAGTACCACTCCACGTTTTTATAATTTTCATTGACATTGCCTGTTGTTTTTGACCCTCTAGATTATTGCGTCCGGCGGGAGAATTGAACTCCCATGAAGCTAAAAAAACAATAATTCATCTACTATTTAAAACAGAACATAGGCGAGGGAGTCTGTGAGATTCTCCCCCTACCCCCGAGACTTGCAAGGAAACAAAACCGCGCAGCGAAAGGTTAGCGCAAGGGACGCCCATAGCGTGCACCCACTGATAGACACTGTGCCTCGCTGTGTATATATATATAATAAACCCTTGGGGAAACGAGAATGCTGCGGTTCCCCCCTCCAGACATTCAGACACCTCTGGGGATGTGGCTTCGCAAATGTACTACAACTCCCATCATTCTGTGCCGGCAATCTCCAGCGGCGAAGGATCATGGGAGCCGCGGTCTCGTAATGTCTGTTGGGCCTAAGGGGTGCCCCTTCCTTTTTTATATACCGAATGAGGATCTACATACAAAGGCTCTTAAGAGTGGTCATTCCCATTTTGCTAAGAAGAAAAGACGTGGAAGGGACACCTAGAGGTCATCAAGTCTAACCCCCTCTCAAGCGCCAGAGGAATCAAATTCCCACCCTCTGGCTCTGCAGCGAGGCCCCTAAACCGCTGAGCTAAAAATACTAGCTTTTATTTTGTGGGCTCTCTTGCCTGCGACCCATCAAGCTGGAAAAGGGAAACTGGGGTGTTTTGTTTTTACTTGCTGATCATACCATTTGCTGTTTCTGTTCTTGAAAATGCTTGGCCTCAGTGTCACGGTTCCTTCTTGCTTCTTGCAATCCAACCATCCTGGAGTCGGGACACAGCAGCAAGAAGGGAGTCTTAGGGTGTTTTCAGCTTTGTTTAGGGGAGGGGAGAGCAAAGGATATGTAGGCTGTAGGCGGAGGAAAGACCTTGACAGGTGCAACAGAAGGGCCAAGTTTCTAGCCCTTAAGCATGCAAATTCTTCCACCGATGTGGGGCATCTCTGTTCAGTGGTTGCCACAGAGAGAGAGTTGAAATATAGAAATCCACACTTTTTGCCTATCCTCTAACCCAGTGGTTCTCAACCTGTGGATCCCCAGATGTTCCTGGACTGCAACTCCCAGAAGCCCTTACCACTAGCTGTGCTGGAAGGGGTTTCTGGGAGTTGCAGTCCAGGAACATCTGGGGACCCAAAGGTTGAGAACCACTGCTCTAACCCAATGAGTGTTTATATATATATACACACACACACACACACTGTATACAGTGGTACCTTAACTTACAAATTTATCCTGTTCCAAATGCATGCTCTTAAGTTGAACTACTCTTAAGTCGGGGTACCTATCTAAAAATTTGAAAAAAATAAGTTTAAAAATCTAAAAAATGAAAAAAAAAATTGCAAGTCGAGCAGACCATAACTAAAATTTGTAAGGCGGCAGTTAAAATGCCAACCGTTTTCCTCTCTTAAGTCGAATTGCTCTTAAGTCGAGCTGCTCTTAGGTCAGGGTCCACTGTACGGTATAGCTAGGCCAGAGTCTGCTGAAGACCACTTTGAAAATTAGGACTTCACAACAAGATTCTCTGTGACTGAGAAACCCCAGTTCTTCCCACGGTGGAAAGGCAAGTGGCACCTGCCAAAATTCAGCATTAAGATCCTTGGCCTTCGTTCTTAGCCTCCCGTTAAAGATATGAGCAGGCGCCTTCCCCCGCCTTGCCCCTGCCGTGGAGAAACTCTGTGTGAATGGACAGAAGCCTGGGAATTTTATTCTCAAGGACTTCAAGCACCCGTTGTTGTTGTTGTTTTTCCTCCTACAAGGCAGTCGACGGCACTTCTTGGTTTCCCTGTTTTATCCCCTGGATCAAACAATCAAGAAAAACTTAACACCACAAGGGTGCCTCTTTGGCTTCTGCAGAGCGGCGCCTGCGCCAAGGGAGATTTCCCCAGCCAGGCACCCCTTCAGGCCTGTTTTGGTTACAACTTCCATCGTGCCCAACCACCAGTGGCTTTTCTGGTCAGGGAGGATGGGAGTTGGTGTCCCACGCGGAGGTGCCTGAAATTCCAGCCCTTAGGCCGCCTTGTTTTGACTTCTCCGGCTGGACTTAGAACAAGATTCCTCCCGTAAACTGTGCAAGGGTGACCAGATCCAAGAGATTCTGGCGTTGCCTTGTTGCTAGAAGCCCTGGCGGTTTGCGATAAGGCAGGCGTCTCCTTTGTTACAAAGAGACTGCGCGCTTTGATACAGGATAAAACAAAAATTACAGTCCCTCCTTACCAACTGATTCTGTTTGCCTGTTTCGTCCATCTGCTCAAAACACTGCCACCAGTCTATTATTATTATTATTATTATTATTATTATTATTATTATTATTATTA
>JAHTLZ010000089.1:1837939-1851409 GCA_023846285.1 Phrynocephalus versicolor | reverse complement strand
ACAACAACAACAACAACAACAACAACAACAACAACAACAACAACAACCCACTTTTGCCCTCTTTTGGCCAGTATCTATAAAATGTATCAATATAATAATATACAGTAGTTACACTATGTTTTTAGTGGTATTTTCCATCCCTCATAACTTTTAGATGGTCTACCATGCATGATTACATGGAATTTTTACTCTTTAATGGCGTGCGTTCTCTTGCAGCTTTAACGTTGCCCCTTAATGTTGTAACAAAAAGGGTTATGAGAGAGAGAAAACACAATGCAGGTGCAATTACAGTAGGACCCCGGTATCCACTGGGGATTGGTTCCAGGCCTTCCCACGGATAACGAAAACCATGGATAAGAGAGAACACCTCCCCACCCATCCCAAACTGCTGTTTCCTGATAGTAGCTTGCTTTATGACTGCTGTTTTGAGACAGTAGCTTGCTTTATGGCCGCTATTTGTGACAGTAGCTTGCTTTACAGCTTGCTTTGTGGCTGCTGAATTATTTAATTTTTTTTCCTCTGCCAACCGTGGATAACTGAATCAGTGGATAAGGAATCAGTGGATATGGGGGGGGTCCTACTGTATTAAAAGAAAATTCCTTTACAGTAAATATGTATTTCTAAAGATGAAGTTCCCAGAGTCAGCCACTAGAGGGAACCAGATACCATGCAATGTCTAATGACTGCTCTTTAGTGTTGGCTAATTCCTGGATGCCCTGAGCACATCCGATCTTGCCAGATTTCAGAAGCTAAGCAGGGTCTCCCCTGGTTAGTACTTGGATGGGAGACCACCAGGGAATACCAGGTGCTGCTGGCGCTTGGAGTAGGAACTGGCAAAACCACTCCACTATTCCTGCCAAGAAAACTCCATGGACATGGAGTCACGGAGAGTCGGTCACAACTGTCACGACACAACACGCACACACAGTTCCTGGAAAGGGGTGCTTCTAAGCAGAGAGCAAACTGTGGTTACCAGTCCTAGCTGGCTTTATTAACCGTTCTTTTATTAACAGTTTGTGGTGAAGCCATTTACCAGGAGATGACTGTGCCATTCCCAATGCCATTTCTTGGTTTCTGCCTATCAAACTGGTATGAAAAGCACCAAGAGGGAACCGGGTTGCCCTCTGTTTGTGTGTGTGTGTGTGTGCGCGCGTGCGCGTGCGCGTGTTTGTGTGTGTGTGCATGTGCGCGTGTTCTTGATAAGCTGGCAACCATTGGCAAAGGAGGCCTCCAACCCAATGGCAGCATTTTTATTCAAGTTGCGAAGCAGCTCCTTTAAAATTTGGGGTCGTGGTTTTTTGTTTTTTTTTAAATGTTGCCGTTTCCCCAGCATTTTGGCTTAGGCCCAATACATCATCCTGTATGTGTGACGGGACTCCTCCCTTATCTCACAAAGCAGTGGTCTCGTAGTTGTCATGGCACCTGGAACAGTACAGTGATCTGTGTGGAAATGGGTTTTGGCGCCCTCCTCAGGAGACCCGTTTTTTTGCTCTGCAGTGGCCAAAACCCTTTGCCAGCTTGGTTTCCATGACAACCGAGTCGGGAATTTCCAAATTTTTGGTGGCTGCGGGGGCTCCTCTTTGGCAGTATGGAGCTATCGCTCTCGTTTGACGTTAGCTATTGAATACGGTTCCCATTTGCTCCGGGGAGGCCCCAGGCACGGATTGTAAAGGTTGCTTCATCACTGAACCACTTGAAGGGGCAGCTGAAATAATATTGCTCCTTCAGTCCTAAAACGGATGCAAACACCTTGGCGTGCCTTTGGCTGCCAACTTGCAAAGCAGCATTGAACCGGGTCTGTCTCATCGCCCTGTATTAATCAGGAGCCAGCCTAACTCACTGTCGCGAAAATCAGCCTAGATTCGATGCCTCTTTTGGGAAGGCATGGAATTGGAATTGGAATTGGAATTGGAATGCAATTTATTGTCATTGTATAAATACAACGAGATTAAAAGTGCCATCCAGTCAGTCATTCACACAACCCAGTATAAAAATCCAAGACGTAAAATCTACAATTTAAGAACAAACCATCCATACAGATACTCCAACATTCATATGCCGAACATCACTTACACTCATTTAAAACTGACATAAAAACCAAACATACACACACAGCCCTACACTCTTTCACCTGGCAACATTCATACCCAATGCATAAAAACTACAATTTAAAAAACAACCACAGCCATACACAATCCCCCATACAATATATGTGTAACACATTCAACACTAATATTGCCCGTCAAGTTAATTTTTAACAGAATTTAGCATGGTTACTGCTATTGGGTAAAAACTATTGTATGGCAAGTTACATTCCTCGGGCCTTTGCTCCTTAACTTAAGTGGCAAACCCTGTCGGACCAGGATATTGGAAGGACAAGCCTCCGGATCTCATTGAGTTCCAGCCAATCCATCAATCGTATCGTTATTTCCTTCGCGGGATCCTTGCGAGTCATAGGGAGACAAGCGGTCTGCACATGACCTTGCAGCTGTTGTAGGCAAGGAAGAACATACAGTAAAATGTTTTATAGCTGTTTTTCGGGCTGTTTGGCCGTGTTCTGGAAGTTTTTCTTCCTGATCTTTCACCAGACTCCATGGCCGGCATCTTCAGAGGGCAAGGAGCTCAGAGTTTCTCTCTGTGCTCTGGGGTACAGCACAAATAAACATTTATTTATTTCATATAATCAGTGGTACCTTGTATAAAGGAATTAATTCGTTCCAAATGAAATTATGTTAAGCAAATTTTCCTTTGTACAAATTTCCCATAGGAATGCACTGAAAATGGATTAATCCCTCATCGCAACCGTTTTTCTGTTGTATGGATTCGCCCCATAGGCGATTCTGTAAGCGTTTCCCCCCTATCTCCGGACATTTTTTCCCTTTCAGTGGATTTCCTGTTAAACAAACCGCTTGTTATACGAGGATCCACTGTATTACTTTCATTTACACACCACCCCATTAGTGCCGAGTCGAAAGCAAATTTGGGGTGGGGGTGGGGGGGGAGATATGCCAGCATATTTCATCCCAAATCGATTGCTGTCAATAATTAAGCCTCCGTAAGGAGGCTGACTTTAATTCTGAGGGAGGGAGTGGAAAAGATACGCAAAATCCAAGACTACAGTATCCGCTGGGGATTGGTCCCAGGCCTTGCCGTGGATAATGAAAACCGTGAATAAGAGAGAACGCCTACCCTCCCACCCCCAAGTTCCTGTTTCCCGACAGTAGCTTGGTTTACGACTGCTGTTTTGAGCCAGCAACTTGCTTTATGGCCACTGTTTGTGACAGTAGCTTGCTTTACAGATGCTATTTGTGACAACAGCTTGCTTTACAGCTTGCTTTGTGGCTGCTGAATTATTTAGTTATTTCATCTGCCAACCGTAGATAACTGAAACAGTGGATAATGAATCAGTGGATACAGGGGTCCTACTGTATCCTTTTTTTAATTGCAAAACCCAAGGAAGCCCCTAAGCGGGGTTGTCACGAAGAGGCGAGCATAACCTCCGAGAAAGCTCCCAGGGTGGGCAGATTCAGAGTTAGGGGCCGAAGGTTCACCACCCATGCTGGGACAGTCCCACGGCGGTCCCTTGCTTGATCCGATGCGCTGGACCTTTTCCCAACCATCTCGCTCAAATGGGGCCCCGTTCTACGGATAAGACAGCTGGGCTTGCTGTCCCCCCTCCTTCCGTCATGCCTGGCGTTCTCCCTCTGAAGAATCCAGGCAGCACTCCAGAATTTAAAAAAAAAAATAGAGGCCCCGGCTTGGGGAGAAAAATCATACTTGACACTGTCCCATTTGCCAGGGGTCAGCAGAAGGGCCTGGCGGTCCTCCACCAAAACAACAGCCACCTTCCCTGGGGACCCCAACCCACTTTAATCCGCCAACCTCCCCCTCCCTCTCTTCCCAATCTCAACCGCTTCCCTTCTTTTTTTGGAGTTGAAATGGTGTGGAAGAGGAAACCAGGCCAATATGGGGTAAAGGAAGGGGAGGTGTAGACACTTAAAATGAACTTCCCTGCCTTCATTTCCTTCCCTGCAGGCAGCCTGGCCAGGCTCAGAACTGGAGGCGGGGGGGGGGGGGCACTATCAAAACAGGAGAAGGGCTTCTTGTGCTAAGGGGAGCTGCATTTAGGGTCGGGCGTTTTAAAAGGAAAAGAGCTATAATAACAAGAATAGCCGGTATGGTTGTTGTTGTTATTCATTCATCTCATGCCATCGGCATGGATGGGGCTTGGGAATAACACAGCCAGGGAGCAACCCCACTCCACCCCAAATCAGGAGATGCCTGAGAGCAAGGTTTTAAAGGATAAATCGGGGCCACTTCCCGTAAAAAGTGGGAAGGTAAAGCAGTGTTTCCTTGCAGCCATGCCGGCCACGTGGCCACGGACTTGCACAACACAGGCACTTCGGCTGGAATACGGAGATGAGCACCATCTCTAGAGTCGGACACGACTAGCACACATGTGCAGGGGGGACTTTTACCTTTACCAGGGCCACTTAAGGCACTCCTGGAAGGGGGTAAAAGGAGAAATATGTCAACTCCAAACATCTCCTGTGTTGCTTTATATGCCATAGCCCAAATCCTGCCGTTTGATCTGCGCTCGGCTAAGGAGAATCCTGTTCAGTCCCAGTTGGTCCATGACACTCATTCATGAGATGGTGGTTGCGTTATTTTTGTTTGTTTGTTTCTTCTGCCTTGGGAATTTATAGATAAATACACCTGTATTTTCAATGTTATTAATGACTTGGAGGAAGGAATAGAGAGTATGCTAATTAAATTTGCAGATGATACCAAATTGGGAGGGGTTGCTAATTCCCTAGAGGATCGGATGAAAATCCAAAAGGACCTCGACAGATTAGAAGACTGGGCCAAAGCTAATGGAATGGATTTCAACAGAGGGAAATGTAGGGTGCTACATCTAGGTAGAAAGAATGAATTGCACAGATATAAGATGGGGGACACTTGGCTAGAGAATAGTACCTGTGAAAGGGATTTGGGGGTCTTGGTGGACCACAAATTGAACATGAGCCAGCAGTGTGATGCGGCGGCCAAGAAAGCCAATGTGATTCTTGGTTGCATCAACAGAACCATAGTGTCTAGATCAAGGGAGGTGATAGTGCCACTCTATTCTGCTCTGGTCAGACCCCACCTGGAGTACTGTGTCCAGTTCTGTGCACCTCAGTTTAAAAAGGATGTTGACAACCTCGAGCGGGTGCAGAGAAGGGCGACTAGGATGGTTGAAGGCCTGGAAGAGATGTCTTATGAAGAACGGCTTAGGGAACTGGGAATGTTTAGCCTATCAAAAAGAAGACTGAGAGGGGATATGATAGCTATGTTTAAGTATCTGAAAGGATGTCATATTGAAGAGGGAACAGGTTTGTTCTCCATGGCTTCAGAGACTAGGACTCGGGGCAATGGTTTCAAACAACAGGAAAAGAGATTCCATTTGAACATTCGGAAGAACTTCATGACAGTTAGAGCTATTCGGCAGTGGAAGATGCTGCCCCAAAGGAGGGTGGTGGAGTCTCCTTCTTTGGAGGTTTTTAAGCAGAAGCTGGATGGCCATCTGTCGGAAATATTGTGAAGGGGTTCCTGCTTGGCAGGGGGTTGGACTCGATGGCCCATGAGGTCTCTTCCAACTCTATAATTCTATGATTCTATCCCTCACAATGGATTTTTTAATATTTGATTCTTTAAATAACGTACTTTTTTTAGCTTTAATGTTTCCACGTAATGCTGTAAGACGCCCCTCAATTCCTCCTTCGTAAACCTGAATATGTCTTAAAGGTACTGGGCTGCATATCGCCCCTCACTACTACTGTAAGCCTCCTTGGTTCCTTTTCCAAGGAGAAAGGTGAGGTAAAATACTCAAAAATAAATTAAATAAATAAATAAATTTTAGTCGGCGCCTCATTGATGAGTGGGATGATTCTCCCCCGAGACTTGAGCAGTTTCACATATGCCGGCAATAGGATTCTGTCCAGAATATATCATCAAAGCAGGGCAAACTGTGACTAGATTATCTGTGCCTCCATTGTTCAATCTGCTGTCCAGGTCCTAAATATTAATGGGCAACTTGAACTTCTATAAAGTTATCCTTGAGATGCTGGGCAGAGAAAACACCTACTACTGTACTGTACTTCTTTCTGTAACTTTTCTGCAGGTGGGGAGGGCGTATCTTGATGTAAAGCTCCCCTGTAGTTGTTGTGGCGGGCTTGACAATGCAAATGGGTGCGGACCATGTGTGTCCCCCCCCCGATTATTACAACCCTGATTATTACAACAAAAATATCTTTGCCTTAATTATTAATTATTTATTTATTTGTTTGTTTCATTTAGATAACACACTATCTTCCTACAGGAACTCTAGGCGGTTTACAAAATGATGCAGTCATGCACAGAGGTTGCAGAATCCACCGTGTTGTGGTGCAGAACGAGAATCGTTTCAGTTACATATTTTTTTTATTTTATTTAGCTGTTAGATGTATATCCTACCTTTTCCCCCAGGAACAGGGCCCCCAAGATCCCTCACAGTGAGATTCTTTTTTTAAAAAAATCTGTGTGTTGTGCTGTCAAGGAAATTCTGACTCATCAGGCTTTTCCAGGTAGAGAATGACTCCGAAGTGGTTCTCTGTTCCCTTCTTCTGGGGTTGCCCTGGGCTCTCGGTGCAGCTTAACCAAGGCCACCCAGGCTGGTTTTTCTCCTGGGAGACATAGTGAAAAATTTAAGCTCCACAGCCAGATGCCCAAACCACGGGGCTCTCCGCAGATAAAAACAATATGTTACAAAGAACAGCTGAGATAACAAAGGCACAGAAGTCTGTTGTGGTGTTGAAATGGCGTTGAACACAATGTAACGTTTAAAACACTGGTCCTTTGAAACATGCCATGTGAAACATGCGTTCACGTGATAAATATTGATTGCTCACATTTTCTAGACATAAGAACACAAGAACATAAGAAGAGCCCTGCCGGATCAGGCCAAAGGCCCATCTAGTCCAGCTTCCTGGATCTCACTGTGGCCCCACCAGATGCGTCTGGGAGCGCACGAGACTCGATCTCTGTCTCCTGATCCCACTCCCCTGCATCTGGTCCTTGAAGTACCCCGGTTTTAAGCCCAGAGATGATACATCTCTATCATGGTTTGTCACCTCTGATGGACTTTTCCTCCAGGAATCTGTCCAATCCCCTTTTGAGGGCATCCAGGCCAGATGCCATCATCACATGGCAGGGAGTTCCGCAGACTAACAACATGCTGGGTGAAAAAGCATGGCTCTTCTTAGGTTCTTATGGAGTGGTATCAGGAGAGAGAGAGATCTAGTCTCATGCGCTCCCAGACTCATCTGGTGGGGCCACTGTGAGATACAGGAAGCTGGACTAGATGGGCCTTTGGCCTGATCCAGCATGGCTCTTCCTAGGTTCTTATGTTCTTCTGTCTAGAAAATGTGAGCAATCAATATTTATCACGTGAACGCAAAAGCGGGATGGTTGCTCCCTAGTTCAGTTTTCTCCCCACCCCACCCTCTTCTGATATAGCCGAACTTAATATCGCCTGCATGCTTGCGTGCTGTCACGCCGGCGCTCATACCTGTGGGCCTCTTACGTTCCATATTTTCCGGAGGTTTTAGCCGGAGGCGCTGAGCGACGTAGATGGCATGGGCTGTTGTCTAGATAAACACAGGCCGGTTGCCGGGGTTTCCCAGCTCCTCCCAGGGCGGCCTCCTCCATACCTCAGGGCCACGGGGCGGGACATACTCCGCATGCTTCGTCCAGGTGAGGCTGTGCGTGCCTCCCCCTGCATGAGTCCAACCCCGGCGCAGGGTTGTTACTCATTGTTTTGGAAGGAGCCGGCCATGAAGAATGTGAGCGCCCGTCGTCCTCCCGGATGGAAACTCTTCCTTCGAAGGAGGACCCGATCCGTCCCACCAAAGAGGGCTCCGTTTTGGAGATACGGCCCCTTCGGGAGATGCTTCACCAGGCGGGAAGAGATGCCGGGTTCCGTGAGGTTTCTGCGGAGAAGCCATGGAAGGGAAAAGGTCAGGTTGTTGTGTTTAAAGGCTGGGATCAGAGGGAGTGTTCGCTTCTTGTAGGCATTTTTGTTGTTGTTGTTCAGTCGTTCAGTCGTGTCCGACTCTTCGTGATCCCATCATGGACCAGAGCTCGCCAGGCCTTCCTATCTTCCACTGCCTCCCAGAGTTTGGTCAAATCCATCTTGGTTGCATCGATGACACCGTCCAACCATCTCATTCTCTGCCATCCTCTTTTCCTTTTGCCTTCCATCTTTCCCAACATCAGGGACTTTTCCAAGGACTCCTCTCTCTCATGATCAGGTGGCCAGAGTACTGGAGCCTCAGCTTCAAAATCTGTCCTTCTAGTGAACATTTGGGGTTGATTTCTTTCAGGATGGATAGGTTGGATCTCCTTGCAGTCCAGGGGACTCTCAAGATTCTCCTCCAGCACCACAGCTCAAAAGCATTATAGGCATTACCTCAGCTTAAATCAGGGCACCATCGGCCTAAATCTGGGCCGAAACCCCACGGGGTCCACGCTACACTATCCTAACATCACAAGTATTGTTAAACAAGGTTGTTGCGTAGGACAAATGCCGTCTACTTTCCCCTCCTGTGGCGCACGACCATCTGTCCCCCAGGGCAGACTCTGTCAGGGGCATCACAGAGTTGGTGGATGGATGGGTGGGTAGTTCAGGAGCCAGAAATAGGTGGGTCCAATCTTTTTCGTTTTATTTTTCTCTGCCGTGCTCTACTTTGCTGAGTGCGATGCCTCAAGGTGCAGGCCACCGCAGGGAGCAACTCCCTCAGGATGGGAGTGAGATCTATTGGACTATAATTCCCAGCACCCTTCTCCATTGCCTAGTGTAGGAGTCTCCAGGCACAGTGGTTAAATGCTTGTCCTGCAGGTAAAAACTGTGCTCACAACCTGGGGTTCAATCCCAGGGAGCAGGCTCATGGCTGGCTCAGCCTTCCATCCTTCCGAGGTCGGTAAAATGAGTACCCAGCTTGCTGGGGGGGGGGTACAATGTGTAGCCTGCATACTGTAATTAAAAACTGTAAACCCCCCAGAGATTGCTTGGAGTGGTATGGGGCGGTATATAAGCAGAACATTTTGCTTTTTTTGCTTTAGTTCTGATGGGAGTCCAGTGATATCTGGATAGCAATATTTGGCCCACTCCTTCAGGGCAACCTCTAGTCCAGCGGTTCCAGACCTTGGGTTCCTCAGATGTCCTTGGACTACAATTCCTAGAAATCCTGGCCTGCACCGCTGATACCGAAGGCTTCTGGGAGTTTTAGTCCAAGCACATCTGGGGACCCCAGTTGGCTTAGGGCAGTGGTCGGTGGGCTTCAATGGAGCCCTTTCCCAAGCCGTGACTGGAATATGTTATGGAGCTTTGCTTGGAAGGCATTTAGGGTCACCCTGTATTACTCTGTTTCGGTTCGGCAAGGTTAGAGCAATGGTAACGGACATTGTGATGGGAATGAGAAGCAGTTGATGTGTGTACAGTCTTTGTTGGGTTGGGGGAGTGAGAACAGACAAAAGGAAACTTTTTTTTTTGCCCTGCCACAAGATGTGGTGATGGCATTGGACAGATTCCTGGAGGAGAAGTCCATCACAGGTTACAAACCATGAGGAAGATGTGTCATCTCCAGGCTTAAAACCAGGGTACTTCAAAGGCCAGATGCAGGGGAGTGGTATCAGGAGACAGAGATCTAGTCTTGTGTGCTCCCAGACACATCTGGTGGGGCCACTGTGAGATACAGGAAGCTGGACTCGATGGGCCTTTGGCCTGATCCAGCAGGGCTCTTCTTATGTTCTTATGTTAAGTGACACTGCTTTTAAAGCAGAAGTCAACACCAGGGCTGATGATAAGGAAAACAACTGATGCAGTTCAAGTTACGTTAAAACACAACCTGGCTGCCAGATTTCACGCTTCAATCAATTCACCCTGGAAAGTGAAAGACGCAAGACCCTTGGTTGAAGTTTGAGTTCTATGTTATAACAACGGTGAGGAAGTTCAAGGTGGAAAGGAGGGAGAGAGGGCCCCACGGGGAGATGGTCAACTTCACACCAGTTCCTTCAAATGATTCATTGCTCTTTCCAGGAGAGCTATGCTGGAAGGTTATTTAGGGGCACCTCTGAATCCTCCAACTCACCAACCAGGCAGTTGGTCCCCTGAATCAGGGGCTGAGTTGAGACCTGGACACACCAGAGCCCTCCTGCGTATTTTTCAGCCTTGCTCCAGCCCTTTCATTCGTGGGGGCTCCTGGAGGCAGGGATGGCCCAAGACAATTGGCTGCCCGAGGCAGAGGACAAGACGGCCACTGCTTGGATCTTGCTTTATTGTTGGGTAACCGGAGCAGAGCGAGGCCACAGGTCAGAACATCTATGGTTACTTCACCTCCACTCTTGTCCCGGGAGGAAGTTCGTTGCGTGTTGATGTCGGTCGCGGTCATGTGGTCTTCTTGCGGTTCTGTCCTGTTCCCATATACGCACGGGCGTGATGGATGATACCGGCATGACTGTTTCCACACATCCTCGTTCCGTGATGAGATGTGAAATTCATGCCTTTGTTCTCCGGGTTTTTTTTTTTTTTTTTGGCCCAACCTTCCATTTTTCGATTCTCCGAAGCCTTGCCTTCAATGCATTATGGAGCTAAGTTTGAGGCATTTGTCTTTTAATCTCTCTGCACTGCGTTGCTGATGCTGACTCCATAGGGAATGTACTGGCAAACGACACTTCGCACTCCTGCCACTAGGTGGAGAATGGCACGTTGCGTGACGAGCCTTACCTCACAGATACTCGTCTCGGAACGAGAAGTGAGACGAGGAGATTCCTGAGGCCAGGGAGGGGAATCCCTCATCCCGCTTAGATCGCAGTTCGGGGGGCGTGGTCGGGACAAACTCCCCTCGTCCCGCAATGGACGTGCGGTTAGATTCCTTCGTACTGGTCCCCAGTGGGACCGCGAACAGCGATGAGATGGACGTGAAGTATAGTGCTTAGTTAGTGCAAAGAAGATCGGACAGAATACACATTTCTTTTCCTGAAACACTCCGCCGTTGGGCCCGTCTTCCAACCTCGGCCTCCTGATGCAACGGCCTCAATGAACCATAGAATAATGGAGTTAGAAGGGGGGTGGAGGCCCTGTAAAGCCATCAAGTCAAATCCCCTCCCCTGCTCAAGGCATGAATCTAAATCAAAGCAGACCGGACAGATTTTGTTCCAGTTTTCCCTTGAATGCTTGCAGGCAGCATTGGAACACTCGGCCCCACCTGAGGTCATGGGATCTGTTGTCGTACTGCTCTTAACAGTTAAGAAGTTTTTTTCCTGATATTCAGGCGAGATCCATTCCGCTTTGCATTTGGCTGTGTCTAGAGCTGTCTGTTCCCCAGTCGCTTCAGTTCTGAGCCTGAAAAAGGACAAGGGTTCCAGAATTTGGTTTGCCGCAGTTGGAGTCCCAGCTTCCTCTGGGTTGCAGGAACGGCCTTTGACCTCCTTCCCAATCCTTAGCTGGACCAAGGAATGGTGACCATTCCTGTAGCACTTTGGTGATGCTCCAGGAAGAGGAACAGTCTGAGGTAGTGGTGTCGTAGGGGAATATTGAGAAGAACAGGTAGACCTCATAACAAACCTGAGCGACATCCACTCTTTTTAATGACAAACTGCGAGAATCCTCCAGATGGTTGTTGTAAGGATTCTGGGAGTTTCTATCTTTGGAAGGTGACATTTCTACCTTGTACACCATAGCCAGGTGCTGCTAGCCCAAACCAGGTGCCAACAACTTAGTTCTAACGGTTTTCCTTTCTCCAAGAAGCAGATGTTTTGTAAAGCCAATGGCTCTTGTCTACCCATTCAAGACCAAGCTGCATGCAAACACTTTTTGTTAAAAAATAATAATAATAGAAGTTAGCTTGCCACAAGACACTGTTCCTGGGTGCTTTTGTTTCTCTCCAAACTACTGCGAGGAGTGCAATTAAGTCTGGAGAGAACCGGAACGCCTAAACAGGGTGACGAGTTGCATCATAGTCCGTGTTACTCAGTATGTCCTGGGGCGTTGGCGCCAGGAACCTCAGATCCAGGGTATCTTAGGCTTCAATCTCCAGTGTCAGATTCAATCACCCAACCCGTCTCCTGCTCCAGAGTGTCACACCAAACGGCTGGGACGTTTGGGAAAGCACCATGCTGCCAAACACGTCTGAGGCTCTTTTGCAGCTCAGAGGTGCGGCGGGGTCAGCAGGGCGGCCTTTGTTTGGGCTTCGAGGAATGAACCTTCCCTTGCTCCTCGGCGCCGTCGGGAAGGGTGGAAACCCAGCTGGTGTTTGCTTTGCTCTTTATTTTGGAGACTGACGTCCACAGGAAAAAGGACAGATTCTGGCAGGAACCTCTTTTGCCTTGGCTATCTGAGATCGACAAAATGTATGGACTCAAGCGAAAGCAGGGGTGTGGCTCTGGATAGTTACGGTGGCATCCCAGTAGATTTGGAACATGAAGAAAGAATGAGATCTAGGCGGCGCCGAGATCATAGCCTCCTTTATTTGTTAATGCTCCCCTGCCTTTATTGTTAATGACTCCTGTAGGTATCTATCTCTCCCAATGAGATATTTAGCCAAGCTTGAGATACCCACCCACCGGAGGGCCTTTACCTTGGCCCGATGTCATGCCCTCCCTTCTGCTGTTCTTGAGGGACGATATCGGAGATCTTCCTATTCGGAGAGGTTATGTCCCTCTGACTCTGGCGATATTGAGTCAACAGAACATGTACTTCTTTACTGTTCCTTCTATAAAGACACCCGGGCTAAGCTTATATCTCCAATAATCTATAAATATCCAGGACGCTCTGGTCATTATTATACTCAATTACTTCTATCAGATATGAATTTTTCTGTAACATATAGTGTGGCCAGGTTCTGGGCCACAGCGATCAAAATCCGCAGGACAATGACCAGCGTCATCACTTAACTAAAAGTACCACTTACGATACATAGCTCCTAAGTAACAACAACTCTTGACTAACAAACAAATGTGGGATGTCTTATGTGTATGGAACAGTATGTATATACAGTATGTACTTTGATGTCTTTTGTATATCTCTATCTTGATCTTCCTCTACAGCTCGTTGACATCACTAATTCCTCAGATACTAATAAGGTATAGCCTCGTGATGGTCAGGATGGATTTCTGGGCAGTTTCTATATTATATTATATATTTTATATATAATATATATAATATATTATATATAATTTTATATATAATATATTTTATATTCTGTATTTTATATTTTATCTATTTTACTACTATTTATATACCGTATCCTATTGCTGGTCACTGACTGTAATAAAGATTGATTGATTGATAATTGGCTTTAAAATTATTAATTTTTTAAAAAATAATTTTAATTTTAATTTTAAAATTATTGTTGTAATTATAATTAATTATAATTATTTGGAATGATGACACTG
>JAHTLZ010000089.1:1813649-1826888 GCA_023846285.1 Phrynocephalus versicolor | reverse complement strand
TGTGTGTGTGTGTGTGTGTGTGTGTGTGTGTGTGTGTGTGTGTGTGTCTGTATCAGTGACATTGCAATTCCAGAAGATGCCAAACCTGGCAATTTAAACATCTCTCGTGTGACTGAAACACACTTCAGTGGTCCCCCCCCAGGGGGCTTTGGAAATGATGTCAAGAAATTTCACACCAGATTACATGCAGTTGCAGATCTCAGCAATAACACCACCAAAGCTACCAAAAAGGGGGTAAATATTAGGAACAGAATACATACTGTAGCAGATAGTTAGGTTTGGGATTAAAACTTGTACCTGTTATATAATACCAGCCAATGTTTTTTATAATGTGTTGATTAACTGTCCTTTGGTATTTTTGAATAATAATATAGCTGGAAGGGACCATGTGAAGATTATGCAATCTAGCCCCTCCCTGTCCAGGCAGGGCATGGGTAAAGTGGATAGAGGGACGCTCTTCTCCCTCTCACAAAATACCAGAACTAGGGGACATCCACTCAAACTGAGGGCTGGGAGAGTGAGAAAAGACAAAAGAAAATATTCTTTTCACCCAGTGAGTTGTTAGTCTGTGGAACTCCCTGCCACAGGAGGTGGTGATGGCATCTGGCCTGGATGCCTTCCAAAGGGGATTGGATAGATTTCTGGAGGCGAAGTCCATCCCAGGTGAAAAACCATCCCAGGTTACAACCAACCAACCAACCAACCTGTCAGCTCTTCAAATAAGATCCCCCTCCCTCTGCCGACATGTAAAACAAAAGGCATACGTATCATTTCACACTGCCAGGCTTTCCTTACAACGGGAAAGAATTGTATATCCCTGGTTGTTGTTGTTTTCCCTACTAAGGAGGTTTTCATCTTTGTTCTGTCCACAACTGGCGGAGCCCTGGGTCGAAGAAGGCACAGGGAGGTCTTTGCGTGCCTTTCCTCATGCAACTTGGCCAGAGAAGGTCAAGAAATAAATAAACGACTTGACCCAGGATCTCCACATTTGCACTCTCTGTGTACTTTAGAAGATAATTTTTACCGCTGCAGGCGGCCACTCCCGACTCCACGAAGACTAGACCTTTCATCAAATTCCGCTTTGGCCCTTCAAAGACGGGAGCCCGGGCCAAGAGCCGGTTAAAGTAAAGGATTTGGGCTTAATCTCTTCAGAGTTCTAAGCCTCTTTCAGTCTTCAAGCAGGGGCTTTATCTTGTTGGTGGAATCCCATGCAGAGAACTCTACTGTTGGGCTGACTTTTAAGAGAATCTGTATTGCTTCCAAGAGCTGCTAACTCCAACGAGCAAATAGGTGATGTTTTTAGATATTTGCTGGGTTTGATCGAGGTGAGGTAGCTCGCAATAATCAATTAACCCTATGTAATTGATGCAGAGTTTGGAAAAAGCTTTTTTTTTAAAAATACTGCAACTCCCAGAATCCTCAGATGGCCAGCAGGGACTACCACCCCCACGATTTTCCAGCTAGTAGTGGTATAGTAGGCCATACTGGCTGAAAGCCCCAATGAATTAACAGGCTGGCTTGAGGGGAGTTCTGTACAGTTCATTTTCGGCTGGAGACTTTTATCCAAAAGACAATCCAAGAATTTAAGAAATCAGAGGTTTTGAATTTGCCTGCCTGCAGCTGCACTGTTATTCTGCTTAACATTTGAGTGCTTCCAAAGCTGCAGCAGACGCGTATAAAGTTGCATGGGTTCCTTATTGCTTTCTCCCTTTTATTTTGGCGCTGCCTATTCCTTTGTGTTTGTCCCTAGCTGCTGGACGTGTAATTGTGGGTGTTTTTTTTTTTGGTGTGTTTTCAAAAGGCTTCCTGTGATGTGCTTCCCTTCTGGGGGTGGGGGGGTGGAGAGTGTCCCCCTTGCGCCAAACTCTCAAAATTAACAACAACAAGGGTTAGGTGGGAACTGCTGACTCTTCCATCTTACTCAAAACCTTATTGTCGCCTTGGAATTTGCAAGCAGAGCAGAGAGAAACAATCTTCTGGATTCAGGGTCTTCATCTCAGCAGGCTGTTACATTTCAACATCAATCCTTGTTCCTTCAGGGTGGCCGCTGGGTTAACTCTTTGTCTGCCGAGTTGCCATTTAAACCGGCTGCCTGGTTTTCCATCTAGTAGTCTTTCCCCGCTGCATTAAGGCGGTCTTTCTGCACTTCACAAATGTTTCCAAATGCTCCCCTTAGCCTTACATCCAAGCTGGAGGAACACACGACGACCAGTCTGGCTGAATGCAAAAAGGCAGACACCGTGCAGATAATCACAGTACTGTAACAGATTAATTTTCCACACACTGTAGTCAGTATCCCAGAAGCCCTCCGTTCGAAGAATTAATTTCTCCCACAGCATCTTAGTGGGGCTTTAGAACTCCAGCTCATTAACACTGGCAGCCTTAACGCCCATCTCATACAGCAAAGCTACCAACCAACAAATCTGCCCCGAGGAGCTAACAATTCAGCTACAGAATTGTGTGCCGGCCGCTTGATTTTCTCTTAATTCATCTTGTTTACCTTCAACCACTCACAGATGTATCCCTTCTTTCCGATGGTGAAGGGCATTGTTTGAAAAGGGCTCGGGTTGCCAACTTTTTGCCACTCTCGGTGCTCCTGTGCCTTTCCAACCACAGCTTGAAAGCTTTGCTGTTAGTTCTGATGAGGATTAGAGCTCCTTCTGTAATATACATGGTTTTCGTTAGTTTTTACAGAAAAGTCTGGAAAAATCCCGCCACCCCCCCCGCCGCCGCCTTTTTGGGGTATTTTTACCCTGCCTTTCTCCTTAGAAAAGGACCCAAGGCGGCTTACAGTAAGGAGAGAGAAATTACAACCCATTACAATTAAGACATGTTCCATTTGAGAAACAGGCAATTGAGGGGTATCTTACAGCATTAGAAGGCAACATTAAAGCTAACAATTGATAACAATGTAATGCAACCAACACAAGGAGAGATATAAACACAAAGTTATAAGTGGTTATAAACACAAAGTCTGTGTAACCATGTACAGTATGTCCTTTTCCAAGGAGAAAGGGGGGGGGTTAAAATATTCAAAATAAAAATAAAATAAATATAAAAGACATATAATAGGTCAGGGATGGCAAACCTTTTAGAGACCGAGAGCCCAAGCGGCGATTCAAAACCCACTAATTTTTTGCAAAGTGTGCATACAGCAATTTAACCTGAATCCAGGTGGCTGTGAAGGGGTGATGTTGGGTGCCCGCAGAAAGGTCTCTGAGTGCCACCTTTGGCACCCGTGCCATAGGTTCGCCAACAATGTAATAGGTAGTCCCTCATTCAGGGAAAGCTTGCTTGAAGGGAAAGGTCTTTGCCTGCTTCGGGAAAGACAGCAGAGATGGGGCAGTCCTGGCCTCCAGTGGGAGGGAGTTCCAAAGTCTGGGTGTAGCAACAGAGAAGGCCCTTTCATGTGTTCTTATGAGACACACTTGTGAAGGTGGTGGGATGGAGAGAGAAAGGCCTCTCCCGGTGACCATAGCACCTGAACCGAGTTCATACCGTGAGAATTGATCTTTGAAGTAGCTTGGACCCAGGGTCATTTTGTACTTTGTAGGTTAAGTTCAGCACTTTGAATTGTGCCTGGCAACTGACTGGCAGCCAACTTTTTTGAAGGCAGAGAAGTGCTCACATGACCTGATGCTGAAAGCTGCAGTCTGAGAGATGAGTTCCCAAGCTTTCTAATGACAGGGCTGTGTGGTCTAACCAGGCAGATGGGTTTTGTAGTGCAGGCTAGCAGCCTTTAGTCCTGGTAACCTGGTTCTCCAAGCAAGACGGTCACCTCACCCTGAAAGGTGGGTTGACATCCCATTGAGCTGCCAATATTTATAGTGTCCGAATCATGTTTGTTTTTTAATGGAAAAGTAACATAGCAGGTTTATGTACAGTAGTACCTCGGATTTCCCCCCCCCATTGCCTGTCATTCTCTTAGTGTTGAGGTATTAGCAGCGAGATTTTTTTTTTTTTGAAACAAAGGGTGCTCTTATGCTGCTTGATTTTAACTCTGTGTATTGTCTGTCTATTGTATTTGTATTTTGAATTTTGCTGACTCGATCAGCTCTGTAAGCCACCCAGAGTTCCCTTGGGAAGATGGGTGGGGTATAAATCTAATAAATAAATAAATAAATAAATAAATAACGAATTTAATTCATTCCCCGAGGCAATTTGTTATCTGAAAAAATTCGTTATCCGAAATGCGGTTTCCCATAGGAATGAATGGGAAACCAATGAATCCATTCCTGAGCCTAGGAAAATGACACAGACACCTGTGTTTTTTTTGCTCAAAACTCATTATAAAGTGCACTTTAAAGGTACAGGTGCAATACAGCCTGGTATAACTTTTTTTTACTGATGCATGCTGGAAATTCGTTATCCAAGGCAGCCCATAGAGAAAAATCATTCTCCAAGGCAGCCCACAGAGAAAAATTCATTACCCGAGGCAGCCCATAGAGGAAATTTGTTATCTGAGGCAGACCTATACCTGGAAATTATGATTCGTTATCTGAAGCAGCCCATAGGGAAAATTCGTTATCCGAGGCAGCCCTATACCTGGAAATTGCAATTCATTATCCGAAAAAAATGTTATCAGGGGCATTTGTTATCCGAGGTATTACTGTACATGTTTTTGATGATTGTGGATCTGCTGTTGCCGTTGTGTACCATCATGCCGCCTCTGATGTCTGGTGACTATGAGTGAGCAACCTCCAAAACCTGACCTCAAATGGCCTGCTCAGCTCTTGCTGACTCAAGCCCGTGGCTTCCTTTTGGTAGTAAATCCATCTTGTATTTGGTCTTCCTCTTTTCCTTCTGCCTTCCACCTTTTCCAGCATTATTGTCTTTTCCAGAGATTCTTGCCTTCTCAGGAGGTGCCCAAAGCAAAGCAGTCTCTATCAGTCACAATTTTTCAATTCTGTTTTCCACGGTTAAGTTTCTAAGTGAGTCGCGCTCTACTATGTACTTACCCCGAGGCTGTATTACGTAAGCTCTGCCAGACACAGCAGAACTTACTTCTGAGCCAGCAGGCGTGGGATCGGAAAAGAGACAAAAATGCAGCCGTCAACCAGGCCTGTGAAGTTACAAATATCCTGTGAAGTTACAAATATCCTGAAGTTCTTTAGGTTACTGCTGTCACCATCTTGTGATAGTAATCCTGGCCTCCTTTAAAGTAGGTTATCCTGTCAAGAGAGCTGAAGACCCAACAGGCCCAGGTCAGATCCTGGGGTTTCGGGCTGTGTGATGAGACCCTAAGAGGTCAAAGCTCCCCAGGCACCCTTGTAAGGAGCCAGAATGCTTAGTGGTTACAGCTGGAGATAAGAGAACAGCATGGCTGGTAGCCCCGACAGAAATGTTCCACTTTTCTTGCACATTCCACTAGTGAGTCAGGTGGTTACTAATTTGCAAAAGAGTATTTGTATTGATGCTTAGCAGGAAATACAAAAACGGCTTCTCAGCATCTTAGAAGCCTTGGGCGTCTTGCAGTTTGACACAGTCATCAAGTATAGACCACAGCCTCCCCTTAAACAAAAGGATAATAATCATGTGCCATCCGGTCATTGCTGACTTATGGGTGACCTTGTTCAGGACTTTCTAGGTAGATAATACTGTCCTTCTTCCAGGGGTGCCCTGGGGACCGTGCCGCTTGCCCAAGCACCCCACCCCCACCCCCAGGCTGGCTCTTCTCCCAGGAGTGTTGTTAGTCTGTGGAGCTCCCTGCCACAGGAGGTGGTGATGGCATCTAGCCTGGATGCCTTCAAAAGGAGATTGGACAGCTTCCTGGAGGAAAGGTCCATCACAGGTGACAAACCATGATGGAGATGTGTCATCTCCAGGCTTAAAACCGGGATACTTCAAGGGCCAGGCACAGGGGAGTGGTATCAGGAGACAGAGATCTGGTCTCATGTGCTCCGAGACACTTTTGATGGGGCCACTGTGAGATACAGGAAGCCGGACTAGATGGGCCTTTGGCCTGATCCAGCAGGGCTCTTCTTAGGTTCTTATGAGGCCAAGTGAGGGAATCGAACACCCAACCATTGGCTCTGTAGCCAGAGACCTGAACCGCTAAGATGTCTAGCCAGTTCCCTTTAAACAAACCTGGGTATATCCTATCTGGCCATTTACAGGAACTGCTGATTGGAACATCTGATCCCAATCTAGCTGCTGTCCCATCAGCTGGTGAATATTTAAGAGGACACAACCTCACAGGCCACAACCCTGTGAGGTAGCAGTGGACCCCGTGGGAAGATGGTAGCAAGAAGAAGACTCCTGTGAGATATTCCAAGCTGACTCGATTTAGGAATAGTTGAGGCTCACCAATTCAGTGATTCAAGAGGAGGAGATGAGAATCTGACTCCCCTCTCTGATTTTGCCGGCTTTGTCCCCAATATCATCACACACAAAAAGAGCCGCCTGCTTATATGTTGTGCATAAAGCACTCCCTGGGCCTTTTACAATTTTAACTGTGCAGGCTACACATCCACACAACACACTCGGAGGCTGAGTACTTAATTTACAGACCTGAGAAGGGTGGAAGGCTGAGTGATGGCCACTGCATCAGGAGGCATAAAGTGGCTGCTGTTTTCTTTGGAGTTTCAGAGAGGGTAGCCGTGTTCGCCCTTTTAAGAATTGCAGGCAACAATCAAAGAAAAACACAACAAAACAAAAGATACAAAACATGTGGCACCTCACTAACTTTTCATATTTTAATGTAACGTTTTGTGGACACATCCATTTCTTTAGACAGATAGCAGCAGAATGTGTCTTTTGTTTTGCTTTTTGGAGGCAAGCCCAAAATAATCTAAGATGCCACCCTAGTGCGCTCTCTGTTCCTTTAAGCACCTTGCTGCTCTCATCAACGATAGGAGAAAACGCATCCAAGCCTCACACCGCCCAAAAGAAAAAACACCCCCAGAAGGCTACAGCTCCGTTCTTCTGCTCCGGTTACTTGCCCTCCCAAAACATCTGGGAGGGCAGCGCTTTCCTTCCCCTGCTGTAGCCACTTACAGTGGTGGCCAACCTTCGGCCATCCAGATGTTTTGGACTATAACTCCCACAGTCCTTTGCCACTGGCAATATAGGCTTGGAATTCTGGGACTTGTGGTCCAAAATATCTGGAGGGCTGAAGTTTGGCCAACACTGCACTACCCCATACTCAGCGCTTCCCTTCTCCTGCTGTAGCCACTACCCCATACTCCCCTATCTCTTTCTCAGCATGTGAGGCCAGTTTTTTTTAAAAAGCCCAGTTATTACTGTACAGTCCAATTTGATCCTCCTGATGTTTTGGATCGTGACTCCCATAATTTTAAGCTTAGATTGCCAATGGCAAAGGACTGTGGGAGTTGCGGTCCAAAACATCTGGGAGGCTGAAGTTTGGACATACCTGCGTGTGCGTGTGTTGTGTCGTTACAGTCGTGACCGACCCTTCGTGACTCCATGTCCATGGAGTTTTCTCAGCAGGAATCCTGAAGTGGCTTGCCAGTTCCTGCTCCAGGCGCCTACAGCACCTTGGTATTCCCTGGTGGTCTCCCATCCAAGTACCAACCAGGGCCGACCCTGCTTAGCTTCCGAAATCAGGCGAGATCGGATGTGCTTAGGGCGTGACTGCACAGTACCGGTATTTCCTCGCAAGAAAAAAAAAAGACATTTAAAAAACGCGTCCGTGTTGCGCTTCTCCGGTCGGGCTCCAGAGGGCACCGCCGGGCCTCCCCCTCGGCCTCGGCGTGCGCGCCTGCTTTGCGGCGCGTTCCGTTTGCTTGCTCGGCCTCCGGCGCTCTTTTTCCTCCTCCTTTCCCTGGGGGTGACATCAGGGCTCCGGCGAGGAGGGGGCGGATCAAATTTCCCCAGTCGGTGCGTGCCTGCGATGAGTGAGAGCCTTGCAAAGAAGACACACACGCATAGAGAGAGAGAGAGAGAGAAGCGAGCCAGGCGCAGGGCGCGCACCGGATTTGGAGAGGAGAGGACGCGGACCCTCCCCAAAAGCGCACCGTTGCGCCACCCTCCTCGCCTCCCCGGAAAGGCACGATCGGGGCCCCGCTCTCGGCCGGGATCATGGCCAGCTAGCAGGAGAGCCTCCTCCTCCTCCTCCTCCTCCTCCTCTCTTTCTCTCCCCCTGACTCATGGTGAACCTCATGTGGTCCGAGCTGCTGCAGGATGAGCGCCCCAAACCCGCCGCCGCCTCCACCCCGAGCAGCAGCAGCTGCCGCTTCAGCAGCGGCGCCGGCGGCAGCCTCGGCCTGGGCGGCAGCCCCGAAAAGATGTTCGAAGGCTCCCGGCGCCTCCGCAGCTTATGGGACGGCGTGAGGTTGGAGGTGGCGGCCGAGAGCTCCAGCCCGGTCGTTTTACACAGCTTCACGCAGCTGGATCCCGACTTGCCGCCGCTGGAGGTAAAGAAAAGGCACGGGGGACGAGCCCAGGCGGGGATGTGGAGGGATGTGTGTGTATGTGTGGGGCGTTTGGAGGCGGAGGAGAGCAGGGGGACAGCCGGGGAGGGAAGGGAAAAGGCCTCTTTGCAGCCCTGATCCGCCTGTACTCGAGTGTAAAGGCTTGTTCTGTTCAGATGCCTATTGCAAGGGTGTGAACCCACCCCCTCTCCCTTCCATCGGCTCCTGTTTTTTTTTTTAATTATCCGAGGGGAAAGTTTCATTTAAAGGTCTCAGCTCCAGACGCGCATTTAGCCACGACCTCCTTGCTCAGCCCGGTCTTGGGGTCGGAGAGATTCGGGCTCCTCCCGCTCCAAAATGTGTTTGTTTTGAACCTCGCTACCCCGCCTTTTTCCTTGGGAAGTGACCCAAGGCGGCTTACAACCTGGCAAGGCGATATCTAAAGTTGAAGAAGCAGGGAGACCAAGAGGCGCTGAAAGAGAGTTTTTAAAAGCTGAAAACAAGGAGTCACTCTCCCTCCCCCTGAAGTGGACTTAAGAAAAAGGCTGGTGAGGGAAGGAGGAGATGTGGTTTATTATGGGTTGTGTTTTGATAGCAGTGTCCTGAAGTTCAGGACAGTCAGCCTGGGTCTTTCTTCCCCCTCACAACCACCTTGCAGGGTTGTTTCAAACACAGAATCTATTGATGGTTTGGTTACACATCACAAGGCAGGAGATTGCATTCGGGTTGCTATCGGACCGGATGCGCTCCTCTTCAGGTCTTGTATTCCATCAGTTGGTGAGGGATGGCGAAAGAGAATTACAGTAGGACCCCAGTATCCGCTGGGGATTGGTTTCAGGCCTTCCTGTGGATAATGAAAACCGTGGATAAGAGAGAACACCTGCCCACCACCTCCAAACTGCTGTTTCCTCACAGTACCTTGCTTTATGACTGCTTTTTTGAGACAATAGCTTGCTTTATAGCTGCTGTTTGTGACAGTAGCTTGCTTTACAGATGCTATTTGTGACAATAGTTGGCTTTACAGCTGCCATTTGTGACAATAGCTTGCTTTGTGGCTGCTGAATTATTTAATTTTTTCCCCCTGTGCCAACTGAGGATAACTGAATCAGTGGATACGGAGGCCCTACTGTAGTCCAATGCCGCCTACCTATCAATGCATACTTGTTGTGTCCCTGTGAGGTTACCTCTGACTTCGGGTGGCGCTTTGAAGGGGCGATTCCCCAAGACTCCCTGTCCTCAACCGCTCCACTCAGATCTTGCAAATTTGAGCTGGTGGTTTCCTTTAAGGAGTTAGTCCATCTTGTACTGGTCTTCCTCTTTTCCTGCGTCCTTCCCCCTTTCCCAGCACGGTGGCCTTCTGCAGAGAATCTTGCCTTCTCGGGCGAGGCCTAGAGTAGGACAGCATACTTATGTTTACTAAACGGACTGCTGTGAGATGTGGTGAAGGAAATAGAGAAATTCCCGGAGGAGAAAGAGGAAAAAGAAACGTCTTTTAATGTTTGTCATCATAACTGTATAGGCAGCACTGCAGCATGAAAGCGCCGTGTTTGGTGCCGTGGCTTTCATGGTCGGAGCTTTACAAAGGCAAATCTATTTATTCTTGTTAGATACGGGATGCTGGGTCCTGTGACCCTTTTTTCTCTCCTCCCTCGAGGCTGCACGATGCATCAGTGTCATCTAAGATGTTTGTTCTGCCATCATTGGCTCTCTTCCTGGTTGTGCAGATGTACAGTTTGGATGGTGCAGATTTAGGCAAGTGGCCCCGACGCTCTTTTTCTCTCCTTGTTCCTTTCATATTCATCCACACACGGACACGATTCCTCCTTAGCTGCTTGCATAACGATCTCTCCCACCGACCGGCCAGTAGCCAAGTTTTTGTCATCAATTAGGAGAAACCGCCCTGCGAAAAACACAAAGATCTGGCACTTTATAAACATGTTTAATGGAATATCACTGTTTCCCCTCTGGAAGCCTTTGTTGCACCTTCTGTTTGTGTTTTAGTGGCTTGTTTATTTATTTATTTATTTATTTATTTATTTATTTATTATAGACTTATTGACTGCCCAATTTTCCCGCGGGAACTGTGGGCAGTGTACATGTTACACATAACAGCAACTGCCCATAGCTACACACCCAGAACAACCCCCACCCAATACAAATACAGAAGAAAACAAAACACAGAATAAAATAAAATAGGATTAATACCAAAACCGTAATAATACCAATATAAAGGTACTAAAAAAAATAATTAAAAGTAGAATGGGCAAATAGCACCGGAAACAACCGTGGCAGATCAAACCTCCAGCAAGAAAGGCTGGTGCTCGCAGTAGAAACATCAAACCAAAACACAAAAGTAATGACAGTGAGCTCAGAGGTCCCCAAACCTTCCCCTGAAGAGCCAGGTCTTCAAAGCCCTTCTAAAGGCCGACAGCGACTCCGCCAGCCTGATCTCCCTGGGCAGCTTCTTCCAGAGTGCCGGGGCCACCACCGAGAAGGCCTGGTTCCGGGTAGAAACCTTTCAGGCCTCTCTCGGGGTGTCCACCCAGAGTGCAAGGGATTCCGAGGCTCTGGTTGGTCAGGATGAGGTTGATCTCTGGGAGATCTGCCAAAAAAAAACAAAGAAACCCGAGCCAAACCAAGATTTGGTGAAGGCCCGTGTTGCTTTCCTCTGTGCAAGGACTCTCTCTTTTGAGTTCTGGTGGCTGGACTGCCCTTTCTTTCCGAACATCTCCATCCCTCCGAGGAGAGAAGCTTCTTGTTTGGGATTGTTGGTTTTTTGTGATCCTTTTTTTTTGGGGGGGGGGACGTTATGCCATAGCAGTGCTTGCATCCCATCGCAGGCCGCCCGAGGCCATTGCAAACAGTTCTGGGTTTGTACATGAATGCAATGTCAGGTTACTACAGGATCTTGGCATCTCCCAGGAGGCTGGGATAAATGCCACCCTTCCTCCACCCCGGGGAGAAATGCCACCCTTCCTCCACCCTTCCGTTCCGTCCCCGTTTTGCTTGGCCACTAGGGGCCGGAGAAAAAATGATGGCAGGCGACCCGAGAAGGGCACCGTTTTGTTTTGTTTTTTGTTTATAAAAGCCTTTTCACATTTTGTCGCTGTCACTTTTCGAAAAGGCCAGATAAGCTCAAAGATCCGTAAACACCAAGGTGAGGCTCTCGATTCCTGCTTTTTCAGCCGGGTGAGGTGGCAGCTGGAGAGGCAGAGCGGAAAGGCAGGAAATTCTCAATTATTTATAACGGCGTCCCTCTACTGTTCTTATTCTGCCTCCGTCAGGAGGGTCTCTTGGGTGGCCTCATGTTATCTGAGCTCCAAAGACTGGACTCCTTTTTTTGTTGTTTTCCAGGCCCTTCAGGAGCGGAGAGATCTCAAGCCAGCGGGCGTGGCGGAGACCTCTTGGCTCCCCACCCCGCAATCATGCTGTCTTTGTGTTGAGTGGGTGGGAGATGCTGAAAACTCCATCATCTGGTTCTCATTAGGTCCATCCAGAATGCATCCCTCTGCCTCAATTACTTCCAAAGGACTCGGAAGAGCTGCAAAGGCCTGGTTTTGAGCGATGCCAAGCGCCGGGCGGGGAGAGCAGTGAGAGGAAAGGCTCCCTCTCCTTTTGCCGCCCCCCATTCCAAAACTGTGATTATTATTCTCAACTGGAGTGGGGGAGCTGTGAAACGAGACACCCTAGTGCAGGCATGTCCAAACTTCGGCCCTCCTGATGTTTTGGACCACAACTCCCAGAATTCTAAGCTTAGATTGCCAATGGCAAAGGACGGTGGGAGTTACGGTCCAAAACATCTGGAGGGCCGAAGTTTGGACATGCCTGCCCTAGTGCTTAGCTTTTGTGGATTCCTAGAGCTGCAGAGCTGTAAGGGACCCTCTGGATCACAGATTCCACCCCGGGTCAGGGAGGCATAGGGTGGAATTGAACTCCTGACCTCTGGCCCTAACCCTCAAGATATCATCTCGCCTCGAGAAAGATCTGGAGTGTGCTAAAGCCAGGCAACTCCCGAAGAGGCGGGCGAAATGGTCGCCCGGCCCTGTTCTGTGTAAACCCCCTGCTTTCTAATGTTCTTCCCCTGCCCTCTTGCTGCACGACTCCACGGAAAAAGCCGAGGCAGGGTTTGTGAAGGCTCCTTGCCCACCGCGGCAGCCTGCAAGACAAGCAGCCCTTATCGAGAGGGATAATGGCTCTTCCCGGGCTGGATCTGATTCAAGGTCTATCGAGCCCGGCATCCTGTTTCCGCCGTTGGCTGCAGCCAGAACCTTCTGGGAACCTCTCCAGCAGCACAGGGAGGCGGCTGTGTCTTCCCGGGGATGGTTTTTTTTTTTTTAAATCTTCCTTCTGAGACTTAAAAGTGGCAGTGCTCCTGCCTAGGGAGGCTCCGCCATTCTCCGCCATCATGAGCCAATGCGTTCCTCCCTCCCCGCAACAGTGGTGGCTTAAATGGTTATTCAGAAGGGAGGCTTTGCTCACCCCGCTCACCCATTCCAGTGGTGTTGCATCCTTCCTCCACCGGGCATGCCTTTTGGGCTGCATTGCCCCCCCCCCGGCCTCCGTTTCTGGATTATCTGGACAGCGGGAGATGTATGGTTAGATAATGATCCTCTTGGAACAACAGAGCTGGGAAAGGGACCTTATTTATTTATATGTATTTGTTTATTCAATTTATATATACCACCCATCTGCCCCAAAGTTCACCTGGGGCAGTGTACAATAAGCAGAAGTGCAAATTATCTATCTATCTATCTATCTATCTATCTATCTATCTATCTATCTATCTATCTATCTATCTATCTATCTATTCCTTCCTTCCTTCCTATCTATCTATCTATCTATCTATCTATCTATCTATCTATCTATC
>JAHTLZ010000089.1:1791966-1805906 GCA_023846285.1 Phrynocephalus versicolor | reverse complement strand
TAGATAGATAGATAGATAGATAGATAGATAGATAGATAGATAGATAGGAGTTTTCTTTTCATATGGATAAACCTTACAGTAGCCCAGGGACCCTTTTCCTTCCATTCCCCACAGAGGTAGATCCCTCATTGCTCAGCCCCAAAGCCATTTGTACACGTCTGGTGTCAGCTTCCCTTCCCATGCCTGCCCCACTTCTGTGACATCACAAGTCTTCTGACCAATAATATCACAAGGATCTTCCCTGTCTTTAGGTTTTGCCCCTGGATGTCTCAGAGACTGGAAGGCTAGGGCCCTGCTGACTTGCCCGTCATCACCCCACTGTTCCTCTGCTCACCTAAAGTGGTTTTGGCACTTTTAAGGATGTTTGTGGCTACCCTGACATGAAAACTGATCCTCTGGAGGCTCTAGGATCGAAAAGTGTGCAAGAGCTGACCTGGACAGGCAGGTCTTTTGTAAACGTTCCTACCAAAAGCTTTTTAAAACCATTCAGTAGTGATAGTTGCAAGACTTGGCTGCATTTATCTGGATGCGACAATACAATTTTTGCTAGTCCTGGGAAGCCGCGAGGTGAGGGGCTCTCCACCACCCACTTTCTGTCCTTGGTGGAACTGCTTTCTTCTAATCCTCGTACTGCGAAGAAGATCTCCATTGGAGATGTAGAATTTCCAGAAATTTTGAAACACGGGGTGGTGGGGGTGGGGAGATGAGAAAAATAGAAAGATTGCACAGGGAAGCAGTTTTTTTTTAAATTTGTTTTTCTCCAAAACATTTCCGAAAAGTTTACATCACTAGAAATATTTCCAGAGGTCAGCATTCAGTGTTTGGAAGCTGGAAGTTTGCGTTCTTTCTCTGTCAAGCTGGGGACTGACCCGGTGACTGCTTTTGTAGTTGTTGGCCTGCATTTTGTGAGACTGTTGCAGGTGGGAACTTAATGGCCTGACTCCCTCCCTGCACTGTTGTTTATCCCGTTGTAGCATCCTCCTCCTCCTCCTCCTCTGCAGCCGCCTTTTCCCATCACAACTCTGGTTCTTTCCAACATTTCTCTGATTTCTGATAAGCGGTGGGGCAGACGGGCCCTTCCCCACGATGCCAGCAGGAAGGGAAAAAAAGCAGGCCTGTTTTTTGTTGTGGGATCAAAAAGCGAGAGAAGGGCCTGGGACATCGTTCCAGTTGCTGATTTGTTTGTGTTGTTTATAACCCACCCGCCCCTTCCTCCAAATAAAGCTACTCAAGGCAGTGTATAAAATATTTAAAAGACAAAAGCGAGGGCAATGAAAAATAGAGCACACAGCAGTAATCAAACATGGAAGGTGTTACATATTAACACCCTCAAACAAAAACAGGTCAAAACAGATGGAAGACACATTTCTCAAGAAAGATAAAATGTAGCATCCCTTTAAAGAAAGATAAAATGTTGCATCCCTTTAAAGAAATATAAAATATAGCATCCCTTTAAAGAAAGATAAAATGTTGCATCCCTTTAAAGACAGCCTTCCTTGGCAGCCCGTTGTTTACTAAAAGCTTTCCCAAAGCTTTCCTTGTCTACCAGCCGGTGAACCACAAGAGAGGAAGCCAGTGTAGTATCTTGTGGAAGGGAGTTCCACAGCCACTGAGAAGGCCCTTTCTCCTGCCCGTTGTCAGCATGCTGAACATGAGCCAGCAGTGTGATGCGGCAGCCAGGGAAGCCAATGCGATTCTTGGTTGCATCAACAGAAGCATCGTGTCTAGATCAAGGGAAGTGATAGTGGCACTTGATTCTGCTCTGGTCAGACTCCCATCTGGAGTCCTGTGTCCAGTTCTGTGCGCCTCAATTTAAAAAGGATGTTGACAACCTCAAGTGGGTCCAGAGGAGGGCGACCAGGATGGTTGAGGGTCTGGAGGAAATGTCTTATGAGGAACAGCTTAGGGAACTGGGAATGTTTAGCCTTTCAAAAAGAAGACTGAGAGGGGATATGATAGCTATGTTTAAATATTTGAAAGGACGTCATATTGAAGAGGGAACAGGTTTGTTTTCCATGGCTTCAGAGACTAGGACTCAGGGCAGTGGTTTCAAACTACAGAAAAAGAGATTCCATTTGAACATTAGGAAGAACTTCATGACGATTAGAGCTGTCCGGCAGTGGGATAAGCTGCCCCAAAGGAGGGTGGAGGAGTCTCCTTCTTTGGAGGTTTTTAAGCAGAGGCTGGATGGCCATCTGTCAGAAATACTGTGATGGGGGTTCCTGTATGGCAGGGGGATTGGACTAAATGGCCCTGGAGGTCTCTTCCAAGTCTATGATTCTATAATTCTATGCCTCTAGCGCAGCGGAACAAAATATCTATGCCAATCTGAAGCCAAAACAGGTCCAAGGATAGGGTTGTGTGTGAGAACAAGCAGCATTAAAGCAAAATACTGTATTAATTATCGTTAAATTTTCATACAGAGAATACCCAGCGGTGCCTTTTCCGGTGTTGTCTTCCTAGCAGCCTTGGGAGGTTCGTTAAGCTGAGAGATCGCGAGTGTCCAATTTTGCTGGGTAACACTTGTGCCGAATGGCAATTGGAACCCAAGTCCCCACCAACATAAGATCAGCAGGGGGTAAAAATAGAAAACAGAAGTCATTGAATCGGGCATGCCTTGCGTGCTTTGGATTTTTAAAAAAATCAGTGTTATGTAATTCAAAGCCTCAACTCCGTTGGAAGCTTGTGTCCTGCGTGGCTTCTCATTTCAATGGTCGCGAGGCATAACTGCCATGCCTCAAATTGCCCGCCTCATTCCTCGGAGCCAAGTGTTAAGTGCCAATTAAGGTAACGAACCTTGCGGTCCCTGCTGCCACCATTGTTCTGTGTTGTTGTGACAGTTTTAACAGGGGAGTTTATAGGGCAGTTTGCAAGTCGGAGTGTAGATTCTGTTCATAGCTTGGTGTTACAATGGTCCCCCGCCCTTTCGCGGTTCATGTACTGCGGTCCCGCTATATTGGAGGACCGCAGTATATGAAAAAAGGCCCCCTGGGGTAAGGGGGGAAAGTCCCTCGGAGGCCTCAGAACTAATCTTTGGTGATCCGGAAGTCGCTTCCAGTTTTCCGGAAGTCACTTCCGGTTTGCAGGGAGGCCCTTTCGGAAGGCCCAGGAAGGCCCTTGCAGGCCCATTCGGGGCAACGCCAGGCCGGGGGTAAGTACAAGAGCCCCCAGCTAGACCCCCCCCCCCCTCCAGGCCTCACCCAACCTGCACCCGCATATCGTGGCTTTGTCGGTGGTGGGATTAGTGTACGCCAAGCAGACCTGGGATTTGAGTTCTGTTGCCATTTGAGTACTCAAAGGTGGTTACTTCACGTCCTCCTTTGTCCTGCAACTCGTTTTGCACCGTGATAGCGGTTAGAGCTGTCCGGCAGTGGAAGATGCTGCCCCAAAGGAGGGTGGTGGAGTCTCCTTCTTTGGGGGTTTTTAAGCAGAGGCTGGATGGCCATCTGTCGGGAATCCTGTGATGGGGGTTCCTGCATGGCAGGGGGTTGGACTGGATGGTCCTGGAGGTCTCTTCCAACTCTAGGATTCTATGATTCGTCTTGTGCTGTTCCAATTTCTCCCCTGCCTTTCCTTGTTTGAGAAGGAAAGAAAAACACAGCTTTGATTCTCCCGATGCCAAGCTGGGCTTTGTGTGTGGCGGGCCGGATGTCGCTATGCGCTCTGTGTGTGTGTGTGTGTGTGTAGGGATGCATGCACTTGTGCGTATGTGGGAGCGTTCTTCTTTGTTTTGACTTGCAAAAAAGGCTGAGAGGAGAGCAACTGGAGGCAACTTAATCTGGAAGAGGGGTGGTCTTTTTATTTTTAGAGCCTGCACGCTAGCCATCGTGTAGTAGACAGCAGCTGAGCCTCGTTGGAAAGGCTTGTGGGGAAGGGCCGTGAAAGAGTAGGCCTTGTTTTTAATACAGTATTTTCTTTACTAAGTCAAAGTACCGGTGAAGCAAAAATGTTTCTGATTTCCTGTTTTACCATCCTCTCCCAGATGGTATCTTGTTCTGTTCCTCTTATTTCTTTCTCGAAAGCTTGCAATATTCCTTTTTTATTTTTAATAGTGGCCTATAAAGGTATTGCCTGTAACCCTTTTTTGCAATTATTTCTTCTTAGACTTTACTAGCCAGAAAGGAACATAAAAACATAAGAAGATCCTTGCTGGAACAGGCCACAGCCCATCCAGTCCAGCATTCTGTCTCACACAGTGGCTCACCATTTGCTTCAGGGTATTCCCAAGCAGATGTCTTCAACCTGCTTATGATTCCCCACAAATGGCATTGAGAGATATCCTGCCTCTCTATCCAACCCGGAGGTTGTCCTTAGGCATCCAGAATGAGAGCCATTGATACCCTTGTTCTCCATGAACTTGTCCAATCCTTTCTTAAAGCTGTCAAGGCTGACAGTTGTCACCACTTCTCCTGGCAGGGAGTTCCACAGACCAGTGATCCTCTGGGTGAAAAAGTACTTTCTCTTATTTGTTTGCGATCTAGCACCCAACAGTTTCATGGAGTGCCCCCTAGTTCTAGTTCTAGGGAAAACAGCTTTTCCTTATCTACTCTGTGCACACCGTGTATAATTTTATAAACTTCAATCAGGTCACCTCTTAGGGGCCATCGTTCAAGGGTGAAGAGGCCCGGCCGTTGCAGCCTCAGGTGGTAAGGAGGGTGTTCCAGTCCCCGAATCATTCTGGTTGCCCTCCTCTGCACTTTTTTCGTTCTGGTTGCCCTCCTCTGCCAACGGAACACCATGTCCATTGCAACCATGAGGACTTGGAACTTGGCTTTCTGTTTGAAACGTAAACTGCATGAGATTTGCTCCCATGACAGCCAGGTTCTGTGTTGGGCCGAGAGATCCCACAAGACCACAATTTCTGGACCGACGGTGTATGTTCACTTCTTTGTGTGTGTGTGTGTGTGTGTGTGTGTGTGTGTGTTAGTGGTTTCAAGGCCACAAGTTTCGCACAAGAGGAACAGACCGGCTGCGAGTGTCGCAGGAGGTCATGCAGCGAAAGCCACCCGGCAGGTTTTGGTGTGGCACTAGCATTTTGTGTCCCTAGCAACTGTTTCCCTTATTACATTTCCCACGTCTTGCACTACACTTTCACTACTCACCTCGCCTTTATAGTACCTGTCACAAAACAATAGCTGCAGGTGTTTTGCTGATAAAAAAAAAAGTTCTGGCCTGTCTTGCATGAGAAGTGACTTCGGGGCAACTTAAGTCAGACAATATTGGAGACAGAAAGAGCAAAGATTCCTGGCAGTGTTGTGACGTTGCAGCTGGCATGTCCAAACTGCAGGCATGTCCAGACTTCGGCCCTCCTGATGTTTTGGACCACAACTCCCAGAATTCCAAGCCTGCATTTCCAATGGCAAAGGACTGTGGGAGCTGTGTTCCAAAACATCTGGAGGGCCGAAGTTTGGACATGCCTGGCTTACTGCCTCAGAGTGAGACTGAAAGTTCCAGTTGATGAGGAAGAAGGGGTGGCCGACTTTGGGGAGCTTGAAGCTATTCTGCTCTGTGAATTCCCCACTTCCCCTGCGCAGCTAATTTAACTGGAGATTCAAAACTCGGTTCTCGGATATTAGGTTCCTCTTTGGTATGGGGAGGAAAGATTACAAAGGAAAAATCAGGGGTAGGAGTCGTGGATTAAGCAGATGTTCTCACTCTGTATCTCCAGGAAATGGCACCATTTATCCTTTTGTAGTCAAGAAGGCCAAGGACAGAACTAGAAGTGTTTGGAACTAAAACGCACTGTGCTTTTTCCTCCTGTTTTTGAATTTATTTAGGAGATAAAACTTCCTGATTAATGCATTCTTTTCTAAAACAGATATGTCTGGTTGATGTCGGACGGTTCTGTGTTTATGTGGCACCTCCTCGTTTAACGGGGAGTTTGGTTGAAAATTTTAAAGATTTTTGGTGGTGGTGGGTGTTTTGCTTTTTAAACCCAGGTAATGTCATTGCTCTTGCAAACTGCTGCTATTATTGTGGTTTATTAGTTTATTTGTATTAGAAGATGTCTATAAATATTGCTCGTCTTTCCCGTTTGCCACCTTGAGTTTGTTCTCAGAGAAACAGGTGAGACGGGTGTGTGTGTTTTACTTGTGGTTTCAAGAAATGAAACCCTCGTTGTTCAGACAAACATTGTACCTCGGTGCTTTGGTGGTGCAATGTTGCACTTCCAAATGCAGGCCACATCGCTGCTGTGAATGGAGGGTGCTGTGATTCTGCTGGTAGCATCACACAGAACATCATAAGAACCTAAGAAGAGCCACGCTGGATCAGGCCAAAGGCCCATCTAGTCCAGCTTCCTGTATCTCACAGTGGCCCCACCAAATGTGTCCAGGAGTGCATGAGACTAGATATCTGTCTCCTGATACTACTCGCCTGCATCTGGCCCTTGAAGTACCCTGGTTTGAAGCCTGGAGATGACACATCTCCCTCATGGTTTGTAAATTGTGGTGGACTTTTCCTCCAGGAATCTGTCCAATCCCCTTTTGAAGGCACCCAGGCCAGATGGCATCCCCACATCTTGTGGCAGGGAGTTCCACAGGCGAACAACACGCTGGGTAAAATAAATATTTTCTTTTGTCTGTTCTTACTCTCCCAGCCCACAATTTGAGTGTATGTCCCCTAGTTCTGGTATTTTGTTAGAGGGAGAAGAGCTTCCCTCTGTCCACTTTACTCAGTCATGGGTGGGTGGGTGGCTTTGGTGCCGGACAAAGGGTCCCCTCTTATTCCCCAGAGCTCTTCTGCAAACCGCTTCGGGCTGGGTGTCTCATGGTTTCCTTTCATTGGAATCTGTTCTTGCGTTTTCCTGCTTCAGCTGTTTACTGGGTCACTGTACGGTTAAAAAAAAAAAAGAACAGAGAGGGCTGGGGTAGGGAATGTGATGCAGTGGTGACCGCTTCCCTCCGGACAATGTGTTGCTTCTCTCCTTAACCGAGAATTTGCACAGAGGCCACGTTGATCAGGGTGACCGCCAGTTGCCGACCTCGCTCAGCTGGGCCTTCCCCCTGGTCTCTTTTGGGTCCCAAAAGGCATTTTTCCAAGTTTGAGAGAACTCGAACCCAGATGTAACACCCTTAAGACTGAAGTCACCTCAAAGCCAAAGGGTGTTTTTGAATTCTCAGGCTTCATGATGGGACTTTCTCAAGGCGATGATGGGAAATAAAACAAGGCCAGCATTCTCCTTTGCTGGGTGGTTTAAAATTATGCAGTTTACAAAGTTAGATAGATCCTGCCCGGAAACACGCTTGGCACTAAATTCTCACTTCGCTGCCTAACAGCTGTTGGTTTATTTACTTCTTTATAAAATGGGTTTTTTTAAATCCTGCCTTTCTTCCTTAAGAAGGACCCAAGGTGGATGACATCCTTAAGAGACCTTATTGAAAGCTAACCAACAGGGAGGAAACAAAGGACCAAAAAAGATCAAACAGATATCGCTCTGAGTAACGGGCAAACAAAAGCAAGACCAACACATATTCGAAGCAGGAAGCTGCAAAAGTTTATTATAAAAACCCCACTCTAGCAGCCGGTCATTCAGTCCCGGAAAGTTTGCCTGAAGAGAAAGGTCTTTGTCTACTTGGATAGCCGGGACTCCGGTGGGAGGGAGTTCCAAAGTCCAGGAGCAACAGCAGAGAAGGGGGGCCTCCCATCAAACACACCTGTGAGGATAGCGGGAGTGAGAGGAATATAGTAGTGTTGGTGAATCTATGGCACGGGTGCCAAAGGGGCCCTCGGAGCCCTTTCTGTGGGCACCTGGAATTGGCCCTTCACAGCCACCGGGATTCAGGTTAAGTTGCAGTATTGGCACTTTGCGAAAAATGAGTGGGTTTTGAATTGCATTTTGGACACTCGGTCACTCAAAGGTTCACCGTCACTGAAATACACTGTGTGTGTGTGTGTGTGTGTGTGTGTGTGTGTGTGTGTGTGTGTGTTGTGTTGTTACAGTCGCGCCCGATTCTTCGTGACCACATGTCCATGGAGTTTTCTTGGCAGGAAAACTGGAGTATCTGGAAGTTGAGTCATGGCTACTGGACTTCTTTTTTGAGAGATAGAAATGTTTCGCTGTTCATCCAAACAGCTTCATCGGTCTGAATACAGCTAGTGCTGGAGTAGTTTGCCAGTTCCTACTCCAGGCGCCTACAGCACTTGGTCTCCCATCCAAGTACTAACCAGGGCTGACCCTGCTTAGCTTCCGAAATCAGGTGAGATCGGATGTACTTAGGGCATCTGGGCAGCCTGAAATATACCATGCATGTGGGAAAAGACGTAAACTCTGCAAAAAGTTGAAGGCGGTAGGAAAAGAGGAAGATTTGAATACAAGATGGATTAATTTGGTAGAGGCACTGCTGCCTTTAATTTGCAAGAGACAAGCAGAGACCTTTTGGAAGCCATTAATTGCAATAAATTAGAAGTTGCTTGTCAGTAACTGCTGGACGTACAATTGACGCTTGAGTCCATTCATCATTTTAATTCCCCCCCCCAACCCCGAACATTGTGGGAAATTAATATAGTGGACGTGGGCTGGAACCTGATCAGTTGCATTCAGCTTTTCACGAGGGTGTTGTGTGCTACTGCGGGCGTGCTTGCTTTTTTTATTTATTTAAGCTTTCAGCTGCTGGATCAGGTCAAAGACTCACTCAGTCTCCTCTTCCAAAGGAACCGGATCATACGCAGCTGAGACCTGATTCTAATGGAGGCTATCTGGGACGCTCTGACTCCGTTTTCAACAAGCAAACAGTTCTGAAAGAGGACAGCGGATCAGACTTGGCCCTGTTTTGTGGAAACTTCTGGAATCAGTTGGAAGGGCCAAACCAACGGTGTCCTCCTGAAAGAAACAAAGAGAGGTGTTGGGGGGTGCCTTCAAGACCAACAGATTCATTTGGGCAGGAGTGTTGTTGAGTTACTTGGCCAAATATATGGTGTCCAGTAATTTTCCTACTCCCTCGTTTTGGGCTGATAAACAGTTGCTTCTGCTCCTTGTGATAGCTCCCTCTCTGAGAAGGCAATGCCAGAATTTTTCCTTTCATTCCTTGCTACAAGTGCTTCTTTAGCTCACAACCCCATGGGTTCCTCTTTTGAAAAAGCATAAATCAATATGTCAGTAAAATGTAATTACCTCTCCAGTACAGAATTAAACCTAGCCTCCCTGGATTTTAATCAACTAAAGCAGATTTTAATGAAATAAAGCTGGAAGGAGTGTGCTGGAGTCCATGGAGTATCTGATTAGGACTTGGCAATTTAAGATTCAGGTCCTCTGAATGGGAAAATCCTGGGATTTGAGTAAGCTCCTCCTCCATCCTTTGGCATACCCGGAAAGCCCCAATATGGTGTTCATATTTCATGTTGGACATGATTGGATGATGCCTAACCATAACGCAGAAGCTTTATGAGGCAAAATTCAAAATAAAAAACAAAAATCCAGAAGACAGAAGCACCACGTGTCACCTAGAATCAAGACTAACTGCTATGTTTTGGTGTGAGCTTTCGTGGCTCGCGCCCACTTCTTCAGATGTATGAATGGGACTCTGTGGCCAGTATTCCTGCATTCCCGCATAGCCCCAAACCAGAGGCCACCTTTGGGCAAACGCTGTTGACCCGGCGATGGCCAAAGACCATCTGAAGAAGTGGATTTGATCCACGAAAGCTCCTGTTAGAATATTGCAGGGTTGCGGAATCTTATCGTATTTATTTTTTAGATTTATTTTGGGTTTGATATGCTCTCTTCTAAAACAAGCTTGAGTGGTCCATCTGGGGTGAAATCGACCCGCCATCATCATTAACGGCCAGAGCTGGTCTCTCTTTCCAACCCAGCGCCCTTCCTCCAGGGTGGGTGGGATGATGGTGCCAAGGGTGAACGTGGGGAGCCCATGCTTTTGGGCTCGGAACAGGAAGTTGGTGGAACACGCCGAACTGAAAAATGCCGCTCTCTTGTAAAAGTGCTTTGCTGGCCGGGCGCTCCTGCCAGAAGCTTAGGCAGGCGGTAGAGACGCCGGCTTTTGTGTACGGGGTTCTCCTCTGGAATTTCATCACGCTTGGCAGCGATCGGTCCCCCCAAAAGATCACCCCTTTAAGCTGGCAGTTGGACAGATGGTTCTTTTTGCCATGAAGTCTGTATACCTCAATCTTCTTTTATGCATCTGGGCATACTGGTTACTGTGGTGTATCATTTTTCTCTCTCTGCCAGTTAATAAAGAAATGATGGGATTTTAGCTTTAAATTAGATGTGTGTGCTTCAAGGTCACAGACAGGGGAGTCAGAGATGTCCCTGGGAATGTTCCAGATGCCATCCTAAGCACGAAAACTGGTAGCAGCATTCCCTCCCGTCTGAGTGTGTGTGTGCACCCTCCCACCCACACCAATTGTGTTTGTTTATTTGCAAAGATTTATACACTCTCCAGCCGGTTTCACAAGGGTTTGCGAAAATGCGAAAGCACGCAATCAACAGAACCTACAGAATTAAAAACCCATTTGTTTGCCTTGTCGAAGCGTCATCATCGACCGACCGCAGTGCCTAGATTTTAGCAGGCGAAGGGTGAAAAACGGCAAGTTAAACATAGGAAGCGTAGAGAAATGTAGGAAGCAGCCTTGTCCTGAATCAGGGCATTGTCGATCTGGTTCAGGATTCTCAGCGCGGACTGGCACGGGTTTTGCTGGGAAAAAGAGTTTCTCCATAAATGTCAGGATTTGAATCTGAGACCTTTTGCATCCAGCGCAGGACTCCGCTGTTGAAATAGGCTGGCTCCTCTCAGTTGAGGAACTCGTTATCTGAGTCTTTGGCTGCTTTTACACGGCCCCTAAAATCCGAGGCAAAGGGCTCCCAAATGCGGAGCTTAAAATTGTTTTCCCACCAGCTGCGGAATTTAAACAAAATAAAGTACGACCACGCCCACCTAAGCCCACCCCAGCGCACTTTAGAAGTACCTGGACTCTGGAGGTAAAAAAATCTTTCGATGCGGATTATAAAGCTGTGGATGCCGGGCTCTCCTCACCTTCTGTTTGTTTTTTTGTCCCCGCCGCCCCTTTAAGAGACAGGAATCCCTACGGGGCTGCTTGAGGCTGCTCCAAGGTGAGCCTGCATTCTTTTCTCCCTTTTTTTCTCCCTCCCCTCTCCGCAGACAGGAGTAATGGAGTGCGGAAGGGTGGGAACACAGGAAGAGGAACAACACCCCACAATCTCTGGTCCGAATTTAATTTGCCAGCGGATTTTAGAGGTCATGTAAAAGCTCCCTTTGCTACCAGATCCTGAGCCCTAACTCCCAAGTCCCTGTTAAAAGCAAGTTCCTCCTCCCTGAAAAAAAGAAGGTTGGGTGGATTCCAGTCCGAGTGGCTGGTGTGACTAACTCTCTGACTTGACAGCAAGTCTCGTGTCATGATCCCCATCCCTGAAGCCTCGTGTGCCAATTGTCACACAATCGCAGTCAGAAGTAAGAGTCCGCTTGATGATTTCAAGTAACCTGCTTGGTTCACGAGCACGTTTGCAAAGGGGAAGTGTGGCGCCTTGAAACGGCACACCGCCCTGCCTATTTGGGAACATCTGGAACAGCGCGCCAGTAGAATGAGGCAGTGCGAGCAGAGCCCACCGCGATGGGTTTGCTGTCTCTCTGCTCTCTGCCCATGGCTTTTAAGCCTCCTCCTGTTGCGGTCACGTGGTACTAAAGGCGCTGTACCTGTCCTATCGCCGCCGGGTTCTGCTCCGTATCATAATGTGTCCTCACTGGCTTTAGGCACTCTTTCTCTGGGCCTTTTCACACGACCCCTAAGATCCGCTGGCCCCTTAAATTCAGACGAGAGATCTTGGGGGTTCGTTGCTCTTCCTTCCTCCCCACCACTCCGCACTTCCTTGCTTCTCTCTGCGTGAGGGGAGGGAGGGAAAAAAAGCCTTAAAAAGGGACAAAAGAATAAAGCCTTACCTCCGGTGCTGGTGGAAGTTGCTCCGACCCCCGGTCACTTCCTGGTTCCTCTTAAAGTGACGGGAGGCAAAAAAAACAACAACAAAAAGAAGCGAGGAGAGCCCGGCACTCTGCGCATCAAAATTTTTCACTCTTCCAGAGCAGGTACTTGAAAGGTGCGCTGGGTCGCGCTTAGGTGGGCGGGGTTGCACTTAATTTTCTGTTAGCTCCGGAGCTGGTGGGGAAACATTTTTAAGCTCCGGAGCTGGGAGCCATTTGTAGCGGAGCTTAGGGGTCGTGTATAAACACCCTCTGTCAGCTGTTGTTAGCTGTCGGTTTTGCCCATTTATTCTCTGCAGTATTTTTTAAAAAATGTTTTGGCGCTTGCATGATGGTAATGCTCCAGACAGCCACTCAATTGGTTCACTTGCTGACAGCTCACTATGTGTGTGTGTGTTGTGTTGTTACAGTTGTGACCGACTCTTCGTGGCTCCATGTCCATGGAGTTTTCTTGGCAGGAATACCGGAGTGGCTTGCCAGTTCCTACTCCAGGCGCCGACAGCACCTGGTATTCCCTGGTGGTCTCCTGTCCAAGTACTAACCAGGGCCAACCCTGCTTAGCTTCTGAAATCAGGCGAGTTCGGATCTAATTAGGGCGTTGAGGCAGCTTGACAGCTCCCCATACCTGTTCTCAAAACCTGCAAAATCAAGACGTCCTAAAGGCACCCTGTTAAGAAAGTACAGCCCTCAGTGGTGGTTCCCAAAAAAAAAAAAGCGCTTAAATGGGAAAAAGTGGGAGTGGTCAACTCCCCCCCCCCCGAAATAGGTGACTACCCATTAGGACATCAGAAATAGAAGCGCCTATAATAGCAGGGGAAAGCACCCCAAATTTGCTGTGTGATAGCGGTCTAAAAGTCCTGCTCCCGTATCTGGACACCATAGTTTAAGAAGGCCGAATACTGGATCAGGAGAAAAAACTTCTTAACTGTTAGAGCGGTGTGACAATGAAACCCAGTTACATCAGGAAGGACTTCAAGATAGAACAGGGCAACCATCTCTCTCTTATGGTTTGATGCAGGTTCCTGACTTATAGAGCCGGTGGACCTGATGGCTTTAAAGAGCCTCTTTCCAACTCAAACCATGCAATGATTCTGTGACGATACCCAAAATTGCCTTCTTGCACCGTGACGCTTTCCGGTTGTGGGTTTCCTTTCTTGCCCCATGAAGTTCGAACACACACACACACACACAACAAACTATTCCCCAGGGCCCTGATGTTTGCATGGGGGGGGGGGAGAACCGCACCCCACCCCTCTTTCCAGTAAGGCTGAATGAGCACAAAACGAAACATGAGACTTAGCAAGAAAAAATAAACACACTCGTCTTCCGCGCTGGTTAGGACTCATCTTGAGCGCTGTGTACAGTTCTGGGCACCACCATTGAAGAAGGTTGCTGACAGACTGGTGTAAGTTCAGAGGAGGGCAACCAGGATGGATCAGGGGGCAGGAACTCAAGACAGACAGAAGGAACTGGGGATGTTTAGCCTTCAGAAAACAAGGTAGCACTGTACTCAGGCACAGAAGTGAGAAGTACGAAACCTTGCTTGTAAACATGGCTAAGGGATGCGACTTTAACCCTTTGTTGAAGGGGCAGAGAAGAATACAGTGGTCCCTTGTATAAAGGAATTAATTTATTCCAAATGAAATTCTGTTAAGCGAATTTTCCTTTATACAAATTTCCCATAGGAATGCATTGAAAACAGAGTACTGTAATTCCTCATCGTGACCATGTTTATGTTGTATGGGTTCACCCAATTGGCGATTGTGTTAAGCAAATTTCCCCTATCTCCGGAATTTTTTATGTGGTACAGATTTTATGTTATACAAACTGTTATATGAGGGTCCACTGTACTGCCTTTGGTCTCAGTATTCCATCCAGGCGTTGGGTGTTCGATTCCCCACTTGACAGGAGTTGGACTCCATAATCCATAGGGTCCCTTCCAGATCATCATCATCATCATCATCATCATCATCATCATCATCATCATCATCATCA
>JAHTLZ010000089.1:1770248-1785241 GCA_023846285.1 Phrynocephalus versicolor | reverse complement strand
ACACACACACACACACACACACACACACACACACACACACACACACAGAGAGAGAGAGAGAGAGAGAGAGAGAGAGAGTTTGATCAGGTGTGTTGTTTTACACGCACACACACACACACACACACACAGAGAGAGAGAGAGAGAGAGAATGAGAGAGAGAAAGAGAGAGAGTTCGGTCAGGTGTGTTGTTTTATCCCTTCGAGAAAAACAGTGCAAAAGGAAGTGAAGGACTGACCTGGGTTAGATAAACAAAGAGGCAGAAAGTCCCTGTGACAATTCACGGGCCAGCTGGCTTTTCCTCCCATCATTGTTCTCTCGTGTTGGGGTTTGGGACGATTTTGATCTCCTTGCTATCTTAAGCGGCAGCTAAAACCTTGTTGTGGGTTTATGTGCACATCGACCTACGGTGGCCCTAAGAACGAGCTACAAAATGCCAAACTAAGCGACACCTTTATAGACGACTTTTAAAAAAATATATCCTCATGCAATAATGATTTGATTGCTTTCCTGCCCTTGGGAAATATTTGGGAGCCTTTAAAAAAAAAACACAAATGCAAAGTTGCAAACCAGTGGTTCTCAACCTGCTAGGTCCCCAGATGTTCCTGGACTGCAGATCCCAGAAATCCTGGCCAGCTCAGCTAGTGGGGAAGACTATGGAACATCTGGGGACCCAGAGGTTGAGAGCCACTGCTGTAAACCAACCAGAGTGCCCTGGTTGCTATATTCATGGGCCAGGTGGCCTAAAAGCCGTCAGCCTAAAAGCTAAATAAATAAATAAATAAATAAATAAATAAAATTCCTTAGTGAGCCAGCACTCCAGACGTGCTCAGAGGACAAATATTTTGCGGCAAAGAAGAAAAGAAAGCTGGGCATGGGGTGGGGAGTGTTCCCTTAAAACAGGCCTGCCCAAACTTCGGCCCTCCAGATGTTTTGGACTGCAACTCCCACAGTCCTTTGCCTTTGGCAATCTAAGCTTAGAATTCTGGGAGCTGTAGTCCAAAACATCAGGAGGGCCAAAGTTTGGGCAGGCCTGCCTTAAAAGAAGCGTTGTTTGGCAATTTATTAGTCAAGGAAGGGAGAGTGCCCAGTGTTGACTCAATTGACAGCCACCAACAACGGAAATGGAAAAAAAAACAGCTGCTAAGCGTTTTCTGGCAGGGCCGGCCCTACCATATCACAGAGTGAGGCAGCTGCCTGCAGTGGGGAAAAAATCAGGGAGCGGGCCATTGCTTTGAATGGGCAGAGGTGCTTGCGGGTCATTTGACCTGGTGCTTTCCGGCATCGCTGCAAAGAGGGTTTTGTCCCCAGCGTTGAAGGGAGATCGAAATGTCCTGGATCAAAAAAAGGTCTGCTTTCGGGCTGGATTGTTTCTCTCTCATCCGGCGCGTCGCTTCGCCACAAGGAGCGGACCGAACCGCGTCTGGGTTTTAATTTCTCCCACCTTTTGCTTTCCAGAGCTCCACCCAGGAGATTGGCGAAGAGGTGGAGGACGGCGTGGTCTACAGCATTTCCCTCCGGAAAGTCCAGCTGCACCACACGGGCAACAAGGGCCAGCGATGGCTGGGGGTAAGCGAGGGCTCAGGCCCCACCCCAGCGCCGTTTGGGGCAGGTGGGATGGGAGCAAATACGATGGAGAGCGAAGCTCGTTCAGACCTTCCGGGAATGAGCTTGTTGGCCAAATCCGCAGGGGGGGCCGTTAGCCTTGCGGAAAGAACGCGAGGCTGCCTGAACGTTTGAAAAGGTGTTCTGTGAAGGGCAGCGGGCTGCCTGGAGTTAGGGATGGTTAGGGGTCTGGTGGAAAGCCAAGGCTAAGAGTTCGATTCCTAGGTGTGCCTCCTAGGAGGGCCAGCCTGGGTGACCTTGGGAAAACTGCGGACACCCCACCACCACCAGCAACAGCAGAAGAAGGGAATGTTAAGCCACTCCTGACTACTCTTGCCACTAGAAAACCCTGAACAGGGGGGCCACCACAAATCCGAATCGACTGCATATGATTATTATTTAAACATGACGAGGGAAGTGCGAACTACTAGGATCTATGACAGTGATGGCGAACCTTTTAGAGACCGAGTGCCCAAACCATGGTTCAAAACCCACTAATTTTTTCGCAAAAGTGCCAATACAGCAATTTAACTTGAATCCAGGTGGCTGTGAATGGGGCAATGTGGGGTGACCACAGAAAGAGCTCCGAGTGCCACCTTTGGCACCTGCGCCATAGGTTCGCCAACCCTGATCTATGAAATACGTTTCCCTGGAAATTCCACCAAAGGACCTGCCTCTCCCTCCTTTGTGGTTCCATGCAGTGCCTCCACAATCGTCACCTTGGTTTGCATCCTTAAGGACTAGAAGCTTTGTTTCGATGTTAGGAAAATGCCCTCCGATGCTTAAAACCCCCTGAAATTCAATGCCAGACTTGTCAGATCGAACCCAAGCCACTCGGTTTTGCTCTGGGAAACGAGAGCCGTCCGGTCCGTCCCTTGGTTAGAAAACAAGGGGTGTGGTTTTTTTCTCCTCTGTAAGCGGAAAAATATTTTGAATGCAACATGGATCCGTATGATTGTTAGTGAAAAGATACAAGAGACTGACCTTTAGAAGCCCAAACAGTTTGAGCACAGCTGTGAAAATAGTACGTAGGAGGAAAGCTTTTTTTTTTTAGGAGTAAGTCACAGGCTGCACCCGTTAGACTTTTGTAGAAGACTTCTGTGAGTTCTGGACCCTTGGGCCATTTTTCTCGGACGCCACGCCGACAACCCTGCCCAGTAGGCCACTAATATTCTACCTCTTGCGGCTGACATCTTGAATATAGCTGCAAATATTACAGTCCCTGGAGGAGAAAAGGCAAGTTTCCCATCAAAAATAAATTCCGGTGATTTATCCCTTTTCAATATACAGTATTGGGGGCAGTGGGTGGGCGGGCTTGTGTGGGCAACTAAAGCGCATTTATTTTTGTGTTGCTTTTGTGTTGTGAACCCCCTGGAGTGGCCATAGTCTGTATGTGGGCAGTCTACGGTTGAATGAATGAATGATTATTTTTATGAAGATATTCTTCCTCAGAATGGAGACAAGTTTTCAAAGAAATTCGGGAATGAATGGGATATGATATTCAGATATCCTTATCGACTGCTTTATTGACTATACGCTTAAGGATAGCTAGCCGAAGGAAGAGGAGGAGGGTTTAATCATGATAGCGGTTGACTGACGAAGCTGTTTGGATGAGCAGCAAAATGTTTCAATCTCTCAAGAAAAGTTGCCATGACTCAACTTCCAGATGATAGCGGTTACAGGGTGAAGATTTCCATTTGCAATGAACTGGAAAAGATTAATATTGAAGAATGGCATAGCTCGCTGTGGGCTATGGCGATTAATGATAAACTGACTTGCGAATCAAAATTGAGAAGCGGTTTAACAAAAGGCAGTGGTTTTCTTTTAACGAACAAGGGGATTATTTTTGTAACACGTGTTTTTGGAAAGGGAGCGGGGTCTATACATTGGGAGAAGAATCTGTGTGTTTCTGGAGAGACCATGGGCAGGATGAAATTTAAAAAATGTTAAAATTAGAACCTGGTCTGATGTGGGTGTGGGTGTGAAATGACAGGGGTAAGACCGATGCATTAGTGTAACACAATGCAGAAGTATGTTTGAAGTGGCTTGTGTTGTTTCTTTGATACCACTCCAAGCATCCTTCTGCATTGTGTTGTGCTAATGCAGTGGTGGCAAACCTTCGGCACTCCAGATGTTTTGGACCACAGCTCCCACAGTCCTTTGTCATTGGCAATACAGGCTTGGAATTCTGGGAGCTGTAGTCCAAAACATCTGGAGTGCTGAAGGTTAGCCACCACGGCGCTAATGCATTGCTCTTACTTCCTGTCATTTCACCCCTCTCTCTATATAACCGTTAGTTAAAAACCGTTCTGGCAATTTTTTCACCCTCTTTTTAAAATTGTCTGTGGTCTGTGTTATGCTATTTATATTTCTGGCTGAATTTATCAGCCCACTGTTAACCGCTCATACTTCCTATCGGAAGATGGATGGGATAGAAATCTAATAAATAAAATAAATAAATAAATAATATACTGTACATATTAAATCTGTGCAACATAAAAAATTCCGGAGATAGGGGAAATTTGCTTAACAGAATCGCCTATGGAGCAAATCTGTACAACATAAAAATGGGATCACTCCGTTTTCAAGGCATTCCTATGGGAAATGTGTATAAAGGAAAAATTTCTTAACGTAATTTCATTTGGAACGAATTAATTCCTTTATACAAGGTGCCACTGTATATATGGAGTAGTCTTCAAATTGCGCTACTAATCGGCAGAGTCCTGTGAAACCAAGAAGCCAGCAGCCTTGTCCCGGGAAATAGCTTTGTCCCTGGCTTTTTAAATCAGGCTAGCAAGAACAAACAAAAAAATCCCAAAACCCTCTGTTCTGTAGCAAGTGTGGACGGCCTTCTCCCCTCTGGGAGCCTGTCTGATTTCCATGTCGTTTTTATGGCGATCATAAGCTGGCTCTCTCGAATCCGTGAAATTCATTACCCACGGCTATTTTGGTGACTTGTCAAGAGGCGGTTTTAATCAACCAGCATCGAAAGAGGCATCCGTCTTAAACGTTGTCGGACACTCGGCCAAGTCCCTGTGGATCTCACTTTGCCGGGCAGAGGCTCTCCATCTTGGTCTGGGGTGGACGAGGTGCATCTCGCCCCCGCCCCCGCCCGGACGGTTAAAAAGCTCCGGGCATCACGCTGACACACTTTTCATGTCATTCGCCTTCCGCCTGGCTCCATTGGATGCCTTCTGGGCCGTCTGTTGTCGCATCGGGAGAACGAGACTGGAATGCAGCAATGGAATTTTTCTATTATTGTTGGTATTTTCCGCCTGTCTGGTCTCATTGCAAGTCAGGGCTCCGAGCAGCGGGGAAGCCCTGGACTCTCAGATGCCCCCTGCCGTGCCTTGATTTCCCCCTCAAGTGAATTCGTCTGCAAAAGGATCAACTTTGTGCCCAATTAGAGGAAAGGATTTTTTTTAATAACTGTAAAAATTCAGGGAGCGGCTTAACATCTGTAGACGAACGGACTGAATGTGTACGTGACAGGCTGATTTCCCCCCCCTGATAGATATATTTCATTTGGCTGTTGCTGGTCACGGAGAGGTGTGTTAAAATACTCAAGTGGGAGCGTTAAGAGATGAAAATTGTCTTTGGAGCTTGGTTGAATATACAGTGGTACCTTGACTTACGAATTTAATCCGTTCCAAATGGATGCTCTTAAGTCGAACTATTCTCTTAAAACTTTTTAAAAATAAGTTTTAAAAAAATTGTAAGTCGAGCAGACTGTATCTGAAATTTGTAAGGCTGCAGTTAAAATGCCGACAGTTTTCCGCTCTTAAGTCGAATTGCTCTTAAGTCAAGCTGCTCTTAAGTCGGGGTACCACTGCACAATGGAACCATAGTCGCACAGTAAAAGTCGGAAGAGAGATGGCTCAGAGCATCTTCTTAGGATGAAGGGTGTAGTATATCCTAGAACAGTGATGGTGAACCTTTTAGAGTCCGAGTGCCCCATCTGACCGTAGCAAAGAACTGGTGGGATCATAAGCCTGGAAAAGTGACTGAAAATGAGCATGCAAAATTACTTTGGGACTTCCAAATACAGACAGACAGGGTTTTGGAGCGTAATACCCCAGATATTGAGATTGTGGAGAAGAAAAAAGTATGGATCAGTGACGTTGCTATACCAGGTGATAGTAAACTCACCAAGAAACAACTTGAAAAAATTACCTGATATTAGGATCTGAAAATTGAACTTCAGAGACAAAAGTCACCATTAGCTAGCTGCAGAAAGCCACCTTACTGGGATCTGCTCGCATAATTCGCCAATACATCACATAGTCCTAAACGCTTGGGAAATGCTTGACTAGTGATTTGTAATACAAAATCCAGCATAGTTATCTTATCTGCTGTGTGATAATTTAGTAATGATGATGATGATGATGATGATGCAGCAGCCCATGATAGCATATGCCAGGCCAAGCGTGGTCGTCTTCAGTGTGTCACAGGGCTCTTGGTCAGCGGCCTAAAGGATGCCTCCCCGTCCTTGGAACTGCTGTCCACCTGGCGGTCTTTCCCCCTTTTGCAGTTTGAGAACGAGTCGGCCTTAAACCTCTATGAGACGTGCAAAGTGCGGACCATCAAGGCCGGGACCCTGGAGAAGCTGGTGGAATACCTCGTCTCGGCGTTCAAAGGCAACGACTCCACCTACGTCACCATTTTCCTGTGCACGTACCGAGCTTTTGCGACCACCAAGCAGGTGCTGGACCTTCTATTGAACAGGTAATTCTATGACACATTTTTTTTTAAAAAAGAACCCAGAGTCCTATGATCTGTTTGTAGAAGCACAACATCCAAGTTAGGCAGCGCTTCAAATAAATTCTTAATTTCCAGCTGCTATGCTAAAGAGCACCGAGATAGAACATTTTGGCTGGGGATCATGGGAGTCGTAGGCCAAGACGGAGAGAGGAGGGCTGTTTGAAGCTACCAGTGGCTCATGGGTCTGGTTGTCCTGGGCTCCTTAGGTTTGGAGTCTCAATGCAAGGTGTCATAGTTTGGGGAGGGACTCCTCCGTCATCGTCGTCATCATAGAGAGCGTTGATGCTCTGCTCAGGATCCTTTCCGAAAAGACGGAAGAGATTCAAAGCCTCAATTGTGCTTCTGAAGCTGCTTCCCTTTAGAAATGTTTGGGACTTCAAAGTGGGAAAGAGAGAGATTTTTTAGCCTGTGCAGCTGATGCTCTTGCAAAGCCTCCCACCTCCACCCTTAATTGTTTTTTAGAGTGGGTTTTAATTTATATCTTCCTGCGGGAAGAATAATTTTTGGACGGAGCTCTCCAGCAAGAATATTGAAACCAAATCCGGGCAATAGCCTCTACCACTGGTGTAAAAGAAAACCTTTTAACCGTTATAACTGTGAAACGAGTCCCCAGTCACAGAAAAACAGGGCTGGGAGGGGCCTCTACGGCCATCAGGTCCGAAGCCCAGCTCGGTAGGAATCTAGGGTTTGTTTTCCATGGCTTCAGAGACTAGGACTCGGGGCAATGATTTCAAACTGCAGGAGAAGAGATTCAATTCAAACATTAGGAAGAACTTCCTGATGGTTAGAGCTGTCCGGCAGTGGAATAATATGCTGCCCCAAAGGAGGGTGGTGGAGTCTCCTTCTTTGGAGGTTTTTAACCAGAGGCTGGATGGCCATCTGTCGGAAATGCTGTGATGGGGGGTTCCTGCAGGGCAGGGGGTTTGGACTAGATGGCCCTTGAGGTCTCTTCCAACTCTGTGATTCCAGGCCTCTTAAAGGCCTCCAGCCTCAAGGCCATGGGTTCTGTCGTTGTACTCCTCTAACAGTTGAGAAGTTTTTCCTGATAGTCAGCCTCAACTTGACTTCCTGTCACTTGATTGAGCCCCATTGTTGTGTGTCCTGCACGGATGAAGAACAGATTCTAGCCCTCCTTTGCAGGACTGTGTTTCAGGTATCTGGAAAGTGCAATCCTGTGTCCCCACAGTGTTCTTTTCCGAAGGCTACTCATGCCCAACTCTTTCCAGTCTTTCCTGATAGTCCTAAGATTGGACCGACTGGATTTGACCACCCATCAGCCTAAAGCCCTGCACAGACATCGAAGAGTGACGTCGGAAGGGCCCTATGAGGCCGCCAGCAAGTCCAAGCCTTGCTCCATGCAGGAATGTGACAAATCAAAGGACCGACCACTCCTTACAGGGTTGTTGTTAAATAAAACGGCAGAACTGCCACGATGGGATGACACTCTGAAAAATGAAAAATGGAATCAGCACTGTGTGTTCTGCTCAGAGAATAAGCGAGACTTCAAAAAGCACGTACAAAGCAAATGTTATCACGTACAAAGCACATACAAAGCAAAACAGACAAAAGAAAATATTTTTTCACCCAGCGCGTTGTTGGTCTGTGGAACTCCCTGCCACAGGAGGTGGTGATGGCATCTGGCCTGGATGCCTTCCAAAGGGGATTGGACAGATTCCTGGAGAAAAAGTCCATCACAGGTTACAAACCATGATGGAGATGTGTAATCTCCAGGCTTACAACCAGGGTACTTCAAGGGCCAGATGCAGGGGAGTGGGATCAGGAGACAGAGATCTAGTCTCATGCGCTCCCAGAGGCATTTGGTGGGGCCACTGTGAGATACAGGAAGCTGGACTAGTTGGGCTTTTGGCCTGATCCAGCATGGCTCTTCTTATGTTCTTATGTTCTAAGGACTCTCTCTCTCTCTCTCTCTCTCTCTGCTTTGTTTAGATACGGGAAGTTTCATATCCAAGTGAATGGAGACCATCCCCGGCATGCAGTAGATGAAAAAGTTGAGTTGAAAAAGTAAGTCTCTGCTCCCTGAACAATAAGGGGTTCGTGGGGGCAAGGTATCCATTCCAATGCTCCCTCAAGTTTCTAGTCAGCATGGCATTTTGTCAAGTCAAGGTTTCACCAGTTTCCAGACAAGTTTACCCCATAGTCTGGAGGCTGGCCCACAGGGACCACCAGCCCACCAGTATGGAAACGTAACTCTTAGTCTGCTCACCTGCTGCAGTTCTTGGATAACATTTTTTTCTCTGCATCAGAGTATTAGCACTTCCGACTTCTTTATGACTGGGAAGGCAGAGGGGAAATCAAAGACTCCCAGATTTGTTTCTGTGGGAGCTTTCACAGACCAAAGTTCACTTTTTCCAACACAGGGAGGACTTATGTCTCAGGAAAAAAGCTTTTGATTCATGCAAGTTGACATAAAGATCCCGGTTTTTAGGGCGCCATGGTATTTTCCCCTTTGGGGGAAAAAAAAAACCCTGGCATGCTGGAACAGACGGACGCAGAGCCCTTTTTGGAAAATCTTCAAGATCTGTGTGTCTGCAAGCATGCACACACTTAGGTTGCACGTAAAATAAATACAGGAAAGTCGTGTTGGCCTTAAGAGAGATTCCAACATCCATGTTGTGGTGATATTTTTGTTGTTGTTGTTGTTGTTGCTGCTGCTGCTGTCATCATACGGAGACCCTATGAGGGAGCTATCTCCGAAACGCCCTCTCCTCAACAGCCCTGCCCAGAAGTTGCAATCTGTGGCTTCTTTTAGGGAGTTTGTCCATCTCATAGTTCCTCTTCTCCTGCGGCTGTCCGGCTTTCCCAGCAGGATGGCCGTTTCCAGAGAAGCCTGGCTTCTCAGGAGGGGACCTTTCTTAGAGCAATCCAGAAGGTCCCACATTCTTGTCTCAACCACAGAGATAACACTTTGTGTGTTGCCTCCGTGTTCTTTGAAGGTGTGACGGTGGAGAAACGGCAGCGAACAGCAGCAATCATGTTTTAGATTTCACCCAGAAAGTCTTCCGGTTTTTACTGGGAACAAGAAAAGCCGTTGGAAAGAGGGCTTTGGTATTTCCACGATAAAAAGGCAGAAAATCCGCCGCGAAAATGGAGCTCAAAGTAACCAAAAGGTCCACCTGCATAAATAGGTTTTGATTGACACGTACGCTGTCGGAAGTGGTGTTTTGAAGTCGGATAAGGCATTGTCAGGAAAGCCGTAGCTGCTCACCCTTTATACTATGATTTTTCTTTTCATTTTTTTTATTATTGTTTTTTCTTTCTTTTATTATTTAGTTTGTCATTATTGATATTGCTACTGTTGTAAACCGCCCGGAGTTCCTCCGGAAGATGAGCGGTATGTAAATATTAAAATAAATAAATAAATAAATAAATTGTCTGGTCCCGACGGAGATGCCAGTCGCCAAAGGCTGAAGGCCCCTGGTGACCCTAGAACAGTGGTGGGCGAACCTTTGCACCTCCAGATGTTTTGGACTACAACTCCCACAGTCCTTGGTCATCGGCAATCTAGGCTCGGGATTCTGGGAGTGGTGGTCCAAAACATCTGGAGTGCCGAAGGTTCGCCCACCACTGCCTTGGAACCTCCCAGCCCATCTGGGGCTCCTCTCGGCCTGCTTCCCGGAGCGTAACCCTGTTCTCTTTTGCCCTCCCGCTCCTCCCCCCCCCAAGCACCATCTCCTCTATCCTGGGGGCCTGGTTGGATCAGTACTCGGACGATTTCCGGAAGCCCCCGGACTACGCCTGCCTCAAGCAGCTCATCATCTACGTACGCCTCAACATCCCCGGGTCCGACCTGGAGAGGCGAGCCCGCATCCTCTTCACCCAGTTCCAGCATCAGGAGCGGTCCGAGGCGGAGGCCGATGGTGAGCCACTAGCCATCGCGGTATCTGTAGCCCCCCTAATCCCATTTGCCCATTCTCCCAACCCCCTTCTAATGAGAGCAGAGCTGGTAGTGGGCAGGTGACTCTGAATGAGGGGGATGGGAATTTGCTTAAAACCTCCACCAACACCTCCTCCTCCTTCTTCCTCCTCCTCCTCTTCTCCTTCTCCTCCTCTTCTTCTTCTCCTCCTCCTCCTCCTCCTCCTCCTCCTCCTCTTCTTCTCTTCCTCCTCCTTCTCCTCCTCCTCTCTCTCTCTCTCTCTCTCTCTCTCTCTCTGTTTCTCCTTTCAATCCTTCTTTTTCCTACCACACTGTTCTATTTCAGTTCCCATCATCCTTGGCTGTTGTCCCCGCCAAGGATGTGATGGTGCCTGGCAGCCTGTTACAGGTCTCCCTGACCCTTGTCCCTTGAACCTGCCTCAGAGGGTTGCAAAGTGAGGGTAGTGGTTGGGTCCTTGGAGGGGGATGCATGCCGACCGGTCTCCTAGGACCTCCTAGGTCAAACTGCAGCACTGCAGTTAAGACTCCACTTACAGCCTGAGTTCGATCCCGATGGGCTCCGGTAGCCGGCTTGAGGCTAACTCGGCCTTCCGTCCTTTCCAAAGTCAGCCGATTGGGCGCCTGCGACACCTGGCCTATGCAATTAAATTGCAAACGACCCAGAGAGTGCTTTGAGCGCTACAGGGTTGTATCGAAAGATGCACGCTTGGCTTTGCTTTGAAGGGTCACGTTGAGAGCCAGGAGCCACGCGCTGATGCAGCCGAGGGTTTTTGCCTCTCTCTTTAGCCCTGCCACCCAAAATTGTTCCAGGGTGAAAATTCCAGGGACCGAACCTCTCTGGAACTGCTGCAGGCGGCCCGTGCCCTTGCTGTCTGCATGCTTGACTTCACTCTGAGCGAAACCATTCGTACATTGGGAGCAGAAGCTACCCAAGGCCACTGTTATAAAAACCTTTCTCCTCCTCTTGTATCTTGAGCTGGCAAGGCCAGCGCTCTGATCCAGACCTTGTGGGCTCTCTAGCCATCTTTGCTCCTGCTGTTTTGAAGAATTCTCCTAATTAGCATTTAGGTAAAAGACTGATTTAAACAAAAGCAGGGTGTCAAGGCAAATAGCCTGGTCCCTGTTATGCACCCCCCCTCTGGTTACTCACTGCCCTGATGTGTTGCCTTCCAGCGGTGGACCATTCCAGCTGCACACTGAGGTTGGAAGCAGAGAATGGCTTGGGAGAAGGCAAACCGGATTTCCTGAGCTTCTCTCCAGAAATGGTGGCCGAGCAATTCACGCTGATGGATGCGGTGAGTGCCTCCTCTCTCTCCCTAGGTCTGCTGCCCGTACCGATCCTGGCGGCTAGCCGTTGGAGCCGGCCGCTCCCCAATCCTGACCTTGCTTCTGGTGCCTCCCCACTGCAGGAGCTCTTTAAGAAAGTGGTTCCTTATCACTGCTTGGGCTGCATTTGGTCCCAGCGGGACAAGAAAGGCAAGGAGCACTTGGCCCCCACCATCCGGGCCACCGTCTCGCAGTTCAACAGCGTCACCAACTGCGTCATCGCCACCTGCCTGGGGGACCGGACCCTGAAGCCTCAGCAGAGAGCCAAAGTGGTGGAGCGGTGGATCGAAGTGGCACGGGTACGACACGCTTGGTGACCTGCTACAAACCGCGCTGCAATTTGAGAGGGGCAAGCCAAGTACAGGACCCTTGGAACGTGACATTCTAGGAGCCTTGTTTAAAGTAAAAAAAGCAAGTTCCTAGTCCACTTGGACTAGGGGAAAAAACCCTGCATTGCAAGGAAAGCATTAATGTTTTGGAGAGATGGGGTGGACCACAGCCCACAAAAGCGCTGTTGAAATAAATTCGTTATTAGCCATGAAAAAAATTCAACGAAAACGATGCTAAAATATTCTCAGAATATACAGTGCTAGGACGCTTTGCAGATGCAGTATAGTAATTCATTTGTATACACCGTGGTGTAGGAATGACAGTGTTATTCAACACAATGATAAATTCCGTCTGTAACGCACTGTACATTTAGCCATAACATAACGAGATCCTCTTAATGCTCTGAATTGGCTCCTCGTAACCTAAACGGTTTATGTTTTAACAATGCGCTGGGGCCAATCGATCTTCCTTAAGCACTCGCAGCCACTTTGAGCTGTTCTCGGTCTCACCATGAACCCGGAGTCTTTTGCCAAACAGATCATGGCGCTTATAGTTTTCCTCTGGAAATGGATGTCCCTTCCACCGTAGCCCCCCCCCCAAAAAAATAGCTCACTCAGGACCCGGTGTTAATAAATCAATTTGTTTTGCAGGGACTGTCCTTGTGTGTGTGTGTGTGTGTGTGTGTGTGTGTGTGTGTGTGTGCGCGCGCATGCTGAAACTAATAAACCCAGTGTGGAAATTCTGAGCAAAGGCCTCGCATATAATTGGCACAGAAGAGTGGAAGGAAGGACAGGCAGTTTCAAATACCCAAATGGGGCTGAGCCAGGGCGTACTGAATCTGCATCTCCCTCCTTGGGGGGTTGGAGGGGTTGGGGTGGGACTCCCTCTAAGGCTTCTTATTTTAAAACTTCCTTGATTTCCTCCCTCCAGGAATGCCGGATCTTAAAGAATTTCTCTTCCCTCCGAGCCATTCTCTCCGCCCTGCAATGCAACGCCGTCCACAGGTTGAAGAAGACGTGGGACGAAGTGTCACGGTGAGTTGGGAAGAAAAGCCGTCCGATGTGTGCGTGTGTGTGCGTTGCAAACCCCGTCATCTGTTAACATGGAGGTTTTGTAGCTCCATCTGCCCACAACCCCCTGGGCGTAGCTTTAGGGAAGTCACTTAGTCCCTTGGCCTCCTGCCCACTCTTCGTGGGTAAAGCGACCACTGCTGTGTTACAGGGTGGTTTATTTATTATTTTATTTATTTATTATGAGATTTGTATCCCGCCCATCTTCCCGTAGGAACTCTGGGCGGCTTACAATGGGCCGATCACCACACACTGTTAGCGGTACTGGGATAGCATCTGTCTCTTAGACTGTTTGTGCTGATAAAACTTGGCTTGCATTTAAAAAAAATGTAGAAGGACCCCTGTAACCACAGGATTAGGAACCACTGATCCACTTATCCACAGTCTAAAAAGATAAAAAAAACGTAAACAGAGAAATCCTAGCAATATATATTTCTAAAGGTGTAGTTACCAGAACTGGCCACTAGAGAGAGCCAGACCATGTTATGTACAGTATAGTGGACCCTTGTATAACAAACGGTTTGTATAACATAAAATTGTACAACATAAAAATTCTGGAGATAGGGGAAATTTGCTTAACATAATCGCCTATGGGGGAAAATTCTTACAACATAAAAACGGGATTACTCCGTTTTCAATGCATTCCTATGGGAATTTGTATAAAGGAAAATTTGCTTAACATAATTTCATTTGGAACGAATTAATTCCTTTATACAAGGGACCACTGTATAGTGTTTGCTGTTAATATTATTTATTTATTTATTTGATTTCTAGACCACAAAACCATCTGCTCAAGGGCACTCTGGGCGGTGTACGATAGCGTTAAAATACAATAACGTAAAATACAATTTTAAGTAGAGATGGGCACGACTTAGCGGTATTTTCGTTTTCGTTTTCGTTTTTCGTTTTCGTTACGGAAACGAAACGAAAACGAAAATCGGCACCAACCTGGACCGAAAACGGAAACGAAACGACTAATTTCGAGCCAATTTTCGTTACTGGAAAAGCACTCAATTGAGCTAAATGGGGAGAAACGAAAAATTTTTCGTTTTCGTTTTCGTTTTTTCGTTTTCGTTACGTAACGAAACGAAAACGAAAAATTTTGAAATTAGCCCACAAAAACGGAAACGAAACGACTCAGACCCTAGCCGAAAACGAAAACGAAACTTTTTTTCTGAGTCGTGCCCATCTCTAATTTTAAGTATAAAATATTGAAGAAAGTGTGTTTTATTATCCATGGATTTCAGAATCCGGGGATGTGGGGGGGTACTTCCGGTTCATTTCCAGGAGATACAGGATTCTCAATGTAGTAATTCTTTAAATGTTTCCCCTCAAAATCCGGCTTCCCTATCGAGCCGAGAATCATTGATTCCAATCATGTATTTGTTGCCATTTCCTCTAACGAGTAGCACGAGCCGCTGGTAACAGTTTTGTGATGGAGTTGGGATGCCGTGAGCAAGTGGAAATCACCACCCGAGCTTCATTCCTAGACAGACTTGAAGCAACATTTCCACAGCTTAAAAGCGCTGTTGAAGGGGAGGACAGAGGCCATTTTGCGTACGTTTATAAAATGCAAATTGGCACAGGAGAGTTTCTCTCTCAATGCCAATAAGATAAAAGAGAGGGGGGGAGGAGAGAGAGCATAAGGGTGTGTGTGTGTGTTGCTAAAATAATGAATTATTACAATATTTTAAAAAAAGAAGTATACAGATATCATATTAAAACTCATAAGTAAGAGCAATGTTAAAAGCACAATTAAAACAAAACGCAGAATGCCATAATCCCTTTCAGAAACCCCCTTGTCAGGGAGTCATTTAATGGAAAGAGTGCCTGAAGAGGAAAAAAAGTCTTGGCCGGTTTGAGAAAGGAAGGCTAAGCCGGGGCTAGCCTGAGATGTGAACTGTGCTTTAGGATGAAGGAGGCAGCTCAGAAGGGGAGCCATAAGATAGGCCAAAAAAATTCATTATTATTATTATTATTATTATTATTATTATTATTATTATTATTAT
>JAHTLZ010000089.1:1743196-1770238 GCA_023846285.1 Phrynocephalus versicolor | reverse complement strand
TTATTATTATTATTATTATTATTATTATTATTATTATTATTATTATTTTGTTCTTCCTTGGACAGAGAGAGCTTTCGCACTTTCCAAGAGCTGTCTGAGATTTTCTCCGACGAAAATAACCACTCCTTGAGTCGAGAGCTTCTCATTAAGGTAAGAGGCCTGGTTTTGATGGCAGCCTGTTTTTTTATTCTCTGTGAAGCTGAAAGCCTCTCTGAGAGCTAAAGGTGGGCTGTTTAATCAAGGCCGTTGACGACTTAAGCTAGAAGCCAGCGTTGTTAGTGTTTGTAAGACAGCGGGGCTGGTGAGACACCTTGCCTTCGACCCAATTGTGTATTTTTCCTTCCCTAGTTTAAGCTTTAAAGTGGCCAGGTGAGGATTGGAAACTTCATAAGAGAGCCTGCTCTGTATGCATAGCGCAGATTGGCTTGGGTCCATGCCGTCACAAATGTTAGCATGTAGTTGTCCGTGCTGTGTACGCCTGTGCTCAAATCGCCAGGAAACTTAGGGAGTTAAGACCTACTGCAGGTCTCTTTTTATAGTAGAGCGCTGTTAACAGTTACAGTATACCACAGAAGTGAGGACACCCCCTCTCACATTTGGTAAATATTTTAGTACAAGTGGTACCTCTTAAAACAAATTTAATTCATTCTACGGGTCAATTGTTTTAAGATTTTTTTTTCTTACGAAACGCAGTTTCCCATAGGAACGGATTGTAAATGGATTAATCTGTTCCAGAGGCTATGGGTTGCTTCGTTTTACAAAAATTTTGTCTTACGAAACACACGGTTTCCCATAGGAATACATTGGGAATGGATTAATCCATTCCGGAAACTAGAATAAAGGCAAAGCAAAAAGCAAAGCAAAGTGTTCTGCTTATATACCGCCCCATACCACTACAAGTGGTCTCTGGGCGGTTTACAATTTTAATTACAGTGTGCAGGCTACACATTGCCCCCCCAGCAAGCTGGGTACTCATTTTACCGACCTCGGAAGGATGGAAGGCTGAGTGAACCTTGAGCCTGCTACCTGGGATTGAACCCCAGGTCGTGAGCACAGTTTTACCTGCAGTACAGGCATTTAACCACTGCGCCACGAGGCAAAAATAATTGCTTTTCCCCCCTGGGTATATGTGGAACTTTTTTTGCCTTGTGAAACATCCCATAGGGAATTTTTTTTGCCATTCAAAGCATGCCTGTTCCCGGAAAAAAAAATTCTTCCTATGAGTTTTTTTTTGTCTTACAAGGCATTTGTCTTAAGAGGTACCAGTGTATATCTTTTCATGTGAGAACACTAAAGAAATGACCCTTGGCTACAATGTAAAGCAGTGAGTGTACAGCTTGCAGAACAGTGCAAATGTGCTGTCCCTTCAAAATAACACAACACGCAGCCATTAATGTCTACACAATGCCTAGCCAAGGGTCATTTCTTCAGTGCTGTCACGTGAAAAGATATACTAAAATATTTACCAAATGTGAGGGGGGCTGCTCACTTCTGCGATATACTGTATATGTGTTTTGGCAAGTCTGTTGCCATCTCTGTTTTTTTCCACCGGTTCTTGGGTTCCATCTTAAGAACATCTGGATTTTGCAAAAACTGCAACAGGAGATTTTTGTTGTTGTTGTTATTTTGAGCCGGGGGACTGGGGGTGGGGTGGGATCTCTTTTGAGTCCTTTGCAATTAGTTTGGCTGGGATTTTGTGGCTCTTGGTAATTCAGCAGCAGCAGCAACAAAACCCCAGTTGTTTTGGCCAAGCGATTTGGACTCTCAGCCTTCTCCGCTTAACAATCCCATCCTCAACCACCCAACAATCCTGCGGGAAGCAAAGCAAAATTGGCCTGACCAGGGTGACCTTTTTGTGTCAAACACACCAAGACTGTGATCTCCTTCTGGAAGGGAAAGACAAGACAGCAAGGTGGGAGTGGGGGAGTCACACTCTTCAGTTGGAATCCCAAAATCTTGGGATCTGCGTTCAAACAGGAACTGGAGATCCTGAAATCCGTGCGCTTCTGGGAAGGCTCCCACAGTTGTCAAACGTCTGCCGGAGGTGTAGCTTCAAAAGCAAAGCAAAGCAAAGTGTTCTGCTTATATACCGCCCCAGACTACTTCAAGTAGTCTCTGGGTGGTTTACAGTTTTAATTACAGTATGAAGGCTACACATTGCCCCCCGCCCGCCTCCCAGCAAGCTGGGTACACTCTTCTCCCTCTCACAAAATACCAAAAATAGGGGACATCCACTCAAACTGGGGGTTGGGAGAGTGAGAACAGACAAAAGAAAATATTTTTTTACCCAGCGTGTTGTGAGTCTGTGGAACTCCCTGCCACAGGAGGTGGTGATGGCACCTGGCCTGGATGCCTTCAAAAGGGGATTGGACAGATTCCTGGAGGAAAAGTCCATCCCAGGTGACAAACCATGGGTGGAGATGTGTCATCTCTAGGCTTAAAACCAGGGTACTTCAAGGGACAGATGCAGGGGAGTGGGATCAGGAGACAGAGATCTAGTCTTGTGCGCTCGCAGACGCACCTGGTGGGGCTGCTGTGAGAAACAGGAAGCTGGAGTAGATGGGCCTTTGGCCTGATCCAGCAGGGCTCTTCTTAGGTTCTTATGTACTCATTTGACTGACCTTGGAAGGGTGGAAGGCTGAGTGAACCCTGAGCCGGCTACCTGGGATCGAACCCTAGGTTGTGAGCACAGTTTTACTTGCAGGACAGGCATTTTAACCCCTGCGCCCCGAGGCTCTCATCACCTGAGACGATGAAAGATATGCCTGTTGCGCTCCTGTGCCTGCAGTGCCGGACTGAGCAGACTGAGACCCCTCCCCTGCTCTTCTGCTGTTGCGGACGGATCCTGCCCTTCCCCTTTAAGGCGTTTGGGGAAAGAAGGAGGCAGCGGGCAGCTGTTTACAGCTTTGGCTGGGTGCTGACAGCTCAGCCGCCTGGTTCATGTCAGAGGCTTGGGTGCCACCCAGGCTGGCTTGGCAGGCGAGGAATCCCCCAGGAGGGCCAGAGATAAGCGGCCAAGGGAGACGCCCTGGAGGAGAGAGAGAGAGAGAGAGAGAGAAATGGCCCGTCGGCTGAGGGATTCCCTCGCCTTATCGCTCTTTTCGCTCTGCAGCAGAAGCAGCAACAGCCAGAGATGGATTTTCCACGGCGGCTCTGTTCGTTTACGCCCCTGACGCCTCCCTGGCTCCTCTCTCTGTCGGCATAGATCAGAAACTGAGGGTTTATTTCACTTTATTTAAGTTATTTCTGCCCTGCCTTTTTCCTTCAGTTATTTTTATTTGTTTTAGAGTATTTTTACCCCGCCTTTCTCCTTGGAAAAAGGACCCAAGGTGGCTTACAGGATGAGGGGTAATATACACTCCAGTACAATTAAGATATGTTCAAGTATTGAGAACAAGGAATTGAGGGACATCTGACAGCATGAATAGGCAGCGTTACATTAAAGCTGCAAGACCCAAGGTAGCTTACAGCAATTAAAATACAGTATTTAAAAGCTAAAAACAGTGATGACATGCATATTTAAAATTAATTAGCACTAATGATCATATATAGTTAATAAGAGGGGATTGCAGATTCTATTTTTGGACTAATTATATGCCATCGTTAGCGCTCGCCAACCCACCCACCCATACAAAAAAAGACATTGGACCCTATTATTCTGGTGTAGACGGTTTAAATAATCTCTCTGATGGGAGCGTTTGAAACCAGCTAGTCCCAAGCAGTGCACTTTATTGGAATCCGGAAGGGGGATGCAACCTGCCTCAGATATAGAGAGCAAACAATGGGGCCACACAGTGAAATCGAGTGCCATCCGTCCAGGTCTTAAAAGGTCCTTGTTTTCGGTGCAGCCTATTTACTGTAGTACCCATCTGCCAAGGGAGAACAGAGAGCAATTTGGCGTCTCAGCGAATCATCCCCAAAAGATTGCACGGCCTTGCCCTGTGCCAGGAATATACAGGCCAGCTCTTAAAGGGAGAAAGAGGGAAGTCTTTGGTCCGGAGTCCTTATTAAAAGCAAGATTTTTTTAACCCCCAGAAAAAAAGGGAGTGGGTGGATAGAGGGACACTCTTCTCCCTCTCACAAAATACCAGAACTAGGGGACATCCACCCAAATTGAAGGTTGGGAGAGTGAGAATAGACAAAAAGATTTTTTTTTTACCCAGTGTGTTGTTAGTCTGTGAACTCCCTGCCACAGGACGTGGTGATGGCATCTGGCCTGGATGCCTTCAAAAGGGGATTGGACAGATTCCTGGAGGAGAAGTCCATCCCAGTTTACAAACCATGATGGCGATGTGTCATCTCCAGGCTTAAAAACAGGGTACTTCAAGGGCCAGATGCAGGGGAGTGGTATCAGGAGACAGAGATCTACTCTCGTGCGCTCCCAGAGGCATTTGGTTGGGGCCACTGTGAGATACAGGAAGCTGGACTAGATGGGCCTTTGGCCTGATCCAGCAGGGCTCTTCTTAGGTTCTTAAGGTTTCTGAATCATGAGTCAAGTTCAAGTCATTGAAAAAGGCACACTTGTATTTCCCACTGGGGTCCCCTTGGGTTCAAAGGTTTACAGATTTGATGCGCTGATTCGAAAGGCTTCTCATGGCTGGTTTTGTTGTTGTTGTTGTTGTTGTTGTTGTTGTTGGGTGTATTGGCAGCAAATGATCATCGGCGATCATTTCCATGGCTTCTCCATGGAAGCGGCTGCCCTTGTGCCTTAGAACTCCGTTCCGGTGAATTCACCTCTCCGTTCTTCCTTGTCTGTGCTTTTTCTTGGCCATTCAGGAGGGGACATCCAAGTTCGCCACGCTGGAGATCAACCCCAAGAGAGCCCAGAAACGGCAGCAGCAGCAGCGGGAGATGGTGAGTCAGTGGGCTCCCCCCCCCCATTACCCTACAAAGTGGCCATGGACAACTGTGGACAAAGCTTCTGCTGTTTTTGCCACCGTGGCCGGGGTGGCCCGTGGATAGCCTAGAAAAAGATGTATTTCCCCTTTCTTGAGTTGGCATTGGCAGTCCAAATTCATAGGCGCTACCCCACGTAATCTGCAGCCCCTTCCCCAAATAGGTCCAGCGGGGCTCTTTGGGGCGGGGCTACCCCACTGACAATCCTGACCCCCTTTTTCCTCCTGCTTTAAGGGCGTAATGCAAGGCACCATCCCCTACCTGGGCACTTTTCTCACGGACTTAGTGATGCTGGACACAGCTATGAAAGACTACCTGGATGTAAGTACGACCCCCTTCTTGGTTGTCTGTCTTTTCACCTCCCTTCCTTTGGGGGGGGGGGGCTTTTGTGACCGTGGGAAGCAACTGTGGCTTTGGTGAAGCAAACATTTCCTCTGTTATGGAATTTTTCCCTGGGCTAAGCCCTGCGGATCTGTTGGTGAGGTGTCAGTGCCCTCTGGTGGCCTATTCTTATTTCCTTCACTGAGAGGCCTAGGCAGGTTTTCCACTTTTTAAATAATTATGTCCCACATTCCGGCAGAAGTGGTTTTCCATTTCCCTTTTCTAGGGGTGCCCTGAGACTGTGCAGCTGGCCCATAGAATCCTAGAGTGGGAAGAGACCTCGAGGGCCACCCAGTCCAACTCTCTGCCATGCAGGAACCCTTGTCACAGTATTTCCGACAGATGGCCATCCAGCCCCTGCTTAAAAGCCTCCAAAGAAGGAGACTCCTCCACCCTCCTTTGGGGCAGCTTATTCCACTACCGGACAGCTCTAACCATCATGAAGTTCTTCCTAATGTTCAAATGAAATCTCTTTTCCTGTAGTTTGAGACCAATGCCCCGAGTCCTAGTCTCTGAAGCCATGGAGAACAAACCTGTTCCCTTTTCAATATGACATCCTTTCAGATATTTAAACATAGCTCTCATATCCCCCTCCAGCCTTCTTTTTGAAAGGCTAAACATTCCCAGTTTCCTAAGCCGTTCCTCGTAAGACATTTCCTCCAGACCTTCAACCATCCTGGTCGCCCTCCTCTGCACCCATTCGAGGTTGTCAACATCCTTTTTAAATTGAGGCGCACAGAACTGGACACAGGACTCCAGGTGGGGTCTGACCAGAGCAGAATAGAGTGGTACTATCACCTCCCTTGATCTGGACAAGATGCCTCTGTTGATGCAACCAAGAATTGTGTTGGCTTTCTTGGCCACTGCGTCACACTGCTGACACGTGTTCAATTTGTGGTCCACCCAGATGCCCAAGATGGCTGTTCTTGTGAAACAAGTGTGTGTGTGTGGGGGGGGGGGAATCAGACTCCCAACCTCTCACGCTGCAACCAAAGACCCAACTCACTGAGCTAAAGCTGTTTGGAGAGCCATTGGGTTAGGCTTGGGGTTTGATTCCCCACTGTGCGTTCTAGAAGAGTCCCAGGGCGCCCCCAGGAGAAAGGAATGGGAAATAATTTATTACCTAGCTGGAAGTTTGAGTCATGGCAACTGGACTTCTTTTCTTATGAGATTTAAAAGATTTCACTTCTTTTCCTGTGAGATTGAAATGTTCCGCTACTCATCCAAACAGCTTCATCAGTCCATTCTCACCTAGACAACCATTTCTTACCTAGATGACCTTGAACCGTAAGGGTTCTCCAGTGTCTCCGTAAATTGGAATTGACTTGATGGCAAGCAGTTACTGTAGGACCCCTGTATCCACCGATATATTAACCACGGATTCCGTTATCCACTGCTGGCAGAGGAAAAAATTAAATAATTCAGTGGCCGCAAAGCAAGCTACTGTCACAAACTGCTGTAAAGCAATTTATTGTCGTAAAACAGGAGCTGTAAAGCAAGCTGATGTCACAAAGCAGCAGTTTTGAGGTTTGTTGGTCTTCTCTCTTATCCACAGTTTTCATTATTAACGTGAAGGCCTGAAATCAATCCCCAGCAGATACCGGGGTCCTACTGTATTATTAACCCCAGTGCTGTTGAAGGCAGAATCGATTCTATGTCAATCCCTGTTCCCTCTGTCTGTGTTCTTGCCACTCCTCACACTTGGAGCTCAATAAACGGCTCTCTTTCACTAGCTTATTTGCTCATAGATATCACATCATCCAACAGGATTCCAGACAGTATCTTTATCCCTTTTTGTAGCTTAGAAACTTTGATATCAAAGGATATTTTCTCAGTTTTAACTTGCCTTTTCTCTCCTTTTCAGGGGGGCCTGATCAATTTCGAGAAAAGGAGAAAGGTGAGTGGTTTGATTTTCCCGGTCATTGAGACACATTCATATCCCACTGCAGAAGAACCAAGCAGCAAACTTCCTGGGGTCACTCACAATAAGAAAATGAAACCAAACTCATCTGCGAATAAAACTAATTAAAGAGATTATTTGGAATCACAAGAAGTTGGGTTAAACCATTCTAGGTTTTTGTAATTCAGAGTTCTAAAAAGGGAGAGGAAAATGCATCCCAGAGGGTAAAATGAGGTAGAGGAGAGGAAATGCACCAATTGAGCCTTCAGGTGCAGTGCTTAAACTGCAATACTGCAGCCAAGACTCTGCTGATGGATCTGAATTTGATCCAGACGGATTCAGCTAGCCCGCCCAGTCAAGACCGACTCGGCCTTCCATCCCTCTGGGGTTGGTAAGCTGAGTACTTATCTGGCTAGGGAGGCAAAATCTTCCTTGCTTAATTATGTTGTAAATTGCCCAGAGAATGCTCTAAGCACTGAGAGGCAATATTTAAGTTGAAACAATGTTTTCACGACGCATTTCCCAGATCCAACCACTAGAAGGAGCTAAAGAGGACCATGCTCTATTGAGTAGGATGGTCTCTGGCTCCTTCTAGTGGGGATTTCTGGGAAGTACTTGGTGATAACTCACATTTATAAGGTTTCTTTCTCTTGGCGGATGGAGCAGATTCCCGGTTCCTCATGCTTCCCTTCCCTTCGTCTTTTTCTCTTAGGAGTTTGAAGTCATTGCCCAGATCAAACTCCTCCAGTCGGCATGCAACAACTACAGCTTTACTCGGGAGGATCGGTTTGTCGCCTGGTTCCACAGCGTGGAGCGGCTCAGTGAGGGAGAGAGGTGAGCCTTGGGTCTCTTCCACCTGCTTCTGGGGGGGGGGGCACGCGGCGCCATCTTCCCCACCAAGCAAACCACGTTCGCCCTCTGCGCATTTGAACCCGGATTTGGTTGGGTTGCTTTCGGAGGAGAAACCGAGAGGTCCTCTCTCAGCTTCAGCACCATTTGTCTTGAGGGCCAGAAGCTTGACTTTTAAAGACCAAATCACAAGTCGGACTGGGATTCAGATTAAACCACAGGGTTTGCTTTTCATGGACTGCGAGCCATTCTCCAGCACATGTTCCAGCTGTTTTATAAGTTGTCGTAAACCGTCCAGAGTTCCCGTCTGAGGAAAATTGGTTGGCAGTAGATAAATATAAAAATAAAATAGAATAAATAAAGGGACATAGATTCATAGGCAAAGCTAGTTTGTGGAAGGCGCCACTGTTGTGGGAGGACCAAGATCCACAAAGTTAGGTGGATCCACGGCCAAAGAAGTGTGGAGTTGGAATTATTAAGGTTGCACGGCTCGCTATCTCTGTGCCAGAAGCCGTGATGGGAGCTAGAATAGAATCATAGAATCCTAGAGTTGGAAGAGACCTCCAGGGCCATCTAGTCCAACCCCCTGCCATGCAGGAACCCCTTCACAATATTTCCGACAGATGGCTGCCCCCTCCTGTGTTCACCCAGGCCACCCCGAAGGTGTATGCGCCATGCAAACAGGCCGTCCTTAGGAGGAAAGCACTCACTCTTGTTTCCATCTCTCCTTGCTTCCAGCTACGGCCTTTCCTGCGAGATCGAACCGCTGTCCGAGTCGGCCACCAACACGCTGAAAGCCAAGAAGAACACGGGCATCATCAAGCGTTGGAGCGAGTGAGTCCTTGGCGGAACCGACCCGGCGGTCTCGGGAGAAGCGGGGGCTTGGGGTGTGTGTGTGCTGAGTTCCAGGTGGGGCTGGCCAGGCGCAAGGGGGCTGCAAGTCGGAATGGGGGGAGTTAGACCTGGATCGTAGCCTGGATGGATGCCCGGGGAAGAGAAGAAGGGGGGGGAAGCATCAGCAAGAGTTTGGGGAGGCGTAGTAAATTGGGTTGGACCCTTCATGGGACCCACTGGAGAAGCATCTTGAAAGCACCCGCTATTCAAGAGTGAAACAGACAGCCTTAGGAGGAAGGGATGAGCCCTCCTTGGCTGGAGACACGGGTGGCTCAGGGACTGGGTCCGTAGCTCTTGTCCTGGGCCACGTGTGGCCACTGGCATTATTTAACAACAACCACTGCAGGTGCTCGGAGTAGGAACTGGCAAGCCACTCCAGTATTCCTGCCAAGAAAACTCCATGGAAGTGAAGTCACGAAGGGTCGGTGATGACTGTAATGACACGACGCACACACACGCACAGAGAGAGAGAGAGAGAGAGAGTCTGAGAGTGGCTGAGCTGAAGGGACTCGGTAGATTTTGGAGCCCAGTTCCTGCCCAGGAGGGAACCTGGGGAATCGAACCCCTGACCTCTGGCTCCTCAAGCTGATACAACAACCAGATGGGCAGGACAAGCTCAGAGGTCACGTTTTCCACTCCTGGCACCTCCAGATGCCACAGTGGAAGCAGAGCTGGAAGCGATGCCTTCTTGGAGAACAACTTTTCCATTTTGCGTGATGTTTCCTTTTTGGGGGTGTAATTCTCCTTCCTTGGAGCAGGGAAGGAAAAGGAGGTTCAGAAGGGGGGAGGGACTCCAAAATCATCCCAAAACGGCCATGCGGGGGCAATGGGCTTGGAACCCGTGACTTGGCGATCGTGGCCTTGACTTTGATCGCTTGCTTTCCCTTCTTCTTCCCCTCTTCTTTCAGCCGGCAGGCTCCCACCACGGAGTCCTGCGCCAGCGGCAGTTCTCACTCCAAGTCCTTCGACCAGCTGAAGTGCGGCCCGTACCCGTACGGTGGCGACGGGGCCGACTCCGTCAGCGTCACCTCGGCGGGCTCCAGCAGCTCGGACGTGGAAGAGATCAACATCAGCTTCATCCCGGACTCCCCCGAGGGCCAAGAGAAGAAGGTACAGGACTGGAGCAGCAGCAGCTCGCTGGGCCCCGTTCGCGCCCAGGGGGAACGGCCGCAGGTGCACGCCTTGTCTTGGTAGAGAGAGAGAGAGAGAGACTGACTTTCTTGTCGGGGGCGGGGGGCTGGGCCGCTTCGGGGCACGGCAAAGGACGGGTGGGTCGGCATTGGAAAGAGGGGGTTGTGTTTTCTTCTGGGGCTGTATTGCCCCCAAATGGGACAGGTATGCTGTGGGTGGAGCCTGTGGCGCAGGAAGGGCGAGCCTTCCTGAAGTCTCTGGGGTCTTGAAGGGGCTTCGGATCCAGGGAGCCAGGTCTGATGATGAGCTTCCTTCTCAAAAGTTGGAGGAGCCACCTCTAAGATGGTTTAGTGTAGACCAGTGGTTCTCCACCTGTGGCGTCCCCAGGTGTTCCTGGACTGCAACTCCCAGAAGCCTTCATCACTAGCTGAGCTGGCCAGGATTTCTGGGAGTTGCAGTCCAGGAACATCTGGGGACCCGCAAATTGAGAACCACTGGCTTAGACAGAGGGGAACATGTCAGAAAAACCACGTTGTACCAGTGGGTCACGTTGATCTTCCCCTCCTCGATTTCCAAAGACTCAGCCTTGAGGAGTTGCCAGCCTTGGTCGTAGAAAGGCCCATTTCCACGGTATAAAGCTTTGGGGAATCAGACAGGCAAAGCGAAGGCAAGAGGGCTGCTGGTTTCTCTCCCCCCCCCCGGTTCTGGATGTGCTGACGCCCTGGAATCCTCTCCCCCCCCCCACCGTTTGCAGTTCTGGGAGTCCACCTCGCTCTCCTCCTTGGACACGTCGGGCATCGGCTCCAGTTCGAGCAGCGCCTCCTCCTCCTCGGTCTCCTCCACGCCCGTGACAGCCTCCCGGACCCACAAGCGCTCCGTCTCCGGCATCTCCAGCTACTCCTCCCTCTCGCTGCCCCTCTACAACCAGCAGGTGGACGACTGCTGCATCATCCGCGTCAGCCTGGCCGTGGACAACGGCAACATGTACAAAAGCATCCTGGTGAGCCAGACACACACACACACACACACACACACACACACACCGGGGGCTGCAAGGAGGAAGGGGGGTGGGCATCGGGGTGGGGGGGGTGAGGATAGGGCATTGCAGCCTCCCAGGTGGAGGAGTCGGGCGTAATTGCAGTGTTGAACTGTTAGAATGTCGCTATTGTAATATTCCCTATGCTAAGCGACTATGATAATGTAGTTGAGTCTTTGGATCATGTTTTGTTTCAATGCAGTTTTTACTTAGAAGAAGGTAACAGATTTATTGTGCCGATCTTGAAGAAGTGTCCTGGAAGATCAAAAACAGAGCATTTGTCTCAATTATCGGCGGGCAAAAATCAACTAAATACAGAATCTGTGGCTAATTTTTTTGCTTCCGTGGTCAAGTTTAAAAATAAGCAACATCTCAATTATGCTATTGATTTCCCTTAGCACTGGGTCTTACAGTTCTCTGCGCTTTTAACATGTCCTGGTTTTTAGCTTGTATTTTAACATTTTGTATTACAAATGGGTTTGATTTATTTGTTTTACTAATTTTCCTTCTGTGCTCTTAAACTGGGTCTATGACCGCAAAAGAAAGAATGACTGCAATGTTGAACTGCCCCCTCCCAGCCGTCCCACAAGTGCAGAAGGCTCACGTGGCCCCGCATGGTGGGGGGCCATCCTCGGAAGGGCCGTCCTTTTGAGCTCCATGCCTGGGACACAACACCTCAAATGCAACCGGCCCTCTGCAGACTTTGTATTTCACTTCCCATGATCCATCCGTGTGCTAGCTAAGGCTGATGGGAATTGGAATGCGAAAAGGCCTGATAGGCACCCAGGTTCAGGAGGGCTTGAGCCCAAGGGCAGAGCTCTGGAGCAAAGGGGTTTTTTTCATGGCCAGTGTTTCTGGCGGTTGTTAGAGCCACCAATCTATTCTTCCAGGCTTGTGGGCTGAAAACCCAATTCTTTCCAGCGGTCTACGTCCGTTGGTTACAGGTCAGCCCTCTCTGGCTTTTCCCTTTCCATTCCTGTGAAATCCAGATGTTAAATTCTGGTTGTGACAGATGGACTACAGAACACTTGCACCCCGAGCGCTGGGTACATGTCCACAGGGCTACCATGGTTATTATTGCCCTCGTATGGGTTTTTTTTTTTTGATGAAGCTACCATAACTGGCCATTAGCATTTGTCACTGTAATGGTGGTTGTTCCACTCTGTATTTCTCTCTCTCTGTCTGTCTCTCTGTGTGTGTGTTTCCTGCTATGTTATTTGGATTGTTTGTCACTCAACCATTTGACTAAAGTGATTTATCACTGCAATGGTGTTTGCTCTACTCTGTATTTTTCAGCATTTTGTGTGTGCCTGCGTGCGTGCTTGCTCTTTTCCTACTATGTCATTTAGATTGTCGCTCAACGATTTGACTATAAAGTGAGCTCTCAGGCCTCAACCGGTCCTTTCTGTAACCCTCTTTTCTTCCAGGTCACGAGCCAAGACAAGACCCCGGTGGTGATCCGGAAGGCGATGGCGAAACACAACCTGGATGCCGACCGGCCTGAGGACTACGAGCTCATTCAGATCATCTCGGAAGAGAGAGGTACGAAGACAACGCTTAGGGAATTGCCTTGTGGCTGCCTGCCTCCCAGTGGCTTCTCATGGGGGTGGTGGGGGTGGAGGTATCTTGCTGGTCGCTCATACCTAGTCCGTGTTTTCCCTTGCCTGCTCCCCTTTGGCTTTCCGTCTTGAAGACTCCTGGTTTCTCTCAAAGCCTTTCCTGTATTGCTTCCAGTTTTCCCGAAGCCTTTTGGATGACCTGTACTTGTAAGAGCCCCTGTAACCCTTCTCGTGCTCTGCTGGACTCAGCGGCAGGAGGCGACGCTTTTCTGTTGCCCTTGGAGCCACAGTTGCACCCCCCCCCGGGCCTATTGCCAGGTGGGCCAACAAGGAGGAACACCTGGTTGTGAGTCGTGTTGAGGAGCCCTTGCCTAGATCTTAGGACGTCAGGGCTCAGGCCTTTCAGATCATGCTGGGCTGAGGTGGGGGGCCTTGGCTCTTTCGGCTGGGCCCTCCTCCCTGGGTTTTCGCCACATTCCATCTTGGGAAAACAGACCTGCAGAGGTCTGTGGGAGAGTTCAGTTCCTCCAATGGGCCCTTCCAGCTCTGAGGTTCCATGATTATTATTAGAGATGCATGTTGTTATGGCCCCCCACCCCTCCACCAGCATGCCCCCAGGGTGCCCCTGCCATTACGCCGGGGGCGATCAGAGTCAGCCAAGCCTCCAGGCCAGGGCAGAGAACGTGGCTCAGAAGCCCATGATGGGAACCTGGACCCTTTTGAAAAGAGAAATTAAGCAGTTCTGTCCATAGCATTTCCTTTGTCCCCATGGTTTTATGAACAAGCTTGTGATTGATGCTTAAAAATACCACATTTTCAGGTAAAAAGCTGAGCCAAACACGAAGTTCTAGGGGTTTTTTTCCGGGCTTTTGCCCTGTTTTGCTTTATTGATTTAAACCTTGCATAGGTAATCCGGTGTGGATGCCCCTCCTTTCTCTCTCTCTCTCTCTCTCTCACACACACACACAAACACACACACTTTTTCCTCTTGCTCCTTTTCAGGTGCGTGCCCCCTTTCCTTCATTTTTGGGTCCTCCCTCCCTTTCTTTATTTTCTTTCCTTCCCTCCCTCCCTCACGGCTGGGAGACCTAAGCCCGTAACTTGCCGAGGAGGCCAAAACCCGGATGGCTTTGGGCGCGCCTCTTGACATTCCTCTCCGGGAGGGAACTCAACTCTCGCTTCCCTTTCTCTCTCTCGCCTTCCTCCAGAGCTCAAGATCCCCGACAACGCCAATGTCTTCTACGCCATGAACTCGGCCGCCAACTACGACTTTGTGCTCAAGAAGAGGGGCTTTGCCAAGGCGGTCAAGATCAAGCACGGCTCCAGCTCCACCTTGCCCAGGATGAAGCAGAAGGGGCTGAAGATCGCCAAGGGCATCTTCTGACCTCGGCGCTTGGCCCTTGCCCGCCTGCGCGTGTCGGTCTTGGGCAGCTGACCCAGGAGGAGGAGGAGGAGGAGGAGGAGAGCACCCCCACGGGACCCAGGGGGTGGGAAGGGGCGTCTTTGAGGTACTTTTTGGGCCACCGCTGTGTATTTCTCTCTTTCGGCATGTGTGCCCGCGGCAGCTGCTCCTTGCCTTTCATCAGGTCTGGGTCTTTCTTTCCTCCGACACCGTGGATTTTTAAACTTTGATAGCCGTGGTGCAAGGGCCCTCTGGCCTGTGGCCGTCACCCGCCTCTCTGCCTTAGCAGTCAGTCCTTCCTCTCTGCACTGGCACACCTGGTGCTGCTCCAAGGGATGTGTCGCCTCCTCTCTGCCAGCGCACACACGCCGGAGAGGAGTGGGAGGAAGAGGAGGAGGAGGAGGAGGAAGGAAGGAAAGGACAGTCTTGCCCTGGCCTTGAGGTTGGCCCCTCCGTTTCGGTCAAGGAAACTCACTCCACTGCCTGGAACCTTCCTCCAAGGACCACCGGCCTTTAAGGGATGCATCCTGGGACTCGGACACTCCTCTCCACCGTGAGCCGTGTTGCCTTTCTCCCCGGGGGGCCAGCAAGGAGCTGCCAGAAGGTGCCTGCCCTCTTCGTGCCACAAAAGGTTATTTCACTCCAGGCGCTCAACCTCCTTCCTTCCCCATCCATTTCCCCCCTTCTCACTCCCCACTTTGTTTTGAAGAGCCTACACACCAAAGATCAAATGGCATTGCTTCTTTCTTGTCAGACCAACTGGGGTGGGGACAAACGAAGCCAGTTTCTACAGAAAGGCGTTGTAAATAAGAGACCTCGGCCGGAAGCCAGGGAGAACCTGGGGGCGTTACGGATTCCTGCTTTCCTCTCGTTGGGTTTGTGCCACTTTTTGGTGTTTCAACGGACCAGGAGCTTTGGGAGTGGAACGTGAGTTTTGTGGACTGCAGTGCTGACACGAGCATTTTTTTTTTGTAAAAAGAAAAAGAAAAAGGATACACCCTCCCACCCACTGAATTTACTAATTGTCTCCTTGCCCCCTCAATATTTATTGCCTGTAAATAGGTCTGTTGGATTTGTACATTTTACTAACAGTGTTTAAAAGCCTGTTAATGAGGTCACTTTTATGTTTTAAATGGTAAGAAGCTTGGTGTGTGTGTGTGTGTGTGTGGGTGTGTGATTGAGAAAGGGCAGGCTCTCTAAAAAATGGCATTTTTTAAAAAAAAATTGTGAGTCAAGTGTGATGGGGAGAGGACTCACTTTTTGTATACACTAAAAGTCAACAGGGAGGGAAGATTAGCCTTTAAATCACTAAACTGAAACACTAAGCAAAACCTGGGCTGCGTGCCGTTGATCCCCTGAAGGCTGTTGGTTGTTTTCCTCTGGGCGTGATCAATGAGGGGCACGTCACGTAGAGAACGGGGTCGTCCTCGCACAAGCCTTAGCCTGAAAAAGCACTGAGCTAAGCTGTCCATCGCGGCCGGACTTCTGCCCAACAGGTTTGTCCAACGTGTGACGGGCTGGGAAACCTTTTGTGTTTGAAAGCTTTTGGAATTTGCATTTCCCAAGCTGGATTCCAGAAGTCGGTGCTGCTCTCCCTTCCTGCTCAGGTATCCCTAGGAGGAGTGGGGGAACTGCTGTTCCCCCCCCCCCGATGGCCTGTCCAGGGCGCCCCCCCATTTGTGGGTCGGGTGCTGTGGAGTCTGCTTGAGATGTCCCCCAAACACGCCCCCCCGTGTCGCCTGTAAAAGGCCATCGTTCGAAGGGCTTTGTTGTCCGCCTATGAAAGGAGCCACAGTCTCCTTGAAGGCAGACATCACACGTGGATTGTCCACTGCTCTCTTCCTGTGTATAGCATAGCCTTTAGCGCTGCTCTGCATTTTCTAGATGGCCCGCTATAAATAAACACCACCTTGTTGCCCCTTCTTGATGGGACAACTGGTCGGGTGCCCCTTTCGCCGCTGCCGTTCTGTCGTGGGCTGCTTGGCCAGGCCCAGGCGGCTTCTCCCACCCTGCTGGCGCCCTGCGAGGACGGATCTCTCTCTCTCTCTCTCTGCAGATCAGCTGAAGTTACCAAGTGCCTGCCTGCGCCCTTGCTACCAAGGCCTTGTGCCTGCACTCACCTCGCCTCTCCTAAGCTGGTGCCCTCCAGGTGGGGTGACAGGCTGGGGCGTTGACACAGTTACCTCTTGAAGCAGGAGCGGTAAACCCGGGGCCCTCCAGTTGGACTACATAACCCTTGAACCACTGGCTAAACTTCCTCGCGCAGGCATGTCCAAACTTCCGCCCTCCTGATGTTTTGGACCACAACTCCCAGAATTCTAAGCTTACATGGCCAATGACAAAGGACTGTGGGAGTTGTGGTCCAAAACATCTGGAGGGCCAAAGTTTAGACATGCCTGTCCTAGAGCTTAGGGGGGCACAGAGGCTACAAGAGAGGGAGGCTCCCCCTCTATCTACGCTTGGGGGGCGGCTCCCATTTCCCCTATTTCTCCTGTTTTTTTTGGGGGGGGGTGAATATCACCATCAGACTCCACAGCATCCTCGTGTGTGTGTGTGCGCGTGTGTGAGGGAGTGAGTGGTTCCCGTAGGTGGCTAGAGATAAGGTATATTTTGTACCAATTTGCCATGAAGTAGCACAGTCTTTCTGTGTTATGTGTATACAGCAGTGTAATTAGCCTTTTCATTAAAAATAACAATGTTTTGACAAGTAAGGGCTGGTTTACTCTTGTGGGGGTGGGGCATTTTGCTGTGTAACCCCTATGCTACCCTCACGCCTACGAGGGGAGGAGTTATTTGCAAGCACGAGAGGTACAAAACAAAGGAGTGGGGCAAGAGCGGGAACCCTAGGGGCCACAACCAGAGACGATTTAGTGCAAGAAACACCCCCACCACCGCCGCCACCACCATCCACGAGGTGCACAGGACGAGAGACCAAATTTATTCAGAGCCTGCCTTTGGGTTTCTTGCGTCCACGGAGGAGCGCAGGGTCGGTTGCCACGCAGGTTCTACTGCTCCAGGTCCAGGGTGACAGGGACATCCGGAAGGCTCTGGTAGGCAGAGAGCCAGAACTGTACATACTGGACGCGCAGGCCGTGCTTCACCGAATCGTTGTTGAGGTCCTTGTTGATCTCCAGGTAGTAGGCGTGCGACGTGTCGTAGGGCAGCCAGCTGATGGGCACGGCCAGTTCCCCTTTGTTAGGATCCCTGGAAGGGGGTGGTGGGTGGTGGATGGGAGAACAAGCAGGAGGGAGTCAAGACCAGCTCCGGTTTGGGTGGGTTTTCACTCAGGAGCTGAAGAAGCCTCCAGCCAAGGTTGGAAGAGGGCTCTGGGGAAAGGCCCAGAAGATGGCTGGGAGAACTCAAAGCAGGTCCCAAGAGGAAGAAGGGCCAAGGAATTAGATCAGTCAGGTCCAAACTTCGGCCCTCCAGATGTTCTGGACCACAACTCCCACAGTCCTTTGTCATTGGCAATCTAGGCTTGGACTTCTGGGAATTGTGGTCCAAAACATCAGGAGGACCGAAGTTTGGACATGCCTCTCCTAAGAAGAAGAAGGCTCAAGGAATTAGATCAGTGATGTCCCTACTTTGGCCTTCCAGATGTTTTAGATCACAACTCCCACAGTCCTTTGTCACTGGCAATCTAGGCTTGGAATTCTGGGAGTTGTGGTCCAAAATATCTTGGAGGACGAAGTTTGGACACCCCTGCCCTCCACCGATGAGACGCACCACCTGCCACCACCCTGCTGCTACAAAAACGCATGGGGACAAGCACCACTACAGTCCCGCTAATTTCATCTCTTCGTATGGCAATTATTTAACGAACCAGGTTTTCGCCTCCCAGAAGTCTCTGCCCTGCTCCGTTAAGAGCCTGAAGCCAGGAACAGAGTTACACCTGATGGAAGCGCACAGCATCATTATGCGTCCATAAATAAAGGTGCTAGAGCAGGTGTGTCCAAACTTCAGCCCTCCAGATGTTTTGGATCACAACTCCCAGAGTCCTTTGTCAGTGGCAATCTAGGCTTGGAATTCTGGGAGTTGTGGTCCAAAACATCTGGGAGGACGAAGTTTGGACACCCCTGAATTAGATATTGCACTGCTTTGATGAAAAGAAGCCTCCAGGCGGCTCAAAGGATTCCTGGCAACAGCCAGGGAAAGTCACAGCCTCTGGATAGATCCAGAAATCTTCTACACCTCGTTGTGTTCCAGTTTACAAAACACACTGCTGCTCTTTTAACTCTCGGAATAATGCAAACATTAAGGACTCCTCCATTAAACCAACCTGGGGGTTTTCCAGTTCAGCCTGGAATATGGTGGGCATATGCGGGCCATGGCAGACTGCCTTAAAGATTTCTGAAAGCTTCATTTCCTCGTTGCCCTGAGAGGTGGGAAGGAGGAGGAAGTGGTGGGGCGATCAGGGTCCCTCTAAAAGTCCTGAAGTGGTCCATACGGAGCACTCAGAACACGGCCCTACCCTAAAAAGATTAGCAGGGCAGGTAGGTCCTTTTCTCTCCACTGGGCTCCCCTCAAACCTGCTTGCCTCAGCTTTATGGGATGGGAAAACGTAAAAAAAAACATTGGCCAAAAGGGCTTTTGGAAGTTTAAACCACCAGAGAAATTCCCCTGGAGTGAGAAGTCTTGTTTTCACCGTGGCCAAACACAGTCGACGGAACCCAATCCTCAAGATGGAAGTCATCATGGCAAGCATCTATCGCCACAAAGGGGGTTACCAGCTCCTCTTAAAAAGATGGGCCTCTTAAGTTAATTCAGGGGTCACGCAATGTGTTCTGGGTCATTTCACCCTCTTGTGGTCTCTTCTGCAAGCCTGTAGTGGTTGCTTGGAGGGCACAAAAAGAGGGGGTTCAGGGTATCTGGAGGGGGGGGAGATATTGATCAGTGGCATCCGGAGCCACAGGCCTTGTTAAGTCCAAAGGGACCATCGTGGGCCAGGGACCTAAGACAATATATACCTTTTCTTGCTAGAGAACAGACCCGGATGCTTTCAACCTCAAGGGAACTGGTCCTTTTGCCTTGGGCAATTAATAAGCAAAGGCGATAGGACGAAAGACTCATGATTTGGGCTTTATGTCGATCTCTTACCCGGACCGGGCGAAGTTCGTCCAGTAAGCGATCATCGCCTTGGAGACTGTTCTGTCCTGAGGCCGGTAACCCAGCGGCGTCACAAAAGGCTTCCCAAAGACGTACTGGATGTCGTCGGCGTGGTCGGCCCCGACCCAGCTGGGGTAGAGCATCAGCCTGGACGGCTGGGAGAAGACATAGCTATAAGTCCTGCCGCTCCTGAAGGGAGAAAGACGGAGGGGGGTGGGCAGTGAGCAGAGCGCCGAGGTTCCTGCCTGCCTTAATATTTTTCAGGCTCTGAATAAGTGACTGAGTGGATACTGGGATCCTGCAGATAAGGGGCTCCCACTCTCTTTGCACCCAGCCCGACCCCCTAGAGACTCACTTGGCATTTTGGTAATGCAGAGCAAGTGCCTGCTGGGTGGGAACCAGGAAGATGTAGTCGGTCTCCAGGTCAACCACGGTTCTTTTCATGACTTCCTGCGTCACCGTGTCCGTCCAGAGCTGGGTGTAGAGGGAGAACACTTGGCTGGCACCGGATGTTCCCTTCTGTAGGGTCAGCCCCCTGACGAGATTATACACCTCCTCCCTGTAAGGAAAAGCAGCAGCAGATCAGGCATGCTGGGACATCGCACAGGCGTTTTAGCATTCAAAGATGGGGCTGTGCTGATCTTTACCTCTACAGGCCCAGCCTTTCCCTCCACTTCGGGGGGTATTCCACCTAGTTTTCCCCACTTGGTGACCACCAAAGCTTTCCGAAGTAACCTGAGGAATAGGTCAGGTAGAGAGACGGTGCTGCAACTCTAGAGCCCCGGGTCTGTTCTAGCACCAAGGAGAGAACCTATCCTCACTGGCGGGCGATCCAGAGCAACATGGAGACCCGCATGAAGCACAAATGCTTGGGTCCTCGGAAGTGACAGCTCCTGTTGTTGTTGTTGTTCAATCGTTCAGTCGTGTCCGACTCTTTGTGACCCCATGGACCAGAGCTCGCCAGGCCCTTCTGCCTTCCACTGCCTCCCGGAGTTTGGTCAAATCCATCTTGGTTGCCTCGATGACACCGTCCAACCATCTCATTCTCTGCCGTCCTCTTTTCCTTTTGCCTTCCATCTTTCCCAACATCAGGGACTTTTCCAAGGACTCGTCTCTCCTCATGAGGTGGCCAAATTACTGGAGCCTCAGCTTCAAAATCTGTCCTTCCAGGGAACATTCGGGGTTGATTTCTTTCAGGATGGATAGGTTTGATCTCCTTGCAGTCCAGGGGACTCTCAAGACTCTCCTCCAGCACCACAGCTCAAAAGCATCGATTCTGCGGCGATCAGCCTTCTTTATATTCCAGCTTTCACTTCCATCCATCACTACTGCAAAAACCATAGCTTTGACTCTCCTGACCTTAGTTGGCAAAGTGATGTCTCTGCTCTTTAGGATGCTACCTAGGTTTGCCATTGCTTTCCTCCCAAGAAGCAGGCATCTTTTTATTTCGTTGCTGCCGTCGCCATCTGCAATGGACAGCTTCTACCTGTAACCAAACCCTTGAGGTTTTCCTAAAGGTCTCTAATAATTTGGATTGGGGCAGGAAAACACACTCCCTACCACCACTGACTTTTTGGGGTGGTTGCCAGGAAATCCCTCTCCCTCTGAAACCTTGAGCTAGACTGGCCAAAATGTCCCCCTGGATAGCAAGAAGATATCAAACTGCAGATCATGTATAGTCTGGCACTCCTGACTACTATGTAGGGATGTGACAGTTAGGCCGTGAAGAGCACCAAGATAGAAAAATTGATTCATTTGAAGTATGGAGCCAGAGAGGAATGTTACAAATTCAGTGGCTTGCCAGAAAGACAAATGAATTGGTGCTTAATCAACTCAAGCCTGAACTCACCCTAAAAGCAGAAAAATGGCAAAACTGAGACCATCACACTCGGGGGCACATTTGTGAGAAGAGTAACCAGAAAATGCTGCGAAAACCGAAAACAGCAGGAAAAGAGGAAGACCAGATACAAGATGGACGTACTCCCGAAGGGAAGCCACAGGATTGAGCTGGCAGGTTTTCCATGTTAGTTTCCACCTCTCATAACGGAACTTTTTTCTTTTTGCATGCTCTTTGTGACTTTAATGTCCTAAGACGCCTCTTCTAATTCCCTGTTCTTAAGTTGAACGTGTCTTAAATCAGGGGTGTCCAAACTTCGGCCCTCCAGATGTTTTGGACCACAACTCCCGGAATTCCCAGCCTGTATGGCCAACGACAAAGGGCTGTGGGAGTGGTGGTCCAAAACATCCGGAGGGCCGAAGTTTGGACACCACTGTCTTAAATGTTCTGGGCTGTATATTGCCCCTTATTATTGTAAGCCACCTTGGGTCCTTTTCCAAGGATAAAGGTGGGGCTAAAATATTCAAAATAAAATAAAAAATAAATATATAGGGTCATTCTTAGGGTCACTATAAGTCAGAAGCAGATTGATGGCACACGGCGACGAAAACGCCCACCATAAATTGAGGCGGGTTTCAACACACTGCCCCACTCCTATCTCCGAGACAACCTATAAGCTCTGACATCTCCTTACGTTGTGATTTTCTTGAGTGGGCGGTTGAGCGCCGGCATGTCGATGGAAGCAAAGAAATGGCCGTCCATGTTGTTCACGCCAGCGATGTAGTCGATGTCGGCCGCGTTCGCAAACAGATTCTCCGGCATGTCGGGAAGGAAATCGCCATCCACGACGGGAGCGATGGTCAGGTAATACACAAGAGGATCTGGAGAAACGGAAACCAAACCACCACACTCTTTAAGCAGACAAAGAGGGAAGCTGCACCCAAGCTACAGTCAAGTGATTTTTAACTGCGAGTTCCTAGTTCTCATGAGATATGGACAGCAGAACCACTGTATCCACAGGGGGTCAGTTTTAGGCCCCATCAGTGGATGCTGAAAAACTTGGATAATAGCAAACACTATTATAACAGTGAATGCTATACACAATATGGTCTTGGGTCTCCTTCTAGTGGCTCGTTCTGGGAACCTCAAAAAAGCATATATTTCTAGGATCTTTCTTTTAATATTTTTAACATTTTCAGACTGCGGAGAAGTGAGTTGAGGTTTAGCTGCTCCAAGGGCAGCTGCTTGGCAACGACCCTGGCGCAGCCTGCCTGAAGCCGGAAGGGGAGTCTCCACCACTGGCGCAGACGGGAGCAGGGCCTCCACAGCACTCTCGTTTGGAAGCAGGGAGAGAAGACTCTAACGAGGGGCCGTTCCAAAATTAAGAGAGAGGGGTCGAATATTTTGAGGTCCAAGGAAAGCTAACAAGAGGGGAGGAGGGAATGAACCAAGAAACCATTTTCAAAATCACATAAGCCTCCTGGTAACCTTTAATGCATAACACAGACCAACTTGGAACTAATATTGCAAGGGACCACAAACAATATGCTGCAATAATGACAGGCTCCTGGCAGTAGAACTCCCATGCCTGTGGGATCACTATTCATTTATCCAGTCTGAAAATATTAAAATTAATATTTTAATTTGGTTGGTGGGTGGGGGAATGTTCAGGGATTTTTATGTGTGTGTGTTGAAGGGTTTTTTGTTTTTTGTTTTTTTAATGTGTGTGAGAGTGTTTGGAGATTTGTGTGTGTGCGTGTTGAATCTGGTCTCTGGGTGTCTGAATTTCGTTGTATGTGTATACTGTGTATATACACACAATGACAATAAATTATTAAATTAAAAAAAATAAATTAAAATTAAAATATTAAATGGAAAAGCCTGTATATTTCTACCCATGCCATTGCCCAAACTGACCACAAGAGGGAGCCACAGACCATGCTATGAACTGCATTCACTATTATAATACAGTAGTGTGAGTTGTTACCTACCCCAGTGGTTCTCAACCTGTGGGTCCCCAGATGTTCCTGGACTGCAACTCCCAGAAATCCCGGCCAGCTCAGCGAGTGGTGGAGGCTTCTGGGAGTTGCACTCCAGGAACCTCTGGAGACCCACAGGTTGAGAACCACTGATCTACACTATTCAAATGGTAATGGGGGGTGGGGTTTCCTGTTGTATTTAAAAGCTGTTTCACGTTCTGGACTGATAAGCCAGGAGGCATCATTGGTTGCATCGGGTAAGAAGACACCAGAAGGAGTGACTACGAGACTAAGACCCGCTCTCCTGAAACGGAGAGGCTCAAAAGGGGATTTATTTATTTAATGGATTTATGTACTGCCCATCTAGTAACAAAGTAGCTACCCCTTGGGTGGCGTGCAGAGGGTTAGGGTTAGGATTTTTCGGATGAAAGCCCATACCTTTTGGGATGGTGGAAAACCTTGCTGTGACAAACCCTGACCAGTATAGCTGATGGTGAGGGATCAGGACTATTGTGGAAATTAGAGGCAAAATTTTAATCGGGCTGTAACGACTGCTTAAGTTTTTAGATATTTTTTTTGACGCACGCAGCCCTTCGCATGTTTAAAATTAATTTAGAAGAAAGCAAGTTTTCTAATATCATAGAATATGACATAGAAAAGGCCCGTCCAACCCCCATGTGCTCAAGGCAGGAATAAAAATCAAAGGCTTCCCAATTTTCTCTTGCATGCTTTTCAGCACCGGAGTGCTGACCACCTCCCGAGGTCATCCTGGGTTCCATTTTGTCATACCGCTCTAACAGTTGAGAAGTTTTTCCGCCCCTGAACCTGGCTTCCTGTAACCTGTGTCCATTATCACGTGCCCTGCACTCTGGATGATGGAGAACAGATCAGGGTCCGGGGTGGGGGGTGGGGAGAGTGAGCTCCAAGAGTTTGAAGAAGGGGAAAATACTCTGAACACACACCCCCCACACCCGCTCCCAGCTTGGCATGCGACTTACAGTGCAGACTAAGGAGGTTCAGCTTGTAGGCTAAGGTCAGAGCTTTGGGGTCACTGGCACGCAAGCATTCCACCATGATGGTGGTGTTGCCGACGGGGCAGCCCACTTCCTTTGCAACCTGAAAGACACAGAGACAGATACACACACACAGAGAGAGAGATGAATATGTGTCCACCATCAGGATTATAGAATCATAGAATCATAGAGTTGGAAGAGACCTCGAGGGCCATCCAGTCCAACCCCCTGCCATGGAGGAACCTCCATCACAATATTTCTGAAAGATGGCCAACCAGCCTCTGTTTAAAAACCTCCAAAGAAGGAGACTCCACCACCCTCCTTTGGGGCATCATATTATTCCACTGCCGAACAGCTCTAACCGTCATGAAGTTCTTCCTAAGGTTCAAATGGAATCTCTTTTCCTATAGTTTGAGACCATTGCCCCAAGTCCTAGTCTCTGAAGCCATGAAACAAACCAGTCCCTTCTTCAATGTGAATTTTTTCAAATATTCACACATGGCTAACATATCCTCTCTCAGCCTTCTTTTTGTAAGCCTAAGCATTCCCAGCTCCCTAAGCCGCTCCTCGTAAGACATTTCTTCCTAAGCACAAATATTTGTCCTAAGAATCAATATTTAAACTGTGAAACCTGTAAAGTTTAGGCATCGCCATAAAATCCCCCAAAGAAAACAATTCAAAAGAACTGTACTTTGAACTTGTATTTGGAAAAAAAAATCCTAGACACATCATCTATTTCTAAAGATGAAGGTGCCAGAACTGACCACTACGGGCAGCCAGAGACCTGCTGTGTATAGCGTTTACTGTAACCCACATATTTCAGTATCCCTGGGAGTGGGGAGTAGGAATCATTCCCCTAGAGATATACTGGTTGTTTGTACTATACGGTAGGACCCCGGTATCTGCTGGAGATTGGTTCCAGGCCTTCCCATGGATAATGAAAACCGTGGATAAGAGAGAACGCCTGCCCACCCACCCCAAACTGCTGTTTCCTGACCGCAGCTTGCTTTATGACTGCTGTTTGTGACAGTAGCTTGCTTTACAGCTGCTGTTTGTGACAATAGCTTGCTTTGTGGCTGCTGAATAATTTAATTTTTTCCCTATGCCAACCGTGGATAACTGAATCAGTGGATAATGAATCAGTGGATACAGGGGTCATACTGTACTCCCGCTTGCTTCTGACCAATTTTTAGTATCTTATCCCGGAGCGATCAATGAAAACTCCTGGAACACAGATTTTCACCAATGTTTGGTTGCTGGCGTTATCTATTGTGCTGGGTTCTTTTGTGACAATTCCATTAGTTTTCTTCAGACCCATTTTCGATCCTTGCAACATTACAGAAATAGATGAAGGGATAAGACAAGCAAGGTCTTGGTGAAACTATCCTGTTAAAAGGACAGTGAAATAAGATTTCTCACTCAGAAATCAGAGTTATTTTCACAATCAGCACCACCAGAATGAAGGGGGAGGGGGGTTGTCTTCACATGATGTGTGTTCCATATGGACGGCTGCAGAATTCTGCTTTTCTTGTGCAGAATTGGCATCGCATGAGAGCAAAATTGGCACGCCCTTCACATGGATGTTTCTGTACCCATTTTAGAGGTTCTTTCTTTCTTTTATTTCCGTACATTTTGGGGCTTCTTCATTTATACCGATCTCACCTTCCCGGAGTTGGCCCTGAACATCGTCTATCTGCACCTCACAAACGAGGCTGAATACCAAAAAATAATAATAATAATAATAATAAAGGAGATGGGGGTGGAGAGAGAGGTTTACTACTGCGTTTTGCCTGACCTTATTGGCCCAGACGAGAGGATCCTTCTGAATGGCCCAGGAGCAGAGGCCCACACCGCTCTGGCTGATGGCCCGCTTGATCAAACCTTTGTTGTACGGGGACAGCATCTAATAATGATAATAATAATAATTTATTGTCATTGTGTGTATATACACAGTATACACATACAACAAAATTCAGACACCCAGAGACCAGATTCAACACACACACACACACACACACACACAAATCCCTGAACACTCTCACACACATTAAAAAATCCCCTCAACACACACACATAAAAAATCCCTGAACAATCGCCCACCCTCCCACCCACCCACCCACCCTAAAAGCACAAGCATCTACACAACAGGCTAGGTAATACTTGTCCAAGTGCTTACTGCTGGTGGTCCTTAAGTTCATTATTAAGTGCAATTATAGCTCTGGGCGAGGAAAGGGGAAAACAGAGAACTCTCAGTCTTTTTTGGGTGGTGGGTGGGTGAAAAGAGTAAGTGATGACCTAACAACCACACTGCTTGTTTGGAGAATCCCAGCAAAGGTAGGTAGGTAGCTTGTTAGAAATATTCACACCGACACCCATAAGAGGAGAAACAAAGGATGTTTATTTTAGTAGGACGATTATTTAAGGTGAGAGTTGGGAGGCTTGTTTCTGTGTTTCCATCCACACATTCCTCCCCCACCCCCCCAAAAAAGATAATCCTCAGCCTTCCATTGAGGATAGGGAGAGGGATAAAGTGCCTTGATCACCCACCTGGAGGGAGACGCTGGTCCCACCTGCGGACTCGCCAAAGATGGTGATATTGTCGGGGTCTCCGCCAAAATTTTTGATGTTCCTCTTCACCCATGCAATGGCCATGTGCTGGTCTTTGAGGCCGTAATTACCTTGAGGAAAAGAGAGGGGCAAAGAGCATTTCAGAGGAGTGAAGTCTCAGCCCATCAGCCAGGGAGGGAAGGAAGGAAGGAAGGAAGGAAGGAAGGAAGGAAGGAAGAAAGAAAGAAAGAAAGAAAGAAAGGGAAGGAAGGAAGGAAGGAAGGAAAGAAGGAAGAAAGAAAGAAAGAAAGAAAGAAAGAAAGAAAGAAAGAAAGAAAGAAAGAAAGAAAGGGAAGGAAGGAAGGAAGGAAGGAAAGAAGGAAGAAAGAAAGAAAGAAAGAAAGAAAGAAAGAAAGAAAGAAAGAAAGAAAGAAAGAAAGGGAAGGAAGGAAGGAAGGAAGGAAAGAAGGAAGAAAGAAAGAAAGAAAGAAAGAAAGAAAGAAAGAAAGAAA
>JAHTLZ010000089.1:1715876-1734902 GCA_023846285.1 Phrynocephalus versicolor | reverse complement strand
GTGTGTGTGTGTGTGTGTGTGTGTGTGTGTGTGTGTGTGTGTGTGTGAGAGAGAGAGAGAGAGAGAGAGAGAGAGAGAGAGAGAGAGAGCAGCCACCCAATTCCCATTTCCCGTGCTGAACTCAAGCGACAGCTGCCAATTTGGCACGCCTCCATTCCACGTTGTGAGTCACTTTGTGGACTCCAAAGATGACGCACAGGGCAAGGCCGCGTTTCCCTTGCCCGGCAATCATCCTGAGAAAGGCATCGCCAAAGACACCCAAGGGCCTGTTGGCTTTTGCTACCCACCCACCCACCCCCTTCTTCGGATCAACTGCCATAAATACCATTCCACGTTCAGGTCGCACAGCTGGTAGAACATCTGTCGGTAGGGAGGCAAGGACCCTTCTCGGAAGATGTAAATCGAATCCTAAGCCAGGAAGGGAGAAGCAGGAGAGAAAGAGGAGGGGTCAAAAGAGACACCAACACCAAATCCTTTCCTTCTCCGATCATTCCTGGGTGGTACTGTGAGCCTTCCCTCTTCCTCAGAAACCAGCCTCTAAGACTCAGTGATGGCAGGCTCTGAGTTTGAAATCTGTGGCCATTTCCCTTCTGCCATGGAGCGGATGTAATTTATTCCACTTCATCTCCCTTGGACCTCTCGGGGGGCTGTGCCTTATCCCATCAGAGAAGCCAGAAGCTGCATCTCTCTGGAAAAGGCAATGCAATTCTTGGTTGCATCAGGTTTTGTGCACCTCAGTTTTAAAAGGATGCTAACATCCTTGAACAGGTCCAGAAGAGGGCGACCAGGATGGTTAAAGGTATGGAAGAAATGTCTTGTAAGGAGCACCTTAGGGATCTGGGAATGTTTAAACTTACAAAAAGAAAGCTGAGAGGGGATATGATAGCTATGTTTAAATATTGAAAGGATGTGATATCTAAGAGGGGACAGGTTTGTTTTCCATGGCTTCAGAGACTAGGACTCGGGGAAATGGCTTCAAACTACAGGAAAAGAGATTCCATTTGAACATTAGGAAGACCTTCCTGACAGTTAGAGCTGTTCGGCAGTGGAATATGCTGCCCCAAAGGAGGGTGGTAGAGTCTCCTTCTTGGGAGGTTTTTAAGCAGAGGCTAGATGGCCACCTGTCGGGGGTCCTGTGATGGGGGTTCCTGCATGGCAGGGGGTTGGACTGGATGGCCCTTGAGGTCTCTTCCAACTCTATGATTCTAGGGTGCGGCACAAGGGGACAGGTGGGCCAAGCCCTGAACAGCGGCGTGGACGGAAGAAAGAACTGAATGCTCTGTTTGCCACCATGCGAAGGATGTGGGCCCGCCCGCTGCAAGGAGATGGTGCCAGAGGAAAGGCCACGACTGCCAGGAAGGAGCCAAGGAGACGTATGAGTTCCCAGGGAGATGATGCAAGGCAATTGGGGCCAGAAGGGGCAACTAGTTCCCTGTTATAGGCCTGGGCTTATTGGGGGCCAAGGAAGAAAACAAGAAACAGCATGTCAGATAAATGGGAGAAACCAGGGTGGCTGCACCCACTCAAACACTGTTTTCAGCTTCTGCCGTGCTCAGGACATACAACAAATTGTGACCACGGAAAGGCAGCTGGTAAGAGGGAAATAGTTGCCTGATCCGTCCTTCAACGCTTTGCCTCTCCCAGCGGACACCCACTTCTTCCAAAAATAGTACATTTTCAGACACTGAGAGGTGTCAACGAACAGAGGATGACTGATGGTGAAACCAAGCTCAGAAGGAAGATTAGCGGGAAAATATGTACTGTGAAAAATCTACGTTGTGGTCCTAGCAAGGAAGGGACTTCCTCTTTGCGGGGAACCCACATGACGACACGGAGTCTCTCTTAGCCGTGATTTAAGCCACAGCTTAAGACAATGTGATTTAAATCAAATTCGTCCTGTTTCAGCAACTAGGCCGAGCTCTCGGGAGATGAAATAGGGAGAAAAAGAAGATAGGCACGGGTTTAGCCCACATCACCTGTTTCAACCACGCCTGAAAGGAAAGGATCAACACTGATACTTACTTTCAGTTTGTACTTGTTGAAAGTCGTCTTTCTTCCACTGGGTGACCCCGAGGTGCTCAGCCCTTGTTTGAGGTCCTGAAGGCCAACGACGTGGTTTACTGAAATAAATGTGGAGGGAATTTCATCAGTGATGTGATGATACCAAGAAAGCAGGGAAAGACCATGATAGGGGGACCTGGGGACCTCTAGGGGCTTAAGGGGGCCTTCCTTGTGGGTTTCGTGATCTCCGAAAATGTAATGGTCCTTCTGCCTTTTCCTCAATTTTTTTTAAAGGAGTGAGGAAGGAATAAATTGTGACTTCTGTGGAAGGAAAAGGGTCTTTACTCACTCCTTCTACCTGCAGCAAGTGAAGAAGAAGCAATAAGAGGGTTCCCTGTGCGCTTCTGGCTTGCAAACATCACAACTGGGATCTCTCTCTCTCTCTCTCTCTCTCTCTCCATCACATCAAGGACTCAGGGGGGGTGGGGGTGGGACACACTGTGTGCCCCAGAGCTACCACACGACAACAAATGACCTAATCCCCTTTCCTTTGAGTGGGGAAAAAAGGATTACAGTGGTACCTCGGATAATGAATTTAATTTGTTCTCTGAAAAGAACTTATCCGAAAAACAGTTTCCCATAGGAATGAATGGGAAACCAATTCATCCGTTCCAGAGCCTAGGAAAATGACAGACACTTGGGGAGGGTTTTTTTTTTGGCTCAAAACTCATTAGAAAGGGCACTTTAAAGGTACAGATGCGATGCAGACCGGGATAACTCTTTTTTACCGATGCATGCTGGAAATTCATTATCCGAGGCAGCCCATAGGGAAAATTCATTTTCTGAGGCAGCCCATAAAGAAAATTCGTTATCCAAGGCAGTCCTATACCTGGAAACTGCAATTCGTTATCCGAAAAATTCATAATCGAGGGCATTCACTATCCGAGGTATTACTACATACACATCATCTACCTCCCTTGTGACTCCTTTATGAAGCTTGGGTTAAACCACTGATTGGCCAACTCAGCACTGTCTAAGAAGGATGTAACAAATTTTAGGAACTTTTTTTTTCATCCTCCATAAAAAGTGATGTCTCAATACAGTGGGGCTTCCCACGCCACCCCAGCCCCAGCCCAAAACTAGCCGAATGAAAAAATGTTTGCAGCTCCACAAGAGTAAAAGGAGAGCACCTTTTAATTAGCAATGGAATCTACAAAAAATGCATCTTGCCTTACAAAGCTGTATTTTACGCAATATACATATATATATATATATTTTGCACACCTCATTTCTCGCACTTCACAAGGTTTGTTCAAAAAAGCAAAGAAAAGCCCCTAAATGCATAAAAACTCTTTGGAAGTAAAACAAAAATGTGGGTTGAGCCATGTGACCAGAAAAACAAAATTCCAAAGTAGGCTAGGTGATACCTTTATTGGTCATTACTAAAACAAAAAATGTAAGATAAGCTTTCGATAGCAACTTGCTATCTTTATCAAAGCATTGTACCAAAAATGCAGTCTTGATAGAGGATGTTGTCTATCAGGAGCTGAGAATCTTTTTGGTGAGTTTTGCTAACATTTTCCCAACTTTCAAATGGAACACATGCTTTCTGCATCACCTCCCCCCCCACCCAATTCCCTCACGAAAGGAGGGACTTTTGGTCTCGACAGAGCCAAATTGAGGGTGGGAAGGAGGAGGAGGAGGGAGCCTCGTGGCGTAGTGGTTAAATGCCTGTCCTGCAGGTAAAACTGTGCTCACGACCTGGGGTTCAATCCCAGGTAGCAGGCTCAAGGTTCACTCAGCCTTCCATCCTTCCGAGGTCGGTAAAATGAGTACCCACCTTGCTGGGGGGAGGTGGCAATGTGTAGCCTGCACACTGTAATTAAATTTGTAAACCGCCCAGAGACTACTTAAAGTGGTATGGGGCGGTATATAAGCAGAACACTTTGCTTTTGCTTTGCTTTGATCAAGGACTATATGCTGGTTTGTTCGCTACGCTGGGTGTTAAACCGTATCTGGGACTTTGAAGCATTCTTAACACCAGCCCTGCCTCCTGATACCATCCTCTGGTGTATTCCATCTCAGCCAAAAGATTCTCAGCGCCTGATAGATTACATCCTCCATCACGATTGCATTTTTGGTACAATGCTTTGATAAAGATAGCAAGTTGCTATTGAAAGCTTAGCTTACATTTGTTTGTTTGTTTTAGTAACAACCAATAAAGGTATCACCTAGTCGACTTATAAAAACTCTTGTCGTCTCGCCCAGCAAGGAGAACAGTTGCTTCTGTTTAAGACCGTGGTGTCCAAACTTTGGCCCTCCAGATGTTTTGGACCACAACTCCCACAGGCCTTTGTCATTGGCCATACAGGCTTGGAATTCTGGGAGTGGTGGTCCAAAACATCTGGAGGGCCAAAGTTTGGACACCCCTGGTTTAAGATGCTTGGTGTGGCCAATGAGAGTATCCCCCTGTGTTTCTGCTGATCGTTTGACCCACATTACACCAGCCGAGGAAAGGGCAGTGAAAATGTCCACCAACAGGCTTCTCATGTGGGGCGGGCAGGTGGCCTGACCCCAGCGTACCTGGTTTTTTCAGAGTGATGGGCAGGCTGTAATTGTAGGTGCTACGCTTGGCTTTGACTGGCATGTCACTGGCGGCGTAACCTATGGAGAAGATCATAAGCACGTCAAGGGGGAACCTCTCAAGTCGGAAAAGAAAAAAGGAGCCGAAATGCCTTTTGTGCGTTATTGCTCGTCTCTCAGCCACTTGCGGAGGGACCACAAACAAGGAACTGATATGGCTGGCAAGGGTGACCTTCAAAGAAAGTTTCCACTAAGAGGGGGTTCTGGCAGGTGCTATACTTCCCACCACAGAGCTGGCTAGACCCGGGAAAGTTGCAACACCCAGAATCCTCTCTATGCTACCTGCTGTGCCCAGGGCCAGGTTCAAGGTGTCAGTTTTTAAACATACAGAATGGTTTAGGACCTCGCTCCCTGTCGGAGTGTCTCTCAGACAGAAATGCCACCTGTTCCACTCAATTCATCCTTTGGCCATGCGGCTGCAGGTGACCACAGTAAGGAAAGCCTTGACAAGAAGGTGGGCCTGCTTAGTAACTGCCCCCCGCACTTTGTAATGGCATCCTGTTAGAAAGCCTTAAGAATATATGAAGAGTCCTGCTGGATCAGGCCAAAGGCCCATCTAGTCCAGCTTCCTGTATCTCACAGTGGCCCCACCGGATGTGTCTGGGAGCACACGAGACTAGATCTCTGTCTCCTGATACCACTCCTCTGCATCTGGACCTTGAAGTATCCCGGTTTGTCACCTGTGATGGACTCCTCCTCCAGGAATCTGTCCAATCCTCTTTTGAAGGCATCCAGGCCAGATGCCACCACCACATCCTGTGGCAGGGAGTTCCAGACTAACAACACGCCGGGTGAAAAAATATTTTCTTTTGTCTGTTCTTACTTTCCCAGCCCTCAGTTTGAGTGTATGTCCCCAAGTTCTGGCATTTTGTGAGAGGGAGAAGAGCATCCCTCTATCCACTTTTACTCATGCCCTGCATTATTTTGCTTGAACAAAATTTCAAGCAAAATAAAAGACAGCTTAAAAGCTAGACGATGTCAGAAAACCTTCAAGAATATACTGCTCCTCGGTTACTTTGTCTACTTGGCCTGTTTATTAGTTTGGGGTTTACTGAGGTATGGTGGGAGGGGGTTAAGGTTTACACAGTATTGTAATCACGGCTTAGAGCAGTGCTCCCAAGAAACTGGGAGATGGATGGATGGATGGATGGATGGATGGATGGATGGATGGATGGATAGATAGACAGACAGACAGACATGCCTCTCAGATTGATGGACAATAAATCAATTAATCAATCATTTTGATCTTTGAGAGGCCCAAATCTGGTAATCATGAAGAGGTGAGCAGGGGATGGAAGAGGGTGTCAAGTAGACCATAGCAACACTGAATGTCTTGGGTCTTTTTCCTCTTTTTTACCATATTTCATTCCGCAGCGAATTCTGAAATCCAAGACCTGGTAGATCTTTGCTTCCGGATATTTTCTGGGATCATAACCAAACCGAACCCATAGGCTTCTCCAGGGACCTGTAAGCTATGGGACCGCATACAGTTATCTATTTTAAATATTTACTTGTTTTAAATATTTTTGTAGCTCGCCTTTTCCCTTGAAAAGGACAGAAGGCAGATCACAACAATGACGTGAGTGACAATACGAGAAGAAATGGGTACAATGCCAAGAAACATAAGCAACACCAAAAACACATCCGATGCACTGAGGGACAACAATAGAATTTTAAGCACCCCAGCCAGGAATTGAGAGAAAAGGTTGAAGAGCCTTTGGCTGCTTGCAGAAGGGCAGGAAACCGGGCCTCCAGTGGGAAGGAGTCCCAAAGTCTGGGAGTAGTCTAAGGCCTTCTCAAGTATCCCCACCAAACACACCTGTGAAGGTGGTGGGATGGAGAAGAAGGCCTCTCTTGACAAGCTCTGGGGCACTGAGCATTGCCAAGACAAAACACTGTGTTTATTATATAGTGGCTTGAGAATGTGATGAACTGTTTCAAAACAATGTGTCTTAGTTTTCTACCGTCCCCTAAAATGCAATACTGTTGCATTTATCATTTCTGAACTTTCCAAAGATGCTACCTTGCCACATATCTTGTTTATAGCCTGAGAAGCATACATTCTGTATACAGCACACCAAATAGGGGAAGCAGCAGTTATGGAAAAACTGACTAGTAGGTTTAAGCCAGGCATGTCCAAAGTCAGGCCCGGGGGCCAAATCCGGCCCACTTTCAAATTTCAAGCAGCTCACGGCATCTTCTCCCCAACGGCTCAGCCTGTCACGCAACCCTGCCAGCTGGGCCTTCCCCATACCGGATGGAGAGGTCAGCTTGCAGTTTTACGGTTTGCCTGCCCTCCCTGCCTCTACCCACCTGCCCAAACTACCCACCCCTGGCTCCGTTGCTGCAGCATCCTCCCCACCTCCTTCCATGTTACACAGACTCTTCCAAAGTCCAGTCCGGGGGCCAAATGCGGCTGAATGGTTGCCCCCCACACATTTTCACCTCACCAAATCTGGCCCTCCTTGCAAAAAGTTTGGACACCCCTGGTTTAAGCTATACACGGGAGAGATCAAACACGACAAATTCTTGAAAAAATGGCAACCACTCCTGACCGCAGATCTTATACAAAAAAATTAGTTGGATAAATCAGAATACAGCTTGTGACTAGTAAAGAAAGCTACTTAACTATGTCACATGTGATGGACTCACCATGTAATAAGCCAAGTATGGCAGAAGGAACTTCAGTTTATCCGGATGGATGCTGATGTTGGCTTTCACCGCATTGCGTGACCAGACCGGACGGACCTCAAACAGCTGAAGGAGATCAGAATGGAAAATAAAGAAATGAGACGCTCAGACAAACCTCTCAGAGAAAGGAGCCCGGCTTCTCTGTGCCTTACGCCACCTCGGACACGACCACCAGACATGCAGCCCATCTTTTTGAGTAAAGGGTCAGATGTTTGCCGTCTTTAAATCGCCCTCTTAAGAAGCTGACCGTTCAGCCTGGGGCAAGGCCCCCAACTTTTGCCCACAGGGTGTTAGGGGAATTCCACAGACTGCCGGCCTGCAGGCTCAAATCTCCCATCCACCGGGCATTTGAACAAAGCTTCTGCCACCAATCTTGGACCCTAAACAAACCAGGCGGGCACGTTTTCTAAGTTCTGGAGAGGCACCTACTCTCCTCAGCTCTTCTTCTGCTTTCTGATCCACTGGGTTGCTGCAGACCCTCTTCCAGGTCTGCTCCGCAGCCTCCAGGGGCTTCGTGGGGATCTCGTCGTCCTCAAAGTTGACAAAGATGGCGTTGTGGGGTCGGCGGGCTCTGCTCAGGCCTATTAGGTTATCACTGGACAGAGGAGGGTTCTGGTAGCCTTCCCTGTGGAGCAAGGCAGGGGAGAAAAAAAATGCAAAACGTAGGTCTACTGAGGTTCATCTTGAAAGTCAATTAATGGGTATTTAATTTAATAATCATAACAATGATGTCTGCCAAGTACTCTGACTCGTGGCAAACCTTTTCAGTCACTTCCAGGGGAAGACACAAAAGTGTTCAAGCATTCCTTTCTTCTTGGAGTGATCTGGGACTATGAAGCTTGCCCAAGGCTACACAGGCTGGCTCTACTTGCAAGAGTCATCAAATTCACAACCTCGGCAGCCCAAGACCTCAACCACTGAGCTATCCAGACAGCTAATTCAAAGGTAACCTTTTTTTTTTTTTGAGTTTTCTAGGTAAAGCGTTCTCAGAAGAGAATTGCCATTCCTTTCATCGGGGGCACTCGGGGGACAGTGCAACTCACCCAAGGCCACCCAGGCTGGCTTGACTTAGACCCATAGAAGTGGAAGAGACCTCGAGGGCCATCTAGTCCAACCTCCTGCCATGCGGGAACCCCCATCACAGGACTCCCGACAGATGGCCATCCAGCCTCTGCTTCAAAACCTCCAAAGAAGGAGACTCCACCACCCTCCTTTGGGGCAGCATATTATTCCACTGCCGGACAGCAATAACCGTCAGGAAGTTCTACCTAATGTTCCAATGGAATCTCTTTTCCTATAGTTTGAGACCATTGCCCCACATCCTAGTCTCTGAAGCCATCGAAATCAAGCCAGTCCCTTCTTCAATGAGACATCCTTTCAAATATTTAAACATAGCTTATCATATCCCATCTCAGCCTTCTTTTTGAAATGCTAAACATTCCCAGCTCCCTAAGCCGCTCCTCGTAACGCATTTCCTCCAGACCCTCAACCATTCTGGTCACCCTCCTCTGGACCCGCTCGAGGTTGTCAACATCCTTTTTAAATTGAGGTGCCCAGAACTGGACAGGGTTGCTTTTACAAACAGAAATTCAAAAGACTGAAATAAGTTGCTTTGATTTCACAACGTATATGGCCCTTTTCTTTGTTTCTTCTGCCCCCTTCATTCAAGTACTTCTACCTGCGCAGGATATATGTTAGGGATGACAACTGTGAAATTAAAACCAAAGGCAAGTCTCCTGTCGGGGGAACCGAACTTAAAGGAGAAAAAGAATTCCTGCTTAAATATTGAGAAGTGCATTTTGACAAATGCCATTTGACCGTGGAATCCAGTCAAGCAGCCCAGGGACACCACCCATTTTTTACTTTATCTCTGTGTGAAGCGTGAACTGAGACATTCAAACATGTGTGTGTGTTTAAATTACTGAAGTAGGTGGACCATTACATGTCACAAGATAAATACTTTGTACCAGCACAGAAACAGTATCTGCATCATTTCCCTTGGGACAGAAATTTTATATATAAAATACTGAACGATTTGATAGTTGTGATTTTTGGGGGGCTCTTTGGCTGTGTTCTGGAAGTTTTTCTACCTGATGTTTCACCAGACTCTGTGGCGGGCATCTTCAGAGGGCAAGGAGAAAGCCTTCGAGAATATATTGAATGATTTGTTTAAACTGAATCCGCCTTCCGCAAAACCTGGATATAACCCCCTCAATTACATCAATAAAGTACATGAAATAACCATCAAAGGGGAAAAAAGAAAAGAAAACTTACTCTAGTAATTCCTTGTTTCACAAAGATGCAGACCCCACATTCCAAGATGGCAATGAATATAAAATGGGTTCAAACGAAAACAAGTCTCAAATAACTGAATACAGCGGTACCTCTACTTAAGAATTTAATCCATTCCAAATGTATGCTCTTAAATTGAACAACTCTTAACTAGAGGAGCCCTATCTAAAAAAATCAAAAATAATTTAAAAAAATTGTAAGTAGAGCAGACCGCTTCTAAAATTTGTAAGGCAGCAATTAAAATGCCAACTGTTTCCTGCTCTTAAGTCGAGCTGCTGTTAAGTAGTGGTCCCACTGTACTTCAGTAGAAACCAAGTGCCTGGACAGTTTGTAAATGAGAGCTGGAAGATGCTATATAACTGGGCCCAGAAGCAGACAAATGAATAAGGGAAGAAACAGATATAAGGATGTTTGTACAGTGCATTCTAGAACCCGTGGAAGACTTGCAGAAGGCTGGTCAATGGTGAAATCCTTAATCCTTTTGTATTAGTAATAGACAAGTGGACAGGTTGTGTCCACTACAGGCTTTTTGTGTGTCTTCACTTCTAATTTTTCCCCTTTCCCCTTTCCTCTTTTCTTTTGCTTTATGAGTCTGGTTATTGGAATGGCTGTTTTAGTTTCTTTGCTTCTACTGTATATAAATAAAGAAATTTGTGAAGGAAAAAAAATAGAAACCAAGTACTTGAAAGTACACCCCCTAAAAACCATGTTTTTTTTTTGTCTCCTGAATGGAAGGAGGCTTGAAGGACTTCGCTCGGTGGTAAATTCCACCATGAAATGGCCATCACTGAGAAAGCCCAGTGACATCTAGGCCCCTCTCCAGGTGACCACCCACAGCATAGAAGATTGCATGCACTTCCTTTGATTTCAAAAGTCTATAGCTAGGACAACAGTGGGAAACTTGAAAGATGTTAGCCTGAGAGGCACACCAGATGCCGTGGGCACTATCAATAAAAAAAGCAGCAAAGGTTACGCCAGCTGAAAATGTGGCAAAGGACCCAGAATTGATTAGTTATCTAAATCGTGCAAATCAGCAACACAAGCTGACTCACAGAGGAACAAGGAAGGATTCACTCTTGAACGATGGCACCTAAGAGGTGACCTGATTGAAGTTTATAAAATCATACATGGTAAGGACAAAGTAGATAAGGAAAAACTGTTTTCCCTATCGCACAACACTAGAACTAAGGGGCACTCCATGAAACTTTTGGGTGATAGATCTCAAACAAATAAGAGAAAGTACTTTTTCACCCAGAGGATCACTGGTCTGTGGAACTCCCTGCCAGAAGAAGTGGTGACAGCTGTCAGCCTTAACAGCTTTAAGAAAGTATTGGACAAGTTCATGGAGAACAAGGGTATCAATGGCTATCATGATGGATGCCTAAGGACAACCTCCAGGTTGGAGAGAGAGGCAGGATATCTCTCAATGCCATTTGCAGGGAATCGTAAGCAGTTGAAGACATCTGCTGGGGAATGCCCTGAAGCAAATGGCGAGCCATTGTGTGAGACTGTTCTTATGTTCTTATGAATGTTCTTATGACTGGAGAAGTTCAAATGTAAATACCCCACCTCCCAACTGTAGACTCTTCGCAAAGCTATTTGCTGTGACCATAAATAAAGTGCTGACCTGTGATGTGTGTCCGGCCGGTAGTAATAATCCACGGGTGTGTCCAGGCGTGAGAAGATAGGAGGAGGAATATACAGCGGCAAATCCTTCATGAAGAATTCCTCTTTCTCTGGCTTAAGCATAAGGACTTTGTCATACATGGAGGTCTGCTTGCCCTGGGGGCCCGAATGGACAGCCAAATACTGGAAATCAGACATCCCTGCAGAAAAGGAAAGTGGCGTTGCACTGGAAATTCATCTCAAGCCCCACTAGGGACCTTCTCACTGCATTATCAAGTGAAACCATCAGCAGGCACCTTGGGTACTGCAGGAACCTCTTCTCTGTGGGACCAGCGTACACCACTTCACTTATCTATCCAGAATTATTAAAAATTGTGACAAGAAAAAATATCCATGAAATACAGTGGTACCTTGAGTTATGAGTGCCCTGAGTTACGAAAAAAAATTGTGTTATACTGCCAGTATAGGAAAATGTTGAGTTGCGAAAAGGCTGTTCTTTGTGAGTTAGGAAAGGGGAAAGGAAAGATTCCTTTTCACAATGGCTCCTGCTTGTTTTCAATATCAATACTGCCATCTTGTGGCCACTCAACTCTAGTGCTGCAACTGGGAAGAAGGAGCCATTTTGAAAAGGGAAGCTGAGAATCAGGGCTTCTGTTTTTCAATGACCTCCATGAAGTGGCCTGTTTGGAAATATTTGGCACAGTTTTGGGGACTTTTGGTGGATTTCTCAAGTGGTTATAAGGTAAGATGCTCATCTTCTTTTGTTTGCTTGCCTGTTAACTGTGCCTAGAAACGTCCTTGAAGGCCTCAGAAATGATTTTCGGTGATCCGGAAGTCACTTCTGGTTCGCACAGAGGCCCCTTTGGGGCCTCCAGAAGGCCCTCACAGGCCCGTTTGGGGCAGCGCCAGTCCTGGGGTAAGTACAGGAGGCCTAAAAGAGGCCTTTTCCCCTTACACCAGGTTTTTTTTTCATATACTGCGGTCCCACAATATAGCGGAACCGCAGTATATAAACCGAGGAATGGCGGGGGACCTTATATATTTCCAATGTATATATTTCCAATGATGAGCTTCTTAGAATTGGCCAGTAGAGAGAGCCAAAGACTATATTATTAGAATAGGGTTTTTCAGCATCTCTTGGGGTGGGGGCAGCTTGAAAGCAATTCCCTGTGGATACAGGGCTCCTACTATACTTGAGTAACAACACATTTGCTGCAAAATGAGGTATTTATCAGCAACATCCCATGGAACCCAGTGAGATCCCAGCTGGGACTTCTGTAATATGCTCTCTATGGGACCACCAATGGAAAGTCTCAGGAAACTTCAATGGGTCCAGAACACAGTGGCCAGATTGCTGACTGGGGCAGGTTACAGAGATCCCATTACACCCCTACTAAAGCAGCTCCACTGGCTGCCAATCAGCTATCAGGCACAATTCAAGGTGCTGACCTTAACTGACAAAGCACAAAATGGCCTGGGTCCAAGCTACCTCAAAGATCGGATCTCACAGTATGAACCGGCTCTGCTCCTTAGGTCATCAGGAGAGGGCTATCTCTCCATTCTTTCACCTTCACAGGGGTGTCTCATAAGAACCCATAAAAGGGCCTTCTCTGTTGCTGCTCCCAGACTCTGGAACTCCCTCCCACTGGAGGCCAGGACTGCCCCATCTCTGCTGTCTTTCTGGAAGCAGGCAAAGACCCTCCTCTTCAGGCAAGCTTTCCCTGAATGAGGGTCTATTTACTATGTGGCTTTTATATTGATTACCATACATGATTGCATTGACTGATTTCACAAGAACAACAGTGATTTCCATGTTATTTTCCACCCCTCATAATGGATTTTTTTTCTTTTTGTGTGTTCTTTGTAGCTTTAATGTTAGATTTTAATGTTCTAGGATGCCTCTCCTAATTCCCTGTTTGTAATATCGATATGTCGCAAATATTCTGGGATGTATATTGTCCCTCTTTATTGCAAGCCACCTTGGGCCCTTTTCCAAGGAGAAAGGCAGGGTAAAAATAATCAAAATAAATATATAAATAAACACGCCCATCAAATATTGGGAATGCAGTCAGAAGCTTCCCCGAAGAGTTTTGTATTCAACACATGAATACAAACAGTTTCATTTATATTTCTTTTGAGATGTAAAACAAATTTTTGATTCTGAATTGATTAAGCAAACAGCTGGTTTCTTTGAAAGGAGTACTAAGCGAGAGTGGCTTTGACAAAAAATTTAATCCTTTTAATGTCGTACTTAATGCCACACACATTGAGACAAATCATTACCTTGAAACTTATAAACGGTAGCAACAATGCCAAGGACTTCTACTTCAAATGTGACTTCTTCCTCAAAACTGCCTGCCCCCACCGGTTTCCGAATAGTTTTCTTCTTCACCTTGAGCATCATGGAAGACGTAGGGAAGCGATTGGCACACAGAGGGTGACAGTAAGGGTCTTTAGGGCGGAAGTAGAGCTCAAGTCTTCGGTTAGGGTCAGCGTAGATCTAAAAGTAATTTAGGTCACAGAGAAGAAATAAAGATTGCCTCTGCTCTCCTTAAGGAGCCACACGAAAGCCGCACCTCCCTTCCACCAAGGTTATGCATTCAAATGAACCACTTCCACCCCTGCTGAGAACAGAATGCAACAGGATCCCCTATATCCACGGGACCAATATCCACTGATTCATTTATCCACGATCTGAAAATATTACAAGAGAACAATCCCAAATACAGCATCTCTTAACAATGAAGTTATCAGCAAAGTGCCCAGGGCCATGCCTCCTCTTACTTCCTCAGCAGATGCACCTGTGACCTTCTACCCTTCTGATCCTGACAACCCCTTCTGGGAGGGGACTGGACCCATGAGATCCAGTGGGGTCCATGGAGGCTGCAGCCCCGACGCCCCCAATGCACGACTAAAATAATTACTGGGCTGGGGGGACCTCCATTATGAGGAAAGGCTAAAACATTTGCGGCTCTTTAGTTTGGAAAAAAGGCACCTGAGGGGGGATAGGATTGAGACGTACAAAATAATGCAGGGCATGAGTCAAATGGATAGAGGGAAGCTCTTCTCCCTCTCACAAAATACCAGAACTAGGGGACATCCACTCATATTGAGGGCTGGGAGAGTAAGAAAAGACAAAAGAAAATCTTTTTTCACCCAGCGTGTTGTTAGTCTGTGGAGCTCCCTGCCACAGGATGTGGTGATGGCATCTGGCCTGGATGCCTTCAAAAGGGGATTGGACAGATTCCTGGGGGAAAAGTCCATCCCAGGTGACAAACCATGATGGAGATGTGTCATCTCCAGGCTTAAAACCGGGGTACTTCAAGGGCCAGATGCAGGGGAGTGGGATCAGGAGACAGAGATCTAGTCCTGTGCGCTCCCAGAGGCATCTGGTGGGGCCACAGTGAGATGCAGGAAGCTGGACTAGATGGACCTTTGGCCTGATCCAGCAGGGCTCTTCTTAGGTTCTTATGTTCACGAGCCCCTCTGAAGTGGCCCCGCCGTATCCCGGGGAGACCAATGCCGCCTCCCCCCCGCCGCCTCCCCGCCCCCTCCCAGGCCGCCGCCGTGAGGGGGAAGGGCCTCCTCCTCCTCCTCTTCCTCACCCGAGAGACCCCTTCTTCTCCGCCGAGGGTCAGCAGGGTCTTGGCCACGTCCCGGACCACGCCGGGGTACTCGACGCACACCAGCCGCTTCTCGCGGTTCAGCTCCGAGCAGGCCGCGCCGCCCGCTCCCCCCGGCCCGGCCCCCGCCCGGCCCTCCTGCCCGCCTCCCTCAGCAGCAGCAGCAGCCCTCCCCGGCGCCGCCATGGCATCTCCCCCCGCCTCTCAGTGCCTCAAACCACGCCGACTTCCGGCGCCTGGAGGGACTTCCGGCCCGTCCTTGAAATCTCCCCCCTTCCCCCTCCCCGCTCCTCAAACCACGACGACGTTCGGTCCGTCCCTGAAAACGTCCCCCGCCTCAAACCGCACCGACTTCCGGCCCATCCTTGAAATCGTCCCCCTGCTCCGCCCCTCAAACCACGCCGACTTCCGTTCCTGAAAATGTCCCCCGCTCCACGCAGAAACGTTGCCCCCGCCACCAAGGTTCCGAGCGAAGAGAAAACTAGTTCCACTCCAGCTCCAAAATAATGTGAAGATGATTCCGCGACACGTTACGTTAGAATATGAAAGTTAGTCTTTAAGCTGCCACATTATTTATGTATTTATTTATTAAATTTATACCCCGCCCATCTTCCCCAAGGGAACTCTGGGCGGCTTAAAGGACTAGAAAACACAAGATATACAAATCACAATCTTCAACAAACAGCAAAATCAAAAACAATACAGATATAAAATCACGAACACCCTGCATTAGTATTTATCGCTCGTGGACGTCGAGTGGGGGGGTGTGAACGAACAGCAGATGGCGGGGGAAGGAAAAAAATTCTTTACACTAGGTCACCAAAGGCCTCGCGAAACAGAATGGTTTTTTGTTTTGTGTTTTGTGCCTGGAATTCTTGCACAGACTAACACCTTCTCCAGACTAATAATGACTGTATTGGAGTATGAACTATCGGGGACAGCCCACCCAGCAAGCAAGAAAAGCAAGCTTGTGCCAATGGGTGCTTGATAGTTTTTATTTGCTCTGGTTTTTCCCCCCTGATACGGTCTTATATAGCTATCCCTTCGTAAACCCACACTAAAATTGAAAATATAAACCCTTCATTGCACTGTAACTAGTCAAGATGCACGGAAGAGTATTGAGCAAACGAGTCTGGAAAACAGTACAGCAGTAATAACAAAATACTGTGCCATCAAGTGTCTGACTCTGCAAGTTCAAGTTGAGTTGCTGTTTCAAGACATATGAAAATTATGGGGGCAACTAACAGTAGACCAAAAAGGTGTAAAATTCTTTCAAAAGTTTCTATATCTGTTGCCCCAAATGGAAGAGACTATTTTTTGCCTCCACCTTCCTTAATAGTTTACCATATTTCTTTTAAATTCCTTTATATTCTCAATTACACTATTTTCCCATGTAAATCTATTTTTGTTTAAAATTGTTTGACTAAAACAGTCGTGAAACTGTAATTTTGGGTTGAAAAAGTGCAGGTCATCTTTGACAGAAAAATACAGTACATTCTGAAAATTAAATATAGAGTATTAGTCTCTATCTTCCATTTTTTTGCTTTTTTATAGTTTGGCTGTCCTGCCTCCTTGACTGAGTGGCTGATCAGCCAAGGAGGGGAGGGACTGGTGGAACAGCCAAAAAGGAGGAGCAGAGAAGCGTGTTCCAATTGGTGGTGTGAGGAGGGGGGGTTGACCAGGGAGGCAGGAAAAGAGAAAACATGGCACCTGTGGTGCAAACCAAGGTTCCTGCCCTCTTTACTTCACACCTTTTCTTTTAACAAGACATGAGTCACCGGGCCCGAGGAATCTCCCAATTACCCTAGAGTTCTTCAGTAGCAACATTTCTTTCAAGGGTCTCTGCCAGGGAGCATCGGACATCAATCAATGCAACATCTACTCAGCATTTACTCCAGGATTTACTCAAGAGCTTAATGTGGCACATTCTTACTTACCTGGTGCATTCGGCATCTATGGTGCACAAGCAGGTGATGGACACTATCTGGCCACGTAGGGCCATCAACTGCAGAGGGCTGAGGAAAGGAGACACACATTGAAACGAGTTAGGAGAAAAAGTCAACCATCAACATAAGGGACTTGGGGGTGGTTGGATTCTGCCACCAGGGAAGGGTCTCTGTCCCCCTCCAGCAAAACCAAAGCCGCCTTCACAGCATGGAGACTCACCTCTTTCTCCATTTGCATGAAAAAACCTAATAGCTCTCTCAGCCCTGTGGACTGGGTCTCTCTTTCTCCTGTGTCAAGAGGGCCTTCAGAACGGGCCCCAGTTGCTCCTTCTGATCTCCCTCCGTCAGCCCTTCCTGGATGTCAGCCTCATCGGAGGAGCTGTCCAACGCCTCCCGTTCACTGAGGGATGGAGAAGACATGATACTCAACACTCATTCCCACCACCAGACTTTCGCTGTCTTCCAAAGACAGACAACCACTAGACTTTTAAGCAAGTCGACTTTGAAGAATAGTGCACATTGAAATGCAGGAACCATTTCATTTGATTGGCATAAAAGTGGCAAAACAGAATCAAGATTGTTGTTAAATCCCAAAGGCAGAAATGTTTTTGCTATGAATAATCGAGCAGCTGTTATCATAGTTATTACTAATTATTTAATATTCCCAACCCCCCTTTGTAATAAAAGCTAAATCTCTTTATTTATCCAAGCTTTCTTCCCCTTATTACACAATTCATTTATTATCCATCAGATGTCTTTTGATTCCTGTTCTGAAAACGTAAGGAGGATTGTCCAAAACAAAAACAAACAAAAAATAATTTGGGCAATACAGTAGTACCTTGTATAAAGGAATTAATTCGTTCCAAATGAAATTATGTTAAGCAAATTTTCCTTTGTACAAATTTCCCATAGGAATGCATTGAAAATGGAGTAATCTTATTTTTATGTTGTACAAATTCACCCCACTGGTGATTCTGTTAAGCAAATTTCTCCTATCCGGAATGTTTTATGTTGTAAAAATGTTATGTTATACAAACCCTTTGTTATACAAGGGTCCACTGTATTTGTAACCACCCAGAGTGGCCTTTGTTGCCAGATGGTACAGTATACAAGTCTAATAAATAATTAATTATTAAACAAACAAACAATGAGTGGCACAATAATAAGACAATAAAATCTATGTTATGCTGGGGGAAGACAAACTTAAGCGTACTGCACATGCAAGGCATTTGCAAGTTACTGTTTTTGGGTTGCTCTGACATAAAAATCACATGAAATCATCAGGATCTATTCTTCATTTTTCGGATGGTTCTATGCCTCCCTCTTGTACTGCGTTTGCTGTTCTTTCTTTTTTCCTCTTCTCTGTACGGGTCATATGACCGCAATAAACTACTGATTGATTAATTTTTTTGAAGCAACTTTCTATCCAAACCTCTTGTGGCTTCATGCAAGGGAAGAGACACCTGCTCCACCTCCCAATATCATCCCCAAAGCATTTATGTGTGCAGAGACTTATATAAATAATGACTCAAAGGGAAAGGCTGGTGGTTCTACCTGAAATACCTGCTTGGGATGCTGCTGCCAGGTGGATATTGCATCACACATTAAGAAAGCCAGCTAGCCAATTCAATGTGGGTTTGCCAAAAGCTGCAATAAAAGTGGGTTCACTGGATTCCAATTTAATGTCTTGCATGCTTGTACATGATTGATTTTAATGGAATGCACTCTCGAATGTGTGGAATGCAATACAAATTATGAGTATTATTATTGCATGACTTTTTATACAGTATCATGCCCACATGGAAGGACCTTCTGTGTTGCTGAGCCCAGACTTTGGAACTCCCTCCCACTGGAGGCCTGGCTGGTCCCGTCTTTGTTGTCTTTCTAGAACAGGCAAAGACCTTCCTCTTCAGGCACGTACTCCCGGCTGAGGACTGTCAGGGCGGCGCCTGCGCAGTTCGCCCTATCCTTCTACTCGGGTCCCCGGCCTGGCCTGAGCCCCTGTGAATCCGGCGAGCCGGGCTTGGGCCTGGGAAGCCTGCGCCTGCGCAGTGCGACCCCTCTCCATCTACTCTACTCGGAGGCCGGCTTGGGCCTAGGAAACCTGCGCCTGCGCAGTGCGCCCTTTCCTTCTCCTAGGAGGCCAGGCTTGGACCTGCGAAACCGGCGCCTGCGCAGTACGCCCCCTCTCCTTCTACTCTACT
>JAHTLZ010000089.1:1683594-1710091 GCA_023846285.1 Phrynocephalus versicolor | reverse complement strand
CCCCAGGGCATGACATTGGCACATAGGGTAAAATACAGCATAAGTCTTCCAACATGCCAAGACAAGAAATCCTTCATATTCTTGGCATGACTTAAAAGGGAGGCAAGCAGACGTATCTGTTGGGGGCGGGGGGGGGGATGAATTCATTCTTCAGTACATTTCATCAACCCCTAAATCAAAGAGAAACCAGATCGATTCAGCTTATGGCAGCTAACAAGGATTTATTTCTTAGGTTTCTTTCCCCCTGTGGTTATTTTTAAAGGAATAAATAGGAGCAAGTTTTGTTTCTTGCAAAATAAAGAAGAGCCAGATAATTGTTGTCATTCCCCCCCCCGTGCATTATGATAAAAAACAAAAAAACAAGGCCTTAAGCCTAAATCCATTTGTGAGCCCTGTCTATGGTAGATCCACTGGATAAACTGGATGGGTTAAATCCACTCACATGTAAGTTCCATTCATTCATTAAATCTGCTCTACATGGAGTAGTTAGATTTAGGACCTGGTCTTTGGATACTCACAGGTATTAAAATCTTAGTCTTTGTTTAAAGGTCTTATTTGCTTACAAAGTTTTTGAAGAACATATGGTCCTCTGTTTGTTCCTTTGGGGGGGGGGTCTGTGAGGTCTGTGGAAAGAGTTTGCCTGGGACCAGAGTTGCTTGCTGTCTCTCCCCGCTCAGCTGGTTGTCCAGAATCGCACTGAATGACAGTGTCATTCCTGGGTAAGAAAGTTAGTCTTGGTCATGAGAAACTGCGAATCTAGTTCTTGCTTAACCGTGGGAAAACAGTCCTTTGGTAACATTATAATAAGAGCGTCTTGCATTGCATGGATCATGTTTTATTCATTTAATATCCCAGGTTTCCGAATGCAGTGCATTAAAGTGGCTCACTACAACAGCAGAGAGAAAACAATGAAAGTCAAAAAGTACAAAGAACTGCAGTCTAAACAGTTTTTCGAAGAGGAGTTGGGGACGTGTGTGTGTGGGTGGACAAAATAAACATGCTCCAATACAACCTAGTCTTCACCACCCATCAGAAGATCTGGCAGTGATCAGCCCAAGCCATTTAATACTCCCATTTATATTCCCAGTAGAGATGGGCACGAATCAAAAAAATGGCATTTCGTTTGTCGTTTGGAGGGCCCATTTCGGTTCGTTTCCGTTTTCCGTGAATTTTCCGTGATTTTTTTTTAGGATTTTAAGCAATTCACTAATATTGCAGTAAGGGAAATGAAATGCACGACAAAATTTCCAGTGTTTCTCTTCGTTTCGTTTCATTTTAGAGACAGAATTCGTTTGTCGTTTCGTTGCGTAACGAAACGAAAAACCAAAAACAGAAACGAAAAATTGTTCATTTCGTGCCCAACTCTAATTCCCAGAATTGTGGGGAAGATGTTTCTCCAAAGCTCACGCTCAACTCTGTGAGCGAAAAGGTGAGAAACAGTCAGGAAGGTGGCGAATTGCATTCCAGGTTGACCCACACTTGTGGGGCCCGTCTCCATGGGGATGGATTAGAGGTGATCACATACATCAGGTGGAGCAGGAGAGGTGCTTTGCCCGGGAAATGAAGGGCAGTGCAGTGAGTGAAATACCTGAAATCAGGACATGCCGAGATGGGGAGACTGTGGAACTGGCGAGAAGCAAACGGAGGCCGCGGGGCTCTTGGCATTCGTCTTGGCAACAGGGCCAGGAAAGTTCCCTCCTTGCTCCTGGGCTGGAGCTGGGCCCAAGCGGAGCAGGGAATCTGTCGAAACATGTGCCCACTGCAGTGGTAGGACAACGTATTAGGGCCTTGGCTTGTATGAAGCCACCAAAAGGCATCTTTATACTGCTGGCTCCTCAGGCTTCGGGGTGTTTCGTGCTCAAAAGATTCCTGTTTGAGAAGGAGCATTTTTGTCATATTGGGTCGGTCCCCAGTGTTCCTAAGGGGGTAGAATGCATTGAAGTATTCATCCAGAAAGTTAGTACGTGGGCATTGTCATTCGCTTCTGCGGGACGTTGGGTTTTGGGCAGAAGGAAGAAGCATGAGAGTTCTGAGTGCGTGTGAGGTTAGGAACTGGTCGTGAGTACCAGACCTTTAGGTGGTGTTAGAAATGTGGCAAGTGACCCCTCATGATTAAAGTGCTTTTTGTTGTACTTTTAAATTGCGGGTTAATGGCTGGGAGGACCCATCGTTTTCAGCCTTCTTCAGCCTGTCTTAGCGCAAGAAGTAAGAAACCTAGGTGGAAGGGCAGTTCTCACTGGCAGAGGGAGGCAAGAACGGTCTGGATTTAAGGAGGGAGAAGGTCCCATTTCTGTTTGCATCCTTTGTATCTTCAGTCTTTTGCTCAGACACTCGAAACGTGAACTGTGAGTTGGGGTGGCAGCATTGGATTTGGTCTTTTCTATCGTTCAATAAATCCAGATCTGAGGCTAGTGGGTCGCAGTTTTGTTAAGCTTTGCAGACTCCGTTCCTTCTTTATATTTACTCTGGATCTGGTTTTCCGCAGCCTCCCTTTGCTTCCAAGCCCCGGAAGCCATGGGCAGTATCTTGAGAAGAAAGCCTTCTTCATTTTAACTCTCGAACAATTAATTTTTTGTTCTTCTACCTTACCTGATCAGTTTTCTTGCCGGAGAAGGTCAAAACAATGGGACTACTGTCCTTTCCTGCCAAGGCCAGGAATATCTACAGCAGGCATGTCTAAACTTCGGCCCTCCGGATGTTTTGGACCACATCTCCCACAGTCCTTTGCCATTGGAAATACAGGCGTGGAATTCTGGGAGCTGTGGTCCAAAACATCTGGAGGGCCGAAGTTTGGCCACCACTGATCTACAGGAAGCTTCAAAAACCGTTGACTGTTTCAGGTTTAAGGTGGTTTTCTAGGAGAGGGACGAGCTCCCCCCACCCCACCCCCCAATTTTTTTTTTAGTCTCCAGGTTTAGCAAATGCTTTCAGAATCACGGTGTGCTTCTTTGTACTGGCTTCCCCCTGCATGGTGCTCGTAACCCTTGCGCTCTGTTTTGTGGCAGGCATACTGCGATGGCGACACTGCTGCCCATAACGCTGACCAGCCGGCCGCCGGGGTCCCTGCGTTGTCTAACAGCAACCGGGCGCCTGGCTCTGCCAGCCCGGGTCCTGCTAGCGTGCTGATATCACAGGTTTGTGAATGTTGGTTACTCCCTCTCCTGAGCATCCTTCCAGTGGGTTTCCTGTGCCGTGAAAAACAAAGCAAACGGAGTGGGGTGGGTAAAGACTGGAGTTTCCAGTTATAACACTGGCCAGTCCTGTCGCAGGCCGCGGGGCCAGAAGCCCTGGCTGTGCAATGCATTCATTGCATCGAGGTACCCCTTTGCTCATGGACAGGCTTCCCCTCAAAACCGTTTCCATGGCAACCCTTGTCACTCCAGGCTAGCAGTCCAGGCCATGGTGTGTGTATTGGGGTGTGTGTGTGTGAGAGAGTTGGAGGGTGGGGAAGCTGGCATGCCCCCTGCCCACACACTGGGACTTCCTCCTACCTTCCTTCTCACTGGAAATGTCTCTATCTGATGACAGCCAGCTGGGGGACAGCGGCAGTGTACTGGCCCCCTCAAAATAAAAGTCAAAATCCACTCAGCAGGCATTTGATAGGCAGGAGACGGCGGTGCATTAGCTTCGTGGCTGTGCCAGCCTGGTCCCTCGGCGAGGCTTTTGTGAACTGCTAAACGCCCCTGAGCACATCCAGTCTCGCCTGATCTCGGAAGCTAAGCAGGTTCGGGCCTGGCTTGTACTTGGGCGAGCGACCATCAGGTGCTATAGGTGCCTGGAGTAGGAACTGGCAAGCCACTCCAGTACTCCTGCCAAGAAAACTCCATGGACATGGGGTCACGAAGAGTGACTGTAACAACACAACAATTTCAAAGTGTATAATTGAAGGAGTTTCCCAGCGGAAACACGGCCTGCGCTGCCTTGGAGTAGTTCTTGTTTGTTTGTCGCAGGTGCTGATGTGTTTTTCTCTTTGCTGTTAACAGTAATATGACCGTTATGTTCCACAGATTGGTAACCCTGACCATAATAACGCAGTAGAAGAGAATAGGTGAGACATTGTTTTATCTCTCTTTATGTTTCTGTAATGTTGCACCTCCTTTTCCCTGCCATGTCTGCACTCACACCCATGCTGCATAAGAGTTCTTTCCATTATTGAAAACATCTACCTTACTTTTCCAAAAAAAAAACCACATTTGTTTTTGCAGGTCCCTCTCTTTGACAGAGAGTCTCCGCCAGCTTTCCGAGCAGATTAACGGCATGGTCAGCCAGGTAGTAGCCCAATTCTTTTGATTTATCCTACTTAGTTTTTTGTATACCCAAGCGAGGGCTAAGTAGTCGGCTCTGGAATTTTCAACCACCAGCAGAGGTCTTGGGGCAGATGTTTTCAGGCAGGGTGTGAGTCAAGTGGATAGAGGGACGCTCTTCTCCCTCTCACAAAATGCCAGAACTAGGGGACATCCACTCAAATCGAGGGCTGGGAGAGTAAGAACAGACAAAAGAAAACATTTTTTTCACCCAGCGCGTTGTTAGTCTATGGAACTCCCTGCCACAGGATGTGGTGATGGCATCTGGCCTGGATGCCTTCAAAAGGGGATTGGACAGATTCCTGGAGGAAAAGTCCATCATCACAGGTGACAAACCATGATGGAGATGCGTCATCTCCAGGCTTAAAAAAACCAGGGTGCTTCAAGGGCCAGACGCAGGGGAGTGGGATCAGGAGACAGAGATCTAGTCTCATGCGCTCCCAAACACATCTGGTGGGGCCACTGTGAGATACAGGAAGCTGGACCAGATGGGCCTTTGGCCTGATCCAGCAGGGCTCTTCTTAGGTTCTTATGAGCTGACAGCGGTGTATAGAGGAATATCCTGCAGAAACGCCCATCGACCGTATCAAGATATCCATGTCGCCGGTCATACATAGTAGTGACACTGCTCTCTGTTTTGCAGCCGGCCACCTATGTGAATGGGGAAGACGCCACGCCTCCAACCGATATGAAAGAGATGGCGGTAGGTCCACAGTCCTGATCTCTCGGTCACTAGGTGCTGTCTTGAGTCATCCAGGAGACTATCCAGTGTGTCTTGTGGCTGTAAGATCTGGCTGGCTGTCTCTTCCAAAATGTACACTGTTAGCAGTTCGAGTTTGAATGAATGCGTTTTATCCTTCTAGACCGGATTGGGGGGGGGGGGTGCAAAGGCTCCCTGCAGAGGTGTTTTGTTTTCCAAAGTGCATTGCTGTCTTTGATTCCTGGTTATCTTAGCATGGAGAAGCTCAGCTGTGTTGTCAATAATTTCTCTCCTTGATTTTCCCCCCTTTAATAATTTGCCTTTTTCCCTCTTCTCTCTTCTGCTCCCTTTCTCTTCTTCTTCTTCTTCTTCCTGCTCTCTGCATGTGGCCGTCAGACCCGTTACCAGGAGCTGGCAATAGCTCTAGACTCCAGCAATCTAACAAACAAACAGCTCAGTGCAAAGATAGAGGAATTGGTAAGAAACCGCCGAGCCAACTTTCTTTGGCCCTGCTTTGCTGCTCCTCTGTGTTTCCTGGTTGTCCGCGAGGTCTTGGGTTCTTTCACTGTGCCACAAGGAAAGGTGTCATTTGTGTGTGACCCGGTGACGTCGAGGAGTCTGGAGCGGATGGGTGCCTGCCAGTTCATGTGACTTTCTCCATCATACCTGTCTCCTTAGTCTGGAGCAGTGGTTCTCAACCTGTGGGTCCCCAGTTGTTCCTGGACTGCAACTCCCAGAAATCCTGGCCAGCTCAGCTAGTGATGAAGACTTCTGGGAGTTGCAGTCCAGGAACATCTGGGGACCCACCGGTTGAGAACCACTGGTCTGGAGGGTTCGTCAGATGGGTTATCCTTGCGAAGATGTCTTGTTGAAAGCCAGAGGTGAGGAGGGTCTCCTGGCCAAGGGGGGATGGGCTGCTTGTGGCAAGCGGTTGGCTTAGACCAGGCATGACCCAGCTTCAGCCCTCCTGATGTTTTGGACCACAACTCCCAGAATTCTAAGCTTATATTGCCAATGGCAAAGGACTGTGGGAGTTGTGGTCCAAAACATCTGGAGGGCTGAAGTTTGTACATGCCTGGTTTAGACCTCTCTCACAAGAGCAGCCTTCCCCTCTTCCAGCAGACTTTGGGGAAAGGAGAGAGGGAGATAAGATAGGAGGTGCCTCCTTCACCGACCCCTCTGGCTTGGGTCCTGCCGACCCCAATGTGCAGATCCTGAGAGTTGATCCTCAAGAGAATGTGTCCCACAAAACAAAGGTTCCCTGCTGTTGCCACAGAGGGTCGGGATGCCCACAGAAAGGCCAACGTGCCTTGAAGGCATGCCAAGGACCTGCCGCTTAGCAGGACAAGGGTGGAGGCCCAGAGGGGTGGAGCATGCAGCCAGTTAGATCTGTAACAGAGCGGTGTAATCTCCTGTCCCTCTCACAAGATACCAGATCTAGGGGACATCCACTCAAATTGAGGGCTGGGAGAGAGAGAACAGACAAAAGAAAATATTTTTTTCACCCAGCGCGTTGTTAGTCTGTGGAACTCCCTGCCACAGGAGGTGGTGATGGCCTGGATGCCTTACACAAAGTAACAAAAGGGGATTGGACAGATCCCTGGAGGAAATATCCATCCCAGATGACAAACCATGAAGGAGATGTGTCATCTCCAGGCTTAAAACCGGGGTACTACAAGGGCCAGATGCAGGGGAGTGGCATCAGGAGACAGAGATCTAGTCTCCTGCGCTCCCAAACGCATCTGGTGGGGCCACTGTGAGATACAGCTGGACTAGATGGGCCTTTGGCCTGATCCAGCAGGGCTCTTCTTATGTTCGTATATTTGGGGGAAGGGAAGCAGTATACTGCACACAAAGTAACACCCCTCTTCTGGCTGAACTTGGAAAAGATCTCCTGGAGGACACCTCCTAGAATCTCCCAGCATGTAATGCCCGGGAGGTCCCTGCAACCTCTTTTCCCCACTGCAGAAACAGACAAGCAAACAAAAACCAAACCAACTTTCCCCGTTTCCTTAAAATGAAATTTCTTGAGCCCCGTAGGAAGTGCCGCGTTCAGAGGCTGCTCTCAGACTAGGAAAGATTTTAAAATAGCTCAAGGAAGGCATCGCTGTTCCTTAGGAGCTGAGCTTTTTGGTCATAAACATGGTAGGGCCCTATCGACCTTGTTCCAGCAGAGTTTGGGGCTAAGCAGGCTAGACTCAAACAGGGGTGGTGCATGGCCACCTTCTCAGCACTTGTGGCACCGTGAATCCGCCTGTGTGTCTTCTGTCTAGCTTGCATGTGTTGCCTCTGATGCGCGTTTGCCTTTTAAATGCAGTCAGGAATGTGCTATGCCCTTACTTTTCCCCCCTGCCAGCAAAGAGCCCTGCATTGTTCAAAAGGCTGCCTCCTTTCTCCCCGCATTCATTTCCTCCTCCCCGGCTTTCTGCCTGGTCTCGCTCAGGTTTTTATTTTGCCGTGTTCTTCTTTCCTTGCTTCTGTTTGCCTTGTTTTCTCTGTTTTGGTGCTGCAAGTGGGAGGCTGAAATTCCTCGTCTTAGAGCGCCGCCCACCACGGGCTTTCGCCGAGTCGCCTTTCACCAGGCAGTGAAAAAACACGGGAGGCCTCTTTTTTAAAAAAGAAGGACCAGGTTCTCTGATGCAGGTCAAATATGGAACTGCTAGAAAATCAGCGAGTGTTAGAGGCCTCTTTTATGTGCATTTCTGCCAGGCGTGACAAAAAAAAAGTAAGGGATTTGTGAGCGAGGAAGGGTCGTATGGGTCCAAGATGTCTTATCCCCAAGGCCTTTCTGCTTGATACCTACAGCCAGGCTCAGCAGTTTGTAACTCAAACGAGCTTGAAGCTTCAGAATACAGTAGGACCCCAGGATCCGCGGGGGATTGGTTCCAAGCCTTCCCGTGGATAATGAAAACCGTGCATAAGAGAGAACACCCAAATGTCCCCAAAATGGCTGTTTTGTGATAGTAACTTGCTTTACAGCTGCTGTTTTGCAGCAGTAGCTTGCTTTACAGCTGCTGTTTGTGAGGGTAGCTTGCTTTACGGCTGCTGTTTTATGACAGAAGCTTGTTTTACAGCTGCTCTTCGTGACAGTAGCTTGCTTTGCGGCTGCTGAATTATTTATTTAGTTTTTTCCTCTGCCAGCCATGGATAACTGAATCAGTGGATAATGAATCAGTGGATAATGAATCAGTAGATACGGGGGTCCTACAGTATACCAAATTTAGCAAGGAGTTAGTGTTAACTTTTGAGGATGCCTGATGGGGCCGCCCTTGGCATCCAACATACGGCAAAGCCACCGGACACGATTCTGAAACGAGTCTTACAGAGAGGCCAGTGTTTGGAGTAAGGAAGCAGCCAGCAAGTCACAACCCCAAGGTATTAGATCTTTGTATATGTGGCGTTAGTAAATCAGAAAGTCTTCCCCAAATGCAAAGGCAAAAGATTTGTTCGTAAAACAGGACCTCAGGGGGACCTCTGTGCCTTGCGCTCCAGCGTTGATTTGGAGCCGTTTGTTTTTCAAACTGATGCGCTGCCTTCAGCGGAGGTTCCCAGGGCAGCAAGCCAATTAAAAGAACAAATCAGTGCTAGCAGGAGGACAGGGCAAAGCACAAGCAGCGGGGGGGCCCGCCTGGTAGACTTAAGTTGAATTGTAAAGCAATACACAAATAAATAGATCTATTCAGCACATGGGCACATGGATTTGGGGGTCTTTTCAAGGAGAAAGGTGGGGTGATAAAATTACTGCATATACTCAAATATAAGCCTAGTTTTTCAGCCCTAATTTTGGGCTGGAAAAAGGAGCCCTTGATTTATATTCGGGTCAGTACTTTTAGCCACTGAGGCAAGTGCATGCCGCTTCTCCTGACCCCCCTCTTCATCACAAGGGAGCGTCGTGTGATGTTTCAAATGGCTTTTAGCCACTGGCCCAAGCACTTGCATCAGTGGCTAAAAGCCATTTTAAACCTCACACACCACTCCCCCAGCTCACCGAGGAGGAGCTGCCAGGCCCTGCTGCATTTCCCACCCTAGACTTATACTCGAGTCAATAAGTTTCCCCAGTTTTTGGGAGTTAAATTAGGGGCCGCAACTTATACTTGGGTCGACTTATACTCAAGTATATACGGCAATACCACATTTTTTAAAAAAAAATCTGTGTGAGTGTCAGGGGAGCTTCTCTATGGAAGACACTCCAAATGTCAGGTATCATAACTGAAAAATCTCAGTTTGGTTACCGCTTGAGGGCGAAAGGGAGCAGAGAAGGGAGACCCTTCCACTGAGGCTCTTGAAAAGGTCCCTGGTTCTCTCCAACCCCCCCCCCTTCACCCCGGCTTTCTTTTTTACCCTGATCTACTGTCTGGAGTAATAAGGCCGCCTAGCCACCTCAGAACCGTCTCTTCCGTGCCAGTAGGGAGGCCCCGAGCTTTCTGTGCGTTTCCCTTCTTCACAGAGCCCTTGACCTAGGATCGTTGGGAGCTTGCAAACTTTCCCTCCACGCAAAGAGAGGCCGATGCTACCCATTTGAGATCAGAGCAGGTAGCGCTGTGCCTGTAGCAGCGAGCAGAGAAAGTTCAGAGGCTGCCCCGGGCACCGCAACCCTGCGGGCAGGAACAGAATCTGATTCAGAGGCCGGGTTCCTGTGTAATTCGGCCTGAAATTACAGAGATCGGCTTTGGGCACATTTGATTGCAAAGATCCTAGTTTAACCCTGGATTCCTTCCTGGCACGGCAGAGTCCCTGCCGTTCCAGTGGCTTTTGTTGCTGCCCGTCGTGATGGCAGAGGGAGAGTGCAGCAGAAGGGGTCAACGCAGCACCTGCGCACCCACGTTGTTGCCGCTTTTGAGACATGCAGTGCCCTTTTGGGTTGGGTCTCCAGTGGACAATGACCTTTGGTTGCGGTAGGCCTGCTGCTTCCGGTGTGGAGCGGCATTCATTGGGGTCCGTCTCCTCTGTCTTTCCGTGGGCCTTTTTTTTAATTTGCTTGCCACCTCCCTTGCTGTGCGGCAGCGCTGCTGGAATCAAAAGCGCTTGCTTCCACCGCGAGCGCCTCGGGGTGTGTTTCTCTCTCGGGAGCAGCCGGTTGTACCCCACAGCACCAGGCGTGTTCCACAGGGCTGCTGTGGTGCTGGATCAACGGCCCATGTTACAAAGCCCCGGGAAGCCGTCACTGGCTTTCAAGAAAAGGGTGCCTTCCAGAACTAATCTCTGAGGCACTTGAATGGGGTTGACTCTCGAGAGTGGGTCCAGGGGCCAGGTCTGAATTGCACAGAGCGGCCGCCGACCTGCGCTCCGAGTTCCTCCCAGCCGAAAAGCTTGCCGTCCTCTGCTCCATGTGCTCCGTGCTCCCTCTCCTCTCTTTTTCTTGAACGTTGCATTCAATCACCCTTTCCAAGCCAGGGCAGCAGCTTCCATTGCAAAGGCAAGGGGTGCCCTTGCTCCGTGCAGCCTCTTTTTTTGCCTGAGAGCTGCTCAAGCTGAACGATGCTCACTTTCCTGTGGAGTGTGTTTGATCCTAAGGGGGAATCTGTCAGCGCTGAGAGTCCTTCGTTGTCATCCCGATCTGCGCTACTCTGGCTTAAGCACCCTAACCCGTTGAGAGCCCTCGGTTAGCCCTGATGATTCACACGTAACTCCTGATGCATCCATTTTGTGCATTCCTGCAGAAACAGCAGAATGAAGACGCGATGAATCAGCTGGAGATGGTAAGACGCTCCTTGCGAAGGCCAGTGGGCCCTTCACACCGGGAATAGAAGGGACTGCATTCTGGCTCCTGTTTGATGCTGGTGGGGCAGAGTCAGGCCCTCCAGGGTCTCAGGCAGATTCTTTCCTCTGCTCTGCCTGGAATAAATAAGGCAGGGCATGAGTCAAGTGGACAGAGGGACGCTCTTCTCCCTCTCACAAAATACCAGAACCAGGGGTCAGCCACTCAAATTGAGGGCTGGGAGAGTGAGAACAGACAAAAGAAAATATTCTTTTCACCCAGCGCGTTGTTAGTCTGTGGAACTCCCTGCCACAGGAGGTGGTGATGGCATCGGGCCTGGATGCCTTCCAAAGGGTATTGGACAGATTCCTGGAGGAGAAGTCCATCCCAGGTGACAAACCATGATGGAGAGGTATCATCTCCAGGCTTAAAACCAGGGTAGTTCAAGGGCCAGATTTAGGGGAATGGTATCAGGCGACAGATCTCTAGTCTCGTGCGCTCCCAGAGGCATCTGGTGGGGCCACCGTGAGATACAGGAAGCTGGACTAGATGGGCCTTTGGCCTGATCCAGCAGGGCTCTTCTTAGGTTCTTATGGAGTGGTACCAGGAGTGAGTGGCATTCTTGGGCTTGGCTCGGAATTAGGGGGAAGGGCTTTGTCTTCATGTGAAGCAGCGCTGGTTCACCAAGCAGATGCCACTTGGGGTTTTGTACCATCATCTCCAGTGCCACCGGGGGGGGGGGGGAGTCCACCTGCCAAGGGTCCGCCATGGACTGCAGTAGGAACGTGGGACGCCGTGCCCGGCCCTCCCGTTGACGAGCGCTTTGTCCCTCCCCAGGAGAGGAAAGGTTTTGAGCAGAAGTTTTCAAAGGAGCAAGCCGCCCTGAGAGAGCAGTTACAGGTAAGAGCGGTTCTCTCTCTGACGTCAGCCTGCGCTTGGGTCCCGGTGGCTCATGGAGCAGTTTGGGACCCGTTGTTAATTATTTGGGGGGTGTTTCTGGGTAGCAGCCTTTGACAGAAGGCCCCTTCGGAGAGACATATCCTCCTGGCCCTTCTCTGAGCTCTCCTCTGCTTACTTTGAAGGTCCACATCCAGACCATCGGCATCCTGGTCTCAGAGAAGTCGGAGCTGCAGACGGCGCTGGCCCACACGCAACAGGCCGCCCGGCACAAATCAGGTAGGCGGCCCCTTGAGCTCAGCGGCAAACAAACCAGGGGAGGCCCTTGACCCTCCCAGGCCGTGGACGGTTGTACTGATTGAGTCAGCACAGAGAAAACCCTTCCGCTTGTTTGGCTAAGCTTTGGACTTACGAGAGGCTCTCGGCAGGGTTTGGAGATAACAACCAGATCCGTCAGGTTCTCCTCTTCAATCGTGAGTCTCCCACTTTTCAGAGTCGTCCCTCTTCTGGCCTTCGCTTCCCCTCAGCATTCTCCAACACAGGAATGATGGGGGCTCGCGTTCCTAAACATCTGGAGGAGGAGAAGCGATAAGGTTAAAGACAGCTGCTTTGGGCATTGAGCAGAAGACAAGCAATCGGAACTTGCGCTCTCTCTAGTCGGACTGCTGGTCCTCCCAGCCCCGTCGGCTGTGACTGTCATCTGTGCCCGAAAGGCACCGGAGATTGACGCACACTCCCTGCAAGGTTGCCCTTCTACAGAGGGCCTTCCACAGCGTTAACAATCTGTCTCGGACACTAGAGACTGTGCTAGTTCGCGAGCAAGAGACAGAAATGAGAAGCGGAAACAAGGAGCTGTTCCTCTTAAATTCCTTTCGGAGAAAACCGCTCCTGCTTGCTCCCTGAATGTCCTTCCTCAATCCTCTAGGGCAGTGGTGACGAACCTTCGGCACTCCAGACGGTTTGGACCACAGCTCCCACAGTCCTTGGTCATTGACAATATAGGCTCGGAATTCTGGGAGTTGTAGTCCAAAACATCTGGAGCGCCAAAGGTTCGCCACCACTGCTCTAGGGCTTGGTGCACTCCAGATACTTTAGATTACAACCGTCTTGGCTGCCACGACTCACGGCACTGGTGGACTGACGCAACTATGGGAAGGCTGGGCTTAGGGATGAGTCGAGCCAGCCCTCTGGGGCAATGGGTCCGTCCTGCCTCCACATAGATTGGGGGGAACGGGTGCCTCGAAGATCCTCTTTGGAGGAGCCCAGGTTTTCGGGTGGGGTCCTGGGGTTCTGCAGGCGTCCTGCCCCCCAAAATCACTTTAGAGCGTTGAAAGATGAGAACGAGCACGTTGAATCGGAAGGCAGCCGCTCCTTGCTCAAGTCTTGTTAACAGAGGACCTTCTTTTCATGAACAGGAGAAGCCGAGGACCTCGCGGCTCGGTTGCAGGCCTCTCGCCAGCGGGTATCCGAGGTGGAGCACACCCTGGCCTCTCTCTCCACCCAGCAGAAACAGATGGAGAAAGTAAGAGTGCCCTTCGTTCACACGCTCCCCACGCTGCCCCTCCGAGACTTGCTGCCATTTCGTTTTGCGGACGGGGCTAGGAATTCTCCCTTCCTTCCCTCCAACCCTGGAAAGGTGTAGGAGGGCTTGTAGCGTTTGCTTAGCACCCTCGAGTTTGCGTCACACAAATGCAGGGCCATGCGTTAACGCCTTGTGGTGGAGGAGAAGTCCATGCCAGAAGGGACGCTCAGGTGCTTGGCTGGGCTTCACAGAACATGTAAGGAACGGGATGTCCTGCTGAAAGGTTTATGCGGCAACCTGGCTGGACTAGGCGGTTTCCCAGGCCCCGATGCCAACCCTGGCAGGCTTGAGCTGTTCATGCAGCGTGGCTGTCATCCATGCTTGATGCAGCGAACGCGAGCAGCCCTTTCAGGCTCTCTACAGCTCCTTGAATCATAGGATCATAGAGTTGGAAGAGACCTCAAGGGCCATCCAGTCCAACCCCCTGCCATGCAGGAACCCCCATCACAGTCCTCCCGACAGACGGCCATCCAGCCTCTGCTTAAAAACCTCCGAAGAAGGAGATTCCACCACCCTCCTTGGTGGCAGCAAATCCCACTGCCGAACAGCTCTAACTGTCATGAAGTTCTTCCTAATGTTCAAGTGGAATCTCTTTTCCTGTAGTTTGAAACCATTGCCCCGCGTCCTAGTCTCTGAAGCCATGAAAAACAAACCTGTTCCCTCTTCAATATGGCACCCTTCAATATTCAATATGGAGTCATTCCACACGACTCCTTGAGTCTTGGGACAGTGGTGGTGGTGGTGGGCGAGTGAAAGCGGCCCCCTTTTTGAAAATAAAAGCGTCGATGTTGTTGAGGAAATGGCTAAAGGGATCCTCCCTTCCTTCGTCTTTTCTGTTGGCAGCATAACAAAGAGCTGGCGAAGGAACGAGATAACCTCAAACTGGAAGTCTACAAGCAGAGGTGAGTTTTGTGCGGAGCAGGGTTGCCACACAAGGGATGTAGAGCGCACTTTTCCTCTGCAGACGGTTTGATCGGTGACATCTTCCGTTTTCACTTGTTAGCAAACGATGGAAGATCTTTCTTTCTTTTCGAGGTCTAAGTTGACACTAGTCAAAGGCAGAATTTTGATTTCCCTCCTCCCTCTTGGAAGGAAGGGGCCAGAGCAGCTTTTTCCTTTTTTTTAAAGCAGTGGTTTTACTCTTTCATGGTAACGTCCATCTGAAAAAAAAAATACTAGCTGGATACAGTTTAAAAATACCCTACATCTGATTAACCATATCTGTATACAGTCAACCCTCGTATAACAAACGGTTTGTGTAACATAAAATCTGTACAGCATAAAAAATTCCAGAGATAGGGGAAATTTGCTTAACAGAATCACCTATACGGCGAATACGTACAACATAAAAATGGTTGCGATGAGGGATTACTCTGTTTTCAATGCATTCCTGTGGGAAATTTGTATAAAGGAAACTTTGCTTAACATAATTTCATTTGGAACGAATGAATTCCTTTATACAAGGTACTACTGTATTTGAAAGACCATTTATATTTGTATATTTGAAAGACCATTTAGAATAAAAACAGCAAGAGTGGCAGCAACCCGCTTGTAAAACCTAAGGAGCGGCCCCAGATAGATTCTTAGGTTCATAGAAGGTTCTGGATCTCGGGAATAAAGACCTCTTTGCTAACAAGTGGTAGAGCCTGCAAAGTGGCTAATGGCGCAGTCTGGATGGTTACGGCCTTCTCAACTTCCCGTGAATGTTTTTTCCCCCCTCCACCCATAGCAAAAGTAGCGAAGAACTAAAGCAGCAGAACTCCGAACTTTCTGAGAAGTTACGCAGCCTGATCTCGGAAAATTCAGCCGTGAAGCTGGAGGTGGACGATTTGCGCAAGAAACTGGAAATGGCGGAGCTCATGATTCAACAGGTGACCGTTGCTTTTTGTTAGGAGCCGGCTGCTTATGCCGTAGCCCGGATTTATAATTGTCGGAGGGAAGGGCTCTCTGTGCAATGCATGGAGCTCCAGTCAGCCCAAACAAAAAAAGGGGGGCTGATAAAAGGATCAAAGAGAGAGAGAACGGTGGAGTGGGAAGGACCTCAGAATCCCCTGCGCTGGTCCTGACTGTTGGTTTGATTCTCCCTCTAGTTCTCTAGCCAGCCGGGAGTCTCAGATGCCACTCAGCAGCTGCAGGTGGCGCTGGAAGAAAGAGCCAGCTTGGAAGCACAGATTGCCCAGGTAGGAGAGCAGCCCAGAGAGTGTCCGCTGTGCCCCCCTCCCTTTGTGGCAGGCCCTGGAGGGGTGGGGCTTCAGCCTTCAAATCAAATTCTCTCCCCTCCTTTCCAGAGATCAGTGGCTTTATACGTAAAAACATTAGAAGAGTCCTGCTGGATCAGGCCAAAGGCCCATCTAGTCCAGCTTCCTGTATCTTACAGTGGCCCCACCAGATGCGTCTGGGAGCGCACGAGACTAGATCTCTGTCTCCTGATACCACTCCCCCTGCATCTGGCCCTTGAATTCCCCTGGTTTTAAGCCTCAGTATGACACGTCTCCATCATAGTTTGTCACCTGGGATGGACTTGTCCTCCAGGAATCTGTCCAATCCCCTCTTGAAGGTGCTGGGCTTATGGTCTTTGTTTTCTCCTCCTCCTCCTCCTGCTTCTACTCCCCACCCCTGGGCAGATGTCCGAGTCGCTCCAGCACTTGCAGGCGGAACGCGACCAGTACGTTCAGAAGTTGAAGGACGAAGGGGAAATCTGGCAACAGAGAGTGCGGTCGCTCTCGGAGCAGGTAAGGCAGGCAGAGCAGAGAGAAGCTCCCCTGGCCTGGGGAAAGAGGAGCGGAAGATGTGGGCCCAGCAGAAGGGCACAGGTGCCGAAACCAACTTTTCCTCCCCTTCTCTTGGGGGCGCAGATCCGCGCTTTGACGGAAGAAAAGGAGCTGAACGTCACACGGATTCAGGAGCTGGAAGCCAACCTGACGGAGTTGCTCAGCAGTCAGTCTGGTAAGGTTTTTGGAGCGTAGAAAGGCAGCCTTCTGTATCGCACAATCCCACACCTTAACACACTTGGCCCCTTAGAGGCACACTTTCAAGGCTGAGCTTTGGGAAAATGTACTTGTGGTCTCCCCCCACGGCCAAGCGAGGTGGGACTACACACAGTTAGCATGCAAGAAAGTTTCAAGTTTGATCCTGGGCATCTCTAAGTTAAACTATATAATGATATATACAGTGGACCTTTGCATAACAAACAGCTTGTATAACGTAAAATCTGTACTACATAAAAATTTCAGAGATAGGGGAAATTTGCTTAGCATAATCGCCTTTGGGGAGAATCCGTACAACATAAAAATGGGATTACTCCGTTTTCAATGCATTCCTATGGGAATTTGTATAAAGGAAAATTTGCTTAACATAATTTCATTTGGAACGAATTAATTCCTTTATACAAGGTACCACTGTATTTTAAAAGTTTTAATTGGCATGGAATAGTGTAATAGAGCCTTGAGTAACAATGGGTCCCTTCAAGGAGTTACTGGGGACCATTTATTTATTGTATTCATTAAAAGCACTTGTCCCCCCGCTAGGATCTTGAGGTATATTTTGTCAGCTGGAGAGCCAACGTTAGCGGAGAACATGGTGGCCTTTTTTTTTAACCAGATAGTGAATTGCCACAGATTGAGACAGAATGAATATGTAGATTTAGTTAATTAATAATTTGCTCTCTTGTATATATGGTTGCTTTGTATATACAGGCTTTCATCTGTGACCTAGTAGGATCATAGTGTGGTGGCCAGTCTTATAGTTCTCTGGTTTCTGTTTTGTTTATTTTAATCTTTAAAGTGCTTTAGTGTATTTAAAGTACAGTATGACTGCCGTGTCCGTGGGGGATCGGTTCCGGGACACACACACACCCGGCGCGGATAGCGAAATCTGCGAATAAGAGCAAACGCTCTTATCCAAGGATAATTGGTGGCAGCAGGGGTACAAATGACTGCTAGTGTGGCGGCAAGGAGGGCTCGGCATTGGGAAGCTTTCTTTTGTTTTCTTCTTCGCTGCCGGTGGTGGCCAACCATCCTCTTTGCCCCTGCCTTTGCAGCTCCTGATTGCAACAGTAGCTGGCTCTGCAGTTACTGAATTTTTAAAAAAATTATTCCCCCTCAGTCCTCGGATATGTGAATCAGCGGTTAATGATTCAGTGGATAAGGGGGTCATACTGTATTCTAAAGTGTTTGGGCTGCTTTTAGATGGTTTCAACTTTGTCCTCCTGACCTCTGTTGATTTAAGAAGGGTGAAAATTACATTCTTTTAAAGAACCCTAACTGTAGTGGTGGAATATTTGAGAGGAAGCTATTAAAAAAACCCACCCTTTTCCCCGCCCTTCTCCTCTCTTGACTCCCTAGTAGCGAAACCTGAGGAAAGCGAGCCGGCCGCCCCGTCCGGGCCGACGGAAGCGGAGCTGCGCTTGCAGGAAGCGCTGAGCCGGCTGCAGGAGGAGAAGGAGGCCCTCCGGGACCAGTGCCAGGCTCAGGTGCGGGACAACCAGCAGCTCAGCCGCCTCAACCAAGAGCAAGAGGAGCGGCTGCAAGAGCTGGAGGGGGCACTGCAGAGGTACCGCGAGGAGGCGGTGGACCGGCAGCAGATCCTGGAGAACATGCAGAGCGACAAGGCCACCATCAGCCGGGCCCTGACCCAGAACCGGGAGCTGAAGGAGCAGCTGGCAGAGCTGCAGAACGGCTTCGTCAAACTGGTGCGTCTCCCTCCCCAGTGGCTGTCCCTGTTCTCTCTTTGGAGAAGACGGGGTCTCCGAAGATGAGGCTTTTAAGCAGAGGCTGGATGGCCATCTGTCAGAAATATTGTGATGGGGGTTCCTGCATGGCAGGGGGTTGGACTAGATGGCTCTTGAGGTCTCTCCCAACTCTAGGATTCTATGATTCCTCAACACGTGAGATCTCCCCGAAAACAGTTTGATGCTTCACAGAATCACGGTACTTTCTGCAGAGTAGTGTTTGCATGCACAATAGTATATAGTTGTATCAACCCATTCTCTGGCTCTTACTTATGTTTGTATAAATTCATGTGGTCAGAGTTGGTCCTCCTCGCCTGGAGGTGTAACATTTCTGGAACATTGGAAGGCATGGAAGTCCCAGGCCGCTTTCGTTAAGGTCTTCAGGTTATCTAGTTAGAATTGCGGGACACAGACCTATCATTTATCATTGTAAAAGAACACGTTCCACACTCCATATTGTTTTCTCTGTTTTTTTCCAGAGGGAGAAAAATGGCTTTGGAAAAAAGGGGGGGGGAATTTTCACACACACCCCCAGGCTTTTGGGAAATCTTGCATCTCAGTAGCCTCTCTAAGGCGTGTGTGCTCTAGCCCAGTGGTTCTCAACCTGTCGGTCCCGAGATGTTCCTGAACTGCAGCTCCCAGAAGCCTCCATCACTAGCTGAGCTGGCCAGGATTTCTGGGAGTTGCAGTCCAGGGGCCATCTGGGGACCCACCGGTTGAGAGCCACTGATCTAGCCCCAACCCTGCGCACCTGTTGTAACGGTTGTTGTTTTGGTCGCGATGGAAGGTGTGCAGGCGGGGGTTGCATCCACGCACATGGAACAGGTCCTCGCGCAGCAGGGGCGAGGAGTAGAGGGGAACGTTCACCCCCTACCCAACCGTTTTGGCTTGCTCAGCAGGAATGCACGAGGTCCGAGAGTTCCAGGAATTTGCTTCCTTGCAGCCACGGAGAGATGCCTGGCGTTGACCTTTTTTCCTGCCTTTGCAGACCAACGAGAACATGGAAGTCACCAGTGCCTTGCAGTCTGAGCAGCACGTCAAGAAAGAGTTGGCCAGGAAAATCGGGGAGCTGCAGGAAAAGCTGGCCGAGCTCAAGGAGACGGTAATTAATGCCCCCTCCCTCCCCGATAAACCTTGTGTCACACGGAGGCAGCTGCGGAACATGCAGGGGTGGACAACAAGCAGAAACAGCTGGTCATCTCCTCATTTATTTATTCATTTTTCCCATCAGGACTTCTCTGTCCTCAAAGCAAAGCAAAGCAAAGTGTTCTGCTTATATACCGCCCCATACCACTTTAAGTAGTCTGTGGGCGGTTTACAAATTTAATTACAGTGTGCAGGCTACACATTGTCCCCCCCCCCAGCAAGCTGGGTACTCATTTTACCGACCTCGGAAGGATGGAAGGCTGAGTGAACCTTGAGCCTGCTACCTGGGACTGAACCCCAGGTCGTGAGCACAGTTTTACCTGCAGGACAGGCATTTAACCACTGCGCCACAAGGCTGGCTTGAGATGTTTTGTTCTAGCCCTTCCTGCAAGGCGGGTAGCCTTTGGGAGAGAGGGTCCCCACAAGGCACATGGCTTTGTGTTCCGAGTCATGGCATTTTAGCGATACTGCTTGCCATTTTCTTGGCCGGCTTCCTGGCCAGAGTCTCCTAAGAAGTTCCCTTAAACTGGGTCAGGTCGTTTCTCCTAACCCAGAACTGTCAGTGCCGTGGTTCTCGAAGGCTTCAGCCAGGGTTCTTTCCTAGCCCCACTTCGAGACCCCTGGTATTCCCTGCTGCTTCTAAAACCGGATGGGATTGGTGTATTTAGAGGGGTCCGGTGGTACAATGAACTCTCCAGAATGAGAAAGACCAACCTCGTCCTGACCAACCAGAGCTTCGTTGTCCCTCTCGCTCCGGGTGGCCACGCCTAGAGAGGCCCAAAGGGTGTCTACCCAGAGATGGGCCTTCTCGGTGGCTGCCCCGGCATATTGGAACAAACCGCCGACGGAGGTGAGGCTGTCGGACTCGTTGCCGGCCTTTGGAAGGCCATTAAAGACCTGGCTCTTCAGGGGAAGGTTTGGGTGACCTCTGAGTACATTGCGGTTTTTATTTCGTCTGTCTGACTGCTAGCACCAGCCCCCTTCTGCCAGATCCTAATCTTGACATTTGGCTGTTTGCTGTGTTGTGTCCATTTTTATTTTTATTATTCTTAATACTCTCTATATTATTTTTTCTGGTTATTATTTCTATCATGTTTCCCCATTATTTGTACGTTGTTTGCGTTTGTCTGGGGTTTGTATGTTTGGGCAGTTGTTTTTCGCAACGTGTTGTACACTGCCCAGAGTTCCCGTGGGGAAAATCGGGCGGTTAACAAGCATAAATGAAAGAAACAAATAAATAAGAAGTGCAACGCCCTTCATGCCATGCACCAGAGCTTATGTCATGTAGAACAGGGTAGTTTTAAGGTGGCCCAAGAGCTGTTTTGGTGGCCCAGGAGCCACCTGGCTGCCATCTTTCGTCCTATGTCTCCCACCGTCGTTTTCTTTTGACGGTGACCCAGTATTGCACGGAGATTCTGAGGCTACCGAATCACTTGTCTATGGCTGGGGCGGGACAGATCCGGCCAGATCCGTCACTCCCTTGGCTCCTCTTTAGGCTCGAGGGTGACGGGGCTGCGTGTGGCTCGCTTGCAGGTGACCCAGAAGACGCAGGAGGCGCAAGCCCTCCAGGAGCAGCGGGACCAGTACTACGGCCACCTCCAGCAGTACACGGCCGCCTACCAGCAGCTGGCCGCCGAGAAGGAGGAACTGCACAAGCAGTACCTCCTTCAGACGCAGCTCATGGACCGCTTGCAGCACGAGGAGGTCCAGGGGAAAGTCACGGCAGAGATGCACTTCAAAGAGCTGCAGCAAACCAAGGTAAGCGCTGTCGGCGGGATCGCCGGGGCGGTTCGCGCCGAGAGGGGTTGAAGAGGCTTCCGTTTATTTACAACGAGCAAAGAGCATCAGGGTTGACTTCTCGGCAAGCCGGCATGCTGTACAGGGAGCAACGGCAGGCCGGCCAGTCTGTCAGAATCCGAACGAGTTTCTGTGTCCAGAAGGATGAGCGCCGGTGTAAATGTCGTGGCGTTACTTTGAGTTGCGGTAGTGAGGACAATTGGGATGCTTATGATTTATTATCTCTTGAGAGCTTGCCACATCCGAAGCCGTGGCTGGCATCGTGGTGCCGTCGTAACGTCTGATAGGGCCAGGAAGGAAGAGCAGAACCTGGGGGTGGGTTTTGTGCGATTTGGATTTTGCAACTGGCTCTCGGCATGATTTGTATCTTAACTTGCTGTCAGAATGGGACTGAAAGCAGGGTATTGTTTGAACTGAATTAAAAGACATTGATAACGGAAAACAGAAAGACAGTGCCTACCTGTTTCATAGAATCATAGAGTTGGGAGAGACCTCAAGAGCCATCTAGTCCAACCCCCTGCCATGCAGGAACCCCCATCACAGTATTTCCGACAGATGCCCATCCAGCCTCTGCTTAAAAACCTCCAAAGAAGGAGGCTCCACCACCTTCCTTTGGGGCAGCATCTTCCACTGCCGGACAGCTCTATAAAAGCTGCTTCAGTCACCTGACAGTTGACCAAAGCCAACCTGAATAGCAAGAGAAGGATGACATGGTGAGGACTAGCCCAGCTTCTCTGGCGAAGGAAGTTTCTCACCCTCGGAGCTGCCGCTGAATACGCCCTAATTCTGAGCTCTCTTTTGGTAAGGGGAGGGGGTACAGGGTTCCTGAGGAAGGTGCCAGAAATCCTCTAGAGCACTGGTTCTCAACCGGTGGGTCACAGATGTTCCTGGACTGCAACTGCCCAGAAGTCTTCATCACGAGCTGAGCTGGCCAGGATTTCTGGGAGTTGCCGTTCAGGAACATCTGGGGACCCACCGGTTGAGAACCACTGCTGTAGAAGGAACTCGGGTGAGATCATGAGATCATTTGGAGTGAGGAGAGGTGTCAAAAACGCACCTCCTTGCTCTAAGCGGTGCCCCTTGTGGCTGTGCTGATGCCGTGTCCCTGTCTAAATATTTAGGGCTGGCGTCCTTGAGGGTTTGCGGTGGTCGGTGTCACGCTTTCCCTCTTCTCTCTTGAAGGAAAGCCTGGAGACGGTGGCCAAAGTGAACCAAGAGCTGCAGGAGCACGTCAGCCAGCTGATGGCCGAGCTGGATGAGAAGGTGCTCCCCAGGGCGCAAGGTCAGTCGGCCTTTCCCGGGTCCCCCCGTAGAGCAGCAGCAGCAGGGCCCGATGGCGGCTTTTCCGCCCGTCACCAACCCCCTCTGTGCGTCTCCCCTCGCTTACAGGAGACGGGGTAGAAACCGAAGAGGCGGCCGAGGACCAGAAGGCGCCCTCGTTCAACATCCCGGAGGATTTTGAAAGCAAAGAGGAGATGGTGAGCCCTTGTTTCTCTTTGCTCTGAGGCCACTGAGTGGGCGACGGGACGGACAGGTGGAGAGCGTCTGGGAAGGTCTTCTGCACCACCACCTCCTGAAACCTTGTAGCTGGACCTTGAGTTTCTCAGCCACGTGACTAAGGTCTAGGCCAGGCATGTCCAAACTTTGGTCCTCCTGATGTTTTGGGTCAAAACTCCCAGAATTCTAAGCTTAGATTGTCAGTGGCAAAGGACTATGGGAGCTGCCGTCCAAAACATCTAGAGGGCTGAAGTTTGGACATGCCTGGTCTAGGCTGAGAGCTGGGATGCTTCCATTATGATAGGTAAAAGGTAAAGGTTTCCCCCCCACGCCCGCACACGTGTGCTAGCCGTGTCCAACTCTAGGGGCGGTGCTCATCTCTGTTTTCAAGCCAAAGAGCCAGTGTTGTGCAAGTCCGTGGCCGACATGGCTGCGAGGAACACTGTTTTTAACCTTTCCGCTTTTTGCAGTGGTACCTATTTATCTACTTGCATTGACAGGCTTTCGAACTGCTAGGTTGGCAGGAGCTGAGGTTAACAGCGGGAGCTCACTCCGCTGCGTGGCACCCGGGATTCGAACCGCTGGGACTGCCGACTTTGCAGCCGACTGTTTTTAGCGCTCTACCCCACTGAGCTTTTGATTTGCAGTATTGATCTTCCTGTGCTTAGGAAGAGAAAGGGAACAGCTTCTCATTGAGGATCCGATTGTCCCCCTCCCCTCTCATGACACACTCTGAATACTCTCCAATGAACCCTAAGTTAGAAGTCCCTTTTCCTCTTCATTCATTCCAATTGTAGTTCTCCTTTCCTCTGAGGAATCTAGAGCCACGGGCTCTCGTGTTGCCTGGGGCCTGTCCTAGCCCTGTTTGGCTTCAGAGGCGGGATTGCATTGGGTGGGCGGGTGGCGGTGGGGAGAGAGTTAGATGGTTTGATGTGGAAAACGCAGCTCAGTAAGCTTGGTGGGGCTTAGTTCCTCCATGTGGTTGGTTTTTGGCTCTCCATTTGGATGGAGGAAAGTGCAAAGGTTGAAGATTGCGGAAGCACATCCATTTTGGCTCTGGCTTGGGAATTGAGGGCATGGCTGGGATGCCCCAGGCATTTCGGTTTGTGCTGACATCCTCAGCTGAGAAGGGTTATTGCAGTATCTTCAAGAAAGGATCCCCCACCCTTTTCCTAGGACAGATCCGGTACCTTCTTGTGTTGCAAGATCAGCCTAGGAACTGAGGCGTTCAGAACCCGTCTGAATGAGGCCTTTAAAACAGTGGCAATGTTTCAAATACTTCCCTGAATATACTGATCTTGCCTGGTTTAAGCAAAGCTGTATCATGCCTGGTTAGGAATGAGGATGAAAGACCAGCAAGGAATGCCAGGGATTTCCATGTAGGGCTAGTAAAGAATTCAGCATGAAACCCTGGAAATGACTTCCATCCTCCTGTTGTCTGGTAATATGGGGTATGATTTGTTTTGGCCATAGTTTCCCCATAGAAGGCAGTGTTGTCTCCTCCCAGGACTGCCGGGAGATGATTTTCACCTTCCGAAAAGACCTGCTGCGCTCAAGCACCACCCCTGGGATGTTTGCCTCCTAGGTGGCTTTCTTGACCTCGGCCATGTCCCAAGTGGAGACGGAGCGAGAGGAGATGAGGCAGCAGCTGGCGGAGCAGAAGAGGCAGTGCCGCGGCCTTCTGCAGCAGATGGCGGCCCTCAGGACGGAGCAGCAGCTGGAGCTCGCGTTGTCGGCAGGAGGTAAGGGCCTACCCAAGCACGGCTGTTGAGGTCTCGGCCAGGTGGCGGCTCGAAAGAAAGCCAAAAGGAGAAGGTGAGCCCTCGTTCGTTCCCCTGCCCGGCCTCTTCAATGGGATCTACTGCCTCTCCCCAGGTTCTGGCGTGGACTCGGTTCCAGCGGAGGTCCACGAAGCCTTGAAAAACGCCATGGAGAAGCTGCAGGTGAGCACGCGGCCACGGTGTGTATGCCAGGCGCCAGAAGGTGCCTGCCACTGCCACGGAACTGTCGCGATGTCAACTGTCCGCAGCCACGTCAGGATAGCACACGGGTTCATGTTCTTTCTACAGTGTATCAAACTAGCTGGGGGTCTCTCTCTCTCTCTCTCTGTTTGTGTGGATTGCTTGGATGTTGTGGAAGGACAGGCAGAGGGTGTGAGGGGTCTTTGCGAGCTGATTGTGATGGGCTGAGAAGAATCAAGTGGGGAAGAGAGGACTCGTAGTAGCCTGGCACGAGTGAGGAGGAGCCGGGGAGAGACCTATAAGGACAGGGCTTAGGATAAAGACTGCCTCATAGGTGGTTCTCTTTCGGCCACCTGCCCTCTGCAGCTGCTGCTCCCTGGAAGTTACATTTTTTGTGTGTGGTTTTAGTCCCGGTTCACAGATCTGATGCAGGAGAAGGCTGAGCTGAAAGACCGGGTAGAAGAGCTGGAACATCGCTGCATCCAGCTGTCTGGAGAAACAGACACCATAGGTGAGATCACTCCCTGCCTGGCCCAGATCTTGCTTGCCTGGACAGCGGATCCATTTGTTCCTGGCAGAACCACAGGTTTTTTTTTTGCATATTGTGCTCCTCCAGGCACTAAGTAAACATGTTGAACTGATGGGCTTAAATTTACATGAAGAGTGGCCGTTAAATGCCACAGATAAACCAACTGCATATAATGCAGTGGTTCTCAACCTGGGGGTCAGGACCCCTTTGGGGGTCGAACGACCATTTCACAGGGGGTCGCCATGAGCCAGTGAAGAAAAAGGCACAAACAGCTTGGGTCTGGAGGAGCGGGGGAGGAAGGGGGAAAAGAGTGAGTTGCAGCTTGATAGGTTGGAGGGGATGTCAGTCAATGGCACTAGAGCCTGTGATGGGCAGAGGGTGCCTGGAGAGGGAAGTTCTCTATGGCCCCTGCGGCATAGTGGCCTGCCAAAGGGGGGCTTGTGGCTTCTTCCAAGCAGGGCAAGGGGTCACCACAACAGGAGGAACTGTATTAAAGGGTCGCGGCATTAGGAAGGTTGAGAACCACTGATGTAACAGAATGGACCGTGCAACACACAGGGTCTGCTAGGATCCTACAGACCTCTGCTTTTCTTTTTATGTTTGTGACTGGGAAGTTTTCCAGTCCTCATGAAGGAAAAAGCAGGTGGCGAGAGAGATGAGTGCAAGCTTCTTGTGAAGCCAAAAGAAATACATTTATTTCCCAGTTATAAGTGAAGAATGTCTGTATTAGACCAATTGTTGCACTGTGCCCCAAACCTTTAGGTGGGTTCGAATCAAATGCTTCTATTGTTATTCTTGTTACTACAGTAGTGCAATAACAGCAATACATGCTGCTTTGGGGAAAGAGCCTTCCCTCTGCTGAAGGGCAGCTCTGGAGCGGTCGGCCCCCTTCTGACAGGCGTGCTCAGCCATAAACGTATCTCCTGCATTTCAGGGGAGTACATTGCCCTCTACCAGAGCCAGAGGGCAATCCTAAAGCAACGCCACCGGGAGAAAGAGGACTACATCAACCGGCTGGCCCAGGACAAGGAGGAAATGAAGGTGAGCGAGGGAGATCAACTCGAATAATCCCCCTTAGAAGACCCATTCTGACATGCTACCGTGTTTCCCCGAAAATAAGACACTGTCTTATATTTATTTTTTTCTCAAGAAGACACACTAGGGCTTATTTTCAGGGGATGTCTTACTTTTATTAAGTATAATACGCTTGAATGTCAGCCCTGCACACAACCATAGCCACGCCCATCACTAGGTCTTATGATCAGGGTAGGGCTTATATTTAACAAATACATAGAAATCCTGCTAGGGCTTATTTTTTGGGGAGGTCTTATTTTTAGGGAAACAGGGTATCTTAGGAGCGGGCTGGAGCATGTTAACAGGACCCTTCTAAGAACTTATCCAGAGTATGGTTCACTTTGCATAAAGGTTCAAGCCAGTGGTTCTCCAACTGGGGGTCCCCAGATGTTCCCAAACTACAACTCCCAGAAGCTTCCACCACTTGCGGTGCTGAGAGGGATTTCTGGGAGTTGCAGTCCAGGAACATCTGGGGACCCACAGGTTGAGAACCACTGGTTCAAAGAATGGTCCTTGGAAAATTCCTTCTGGGAACTATTGATTGATTGATTGATTGATTGATTGATTGATTGATTGATTGATT
>JAHTLZ010000089.1:1657535-1679857 GCA_023846285.1 Phrynocephalus versicolor | reverse complement strand
CAGTGAATCTTTGTGCCCGTTCTTGTGTCGTGAAGTAGCTTTGTGTGCGTCTAGCTGATCTATCCAAGGACCCACAGCCAAGATGGGGCTCAGCAGGCTCCCAAGAACCATCTCTTGATGGGAAAACAGATGAAGAAAGAAAAGGGTCGGTGCACTCCATTTGGATAAAGCCATTTACAGCTTTCATTTAGAGCCGAGGTTCTCTACCTGTGGGTCCCCAGATGTTCCTGGACTGCAACCCCCAGAAACCCCTTCCATCACAACTGTCCTGGAGTGTCAACACAAGGGGACTTGCAAAGAAGGCTCAGCAGAGACTATTTTTCTTGGGAACTTTAAGGAGAAACCATCTTCCACAAAAGCTGCTGCTGGCTTTCTATCATTGTGCAATTTAGAGTGTGCTTACTTACGGGTTATGTGTGTGGTATGGAAATTGTACCCACTGGGATAAGAGTGTTGCACAGAATCATAAGAATTGCAGAGAGTATTGTGGGCTGTTCACTCCCCACCCTAGAACAAATTTATACTACCAGGTGCCACTATAAGGCATTAGATATATTAAGAGATCCATCACATCCTGGTCATCACCTCTACGAGTTGCTGCCATCAGGACGGAGATATAGAGTACTGAGGGCAAGAACAAACCGTCTCAAAAATAGCTTCTTTTTTAGAGCAATATTGGCCTTAAAATGGAAATTCTGGACTTTGAAGTCAGCTTATATTATATGTCATATTTTATGTGTTGTAGCTGTTATTAAATCTATGTGGAATGTTTTAAATGAGTTGAATATAGCAACTATGAAATTTCGTTGTTCCTGCAAGGGGGCAATGACCATAAAGATTCCTATCCTATCCTAGTGGTGGAGGCTTCTGGGAGTTGCAGTCCAGGAACATCTGGGGACCCACAGGTTGAGAACCACTGATCTAGAGCCTTTCCAGAGGAGAGATCTCTCTGCTTCTTGAGGCAGCTTCATTCAGTGGCTGGCAGTGCCTCCCACCTGAAGACCAGAGAAACTATGTTTTTATGCGCACCCCATCTCTCCTGAGAAGAACATATAGCAGGGATGGTGAACCTTTTAGAGACCGAGTGCCATAGGTTTGCCAACACTGCCATACAGAGTGCCTTATTTGCAGTGGCCATTCACCACGTCCGCCCTTCCCAAACCATCTTGTCTCAAAACACCTTGACGGCATATGAATGTAAAGAGCCCGAAAACGCTGAGAGAAAAGAGTTTTATTCTAGGCATCGAGTCTCCATTATACAGAAATAATGGTTTATTTCAGTGAATAAACAAGAGTTGACAGATCACAGACAGCATCACAAGTACTACCAGCACTGCGAAGATTCACCCACAATTGGGGGTCCACAGAATGACCCAACAGTATACAGTAGAGACAACTGATCATCTCAGGCTTACTGCCAAGGTTGGGATATCTTTTTGTTGGGTGCACAAGTGTACAGGATGTATACATATATATAATCTTCCTACTCAAGTATTTGCTAAAATCAACATTGGAAGCATTAAAGGCTTAGAACTTTTGGACACCATATAGATTTTGTTCTTTATATATATATATAGATATTTATAGATATTTATATAACAGTAAAGATATGTTTCTCAATACTACAATATAACGTGTTCTTAAAGTTCCTTTAAAGCAACTGGGAGGAAGAGAAACCAGTTTCACTAGTCACATCTGATGTGTGCAAGCCACAAGCTACGACAGAACAAAGCTGTGTGTGTGTGTGTGTGTTAAAAGATGTGCGTTGAACCATTCCAGGACAGAACAGCTAAGAGGCAGATAAAGGATAGGTCTTGAGTGGGATCACAGTTTTACATGTCATATGGTGGTTTTGGACTCTCCGGACGGGAGGGGCTAGCTTTGCCAGGGCGGCTGGAATTTAAAGAAAGAGAGACAAGAAAACACACAGAGACAAAAAAGAAAGAATTTTTTTTTTAAAAAAAAGGCAGGGTGGGGAATAACAAAGGGACAAAAAAGGTAAAAACAAGAGTTAAAATGTGGAAAGGAACAGACGTCAGAACTTAGCGTCAAGAGGATTGTCAACAGAAATCAAAAAAGCAACAGCACCAAGTTAAAAAGAACTTAAAACTGTTAAAAGTGGGAATGATTCAAATACTTGCGAGGAGAGGAGGCTGAAATGGTCCTTCAGAGGAACACACGGGGTGGGGCGTCTCTCTTTTTCTTTAAATGCTTTTGTATGGACCCCTCAGCAATGTGCACAAAGAAAAGTTCTGAGACAACACTCGGAACGAGACCAAGGTTCTCCCCACCACCACCACCACATTACAAATATGTACCATCGGCATGCAAGTAATAAATACTAGAATCACCAGGATACTCAAGACAACAAATAAGTTGTATGTGTTTTGTGCTGGTTTTTGTTTTTTTGTCTGAAGCAAAAGGTAGTTGCAAGGAAACATTTACACAGCAAACTCTCCTGGAATTATTAAGCCAGTCCATGGTTCTGGAGAGGAAAGTACATTAGCCCCTCTCTTGGGTCTGTAAAATAGTCAGCGGCAACAGGTAATCAATCATGCAAGCTCCCCCAAAGCCAACGCAAGGTCACCCACAGTGTTGGCTCCTTCCATTTGGAGAGGAGAGACATCTTGGTTTGGAAGAATGCACCCTTCGGAAAGCCCTTCCCCACCTGCTGTGTTACCCCTCTGCTTCACGTGGGGCTGGCGCAGAAACCCCCAGAGAAGGCATCCTCGAGAACAACATGTTTGTTGTGCACCTCCTCCTCCGGAACAGCAAACACAAAATGTGTGTTTCGCGTTAAGTACAGCAGGGAAACGAAAGCGCTACGGAGCTACCAACGAGCGCTAGACGCTATAGGTAACCAGTGCAGGCAGGTCACCGGGCACGGGCCAGACCGGGCAAGTGGAAACAGCAGCAGCAGCAGCGGCCACTGTGGCGCACACGGAGGCTCCCGTCACATGGCGTCCCAGGGAGGTTCTCTCCTTCCGAGTCCTCCCCCCCCCCCCAGTGCCACTGAACTAAGACTACTCTAGGCTCACGAAGCAATACAGGACACACGAGAGAAGACGAGAGCTCAGTCACTAACGGGTCTTTTACGAACATGGGGAAAGGGAGGGAGGGAGGGAGGGGAGCCGATGTGGCCATGGCTGGGGCCAGGGTTGTTAGGGCAAGAGAGGGCACCCCTGCCCCCCCTGGGCACGGTGCTGGTTGCCAGCTGTTTACAGGCCTCGGGTTATAAGTCTAAGAGGGATGATGGTTCAGCTGGTCGGATTATGGTGGGTCGAGTAGGTGAAGCAGGGCCTTTCCGGCTGTGAGAGCAGAGAAGAGAGAGGAGGAGGAGGAGGAGGAGAGGAGGGGGGAAAGGAGGAGGAGAAGAAGAAGAGAACACACACACTGAGGTTAGCATGGAGGCCAGTCACAATCAGGCATGCTTCTCCACCTCACCCTGGCCGGCACCTTGCCGGAGGCCACCGAGAGACACGGAAACCTTTTCAAAAGGGACCAAAATGGACAAAACGCAACCCATTGTTTTAATAAGAGCAGTTAATAGCTGGAAGATTTTTAAAACCTCTGGTGCAAATTTATGGTGTCGTCATTCCATCATTAGGCTTAATGTTGGGTTTTGTTGTTGTTGTTTTTCCCTTTCTTTCTTTTTTGTTTAAACCGAAGACTGTGCGGGCAGTTGTCTCTGGTGAGTCTCTAGCCTCCACCCGTGGTGGCCCAGAAAGGTGGACCGGATCCCAAGGCTGAGCGTGGAGAAGCATGGAACACAAAAACCACTGTGATGCTACACCGTACCAAGCGAGTGAGGCGCAATGTCACACGGAATGAGTGGTTATCGTCGTCTGGGAGGTGCTGTTACAGAAGTTGCCGGCTCGTGTGGAGCAGGAGCCTCCACCCCACCCCACCCCCACCGCCCCAAGTTTTGCCACCACAAAGTGGGTGTTGGTCTGCGCCTTTTGATCTCAGCAGCTAGCCGAGCTCAGCTCCGCCCCCCCCCAAAACCCCTTCTTTAGGGCCCAGGAACAAATTGGGTTGCCGAACCCCTGGCAGTGGACAAGTCCGGATTGTTTTGAGTATCCCCACTTGGATTGCTTCCCGACGAGTGTGATGAAAAGGCCATGCTGAGTGCAAAGCATCTCGCAACCCACACACAATGCAGCCTTGACGGCTTGGACACGACCTGGGATGAGGCGGGCGCCAGAAAAGCCTGTTTTGAACTGACTTCGGAGTCAGGTGGCAGCTTGGTTTTGCTTCATCACTATTTATTCCTACACGCTTTTACCCGCTCTTCCAACGCTTCTGACATTTCCTGCCTATCTAGTTAATGTTCACCTGGTTTTTAATTGTGGAAGCCTCTCCAGGAAAAAGGGCACCAACATAAGTCATCCCAAGCCCTCTGAGGTAGGAGGTTAACAGTCCCTTTTGAGAGTGCTTTCGGCAGGATATAAGAGGAACACTTTCTGGTAAATCTTCTGGACCTTTCCCTTAGTCACAAGCAAACGCTGGTACCTTTCGGCTGCGTCTGGGATGCTAGGCAACACCAATGAGTTAGTTAATCTTTAAGGAATCCCGTTGGGGCCTCACACAAGATCTCGAGCTACGTCCAAACACTGGAAGCAGAGTAGGAGAACATGCAACCTAACAGATCTGAAGTTGGTCAGCCTGGTTACTTCTTAGCGAACAAAGGACCAGAATTATGCCTGTGGGCTTTCCTTGTAACTTCGGCTAGCTAAAAGGGCCAGAAACTGGGATTTTAAAGTACGAACGGACAATTTAGGAAGCTCGCTCAGACCTCTTAAGTCATCTTTCTCTCCAAGTCTCAACACACACGCAAACACACACACACACACACACACCACTCCCATGGGATATCTTCCATGGAGGGAAGCTTAATCTGTGGTTCGTTCATGAACCTTTGTACTGATAGGCAAAGCTCTGTTTTTTGTTTTTGTTTTGTTTTTTTCCTGCTAGGTTGGGGGGGGCTCCAATGGGTCTAGGGCAGTGGTGGCGAACCTTCAGCCCTCCTGATGTTTTGGACTACAACTCCCAAAGTCCTTTGTCATTGGCAATACAGGCCTGGAATTCTGGGAGTTGTGGTCCAAAACATCTGGAGTGCCGAAGGTTTGCCACCACTGGTCTAGGGACTAATTCTGCCCTCAGGGTATTCCATGGGCCACACAGATGCCCAAAAATTACAAAAAAAGGGGGGGAGGGATCTGGCATGGGAAGAGGAAATGACAAGTATACTAGCAATGCGGGGACAAAACTAAACAATCACCATTTAGCTGCGCAACACTGAGTGAAAGCCACACAAATCCCTTGCTCTCAACGGGCACTCCCCAAAGTGGGAAAAGGGGATATAAGGAACGATTCCCCCTCAGCTCACTTTTGTCAGGGCAGGCAAGGTTTCCCAACAGCGAGTCCCAGAAGACAAATGGGCAACAGCCAAGCCTCCTCGGAAAGGTCTCCTCCGTCACCAGGCAGGCTCAAGGGAGCTGAATGCCCACGGTGTGTGTGTGTGTGTGTGTGTGTGTGTGTGTCCTTTCTTGAGGAGGGCTGGCTGGAAGCAGGAAAGGATGGTGCTCCGGGAGCCCCACAGCCGCTACCAAAATGGTGCTGCAAATGGACCACCATGTGGCAGCCCCCAGAGCTGCGACATGTGCCTCTAGGATGAGACAAAACAAAATTAAATTAAATTAAAATTGCACATTTGCTGGAGATGAGACGGAGTCAGGCTGAGGACTAGCGCCTCCACCTGATTTACCACTGGCCTCGCCTCACACTCAACTTTGGGCAACCCATGCCGTTCATTTCGCTGTCACTCATGAGAGGCACCCACCCCTCAGGACCCTGCCCTAATAAGGTGGGCAAAAAGCATCCTGTCCCCTTGCTTATACACAAACAGAGACAAAAGATATACAGTAGGACCCCGGTATCCGCTGGGGATTGGTTCCAGGCCTTCCCGTGGATAATGAAAACCGTGGATAAGAGAGAATGCCCCCAGACCCCCAAAACTGCTGTTTTGTGACAATAGCTTGCTTTATGGCTGCTGTTTTGTGGCAGTAGCTTGCTTTGCGGCTGCTGAATTTTTTATTTATTTATTTCCTCTGACACCCGTGGATAACTGAATCAGTGGATAATGAATCAGGGGATACAGGGATCCTACTGTACATTGAACGTCATTTCCAAGGCTGGCTGCTGTCTCCAGTTCTCCTCACCTCCCTTGGGTAAGGAAGCTGTCCTACTAAGACTGTGTGATTCATATCAAATGCGAAGAATTGTAGAGAAAATGATGTGGGTCCCTTACATTTATGCAGCACCTTTCCCGTGCACCATCAGATATTGGGAAGCTAACTGATCCAACAAGTTGTCCACCGTGGAATGCAATAAATTACAGAAATCTACACTGATTGATATAAACACCCTTAATACATACTATTTACAGTAGGATCCCGGTATCCACTGGGACTTCCCGTGGATAATGAAAACCATGGATAAGAGAGAACATCTGCCCGCCCACCCTCAAACTGCTGTTTCCTGACAGTAGCTTGCTTTATGACTGCTGTTTTGAGACAGTAGCTTGCTTTATGGCTGCTGTTTGTGACAGTAGCTTGCTTTACAGATGCTATTTGTGACAACAGCTTGCTTTGTGGTTGCTGAATTCATTGTTGCCTAGACCACCTGCGGGAATCTCCTCCCCTTCCTTAGTGGCAATGCAAAAAAACAAACAAACCCAAAACCCCATAACATTGTTTTTTAAACCTCCTGGTCCCATGGGTATCAAATCTGACTCTTTGCTATATCTTAAGACAGGGCTGTCCAACTTTGAACAGGCCGAGGTCTACTTTTTCCGGCCCAAAGGGCCTGAGGGCTACTACACTAAAACCTCTACTTACGAATTTTATCCATTCCGAGCACATGCTCATAAGTAAAAACTTTTGTAAGAAGAGCAGCGGTTTCCCATAGGAATGGATTGAAAACCAATTAATCTGTTCTGGAAGGAACAGATTTCAATGCGCCATGGCCCTTGAACTGCCCCGCTCGGCTGAGACAGTGGGCTGGAAGACCCAGAACTTTGCTGGGGCAGTGTGGGTCCTTCGGATGGGGAAGAGAGGGGTGGAAAACGTATCCTGACACTTTTTAAAATTGATGGCCAGCGGGCTACTTTTGAACCCTTCGTGGGCTACCAGTAGCCCGCGGGCTACCTGTTGGGCAGGCCTGTCATAAGACATCCCACCGCCTCATTGTAACAGCATTAGGTTATGGATTCCAAGTTGTATACTGACTCGAAATCTACGAGTCATGCTAATTCAGCCTAACTCTCCAGCTTGTTTCACACGTCAGATGTATTTTGGGGGGGGGGGGGAGTACGGGCAAAAGAAAGAAAAAGAAAGAAAGGTTATGACTATTGCTCCCTTTGGAAAGCTAAGGGGAGCCCCATTTTCAGTCCCTGTCCCCAGACATGGGGCAGCAAAGTGTGCAACGAAACTGCACTGGGGCTGCAACCCTTTCTATGCCTCTTTCACGGATGGGGGGTGGGGGGGAGGAATGCTCCCTTACAAGTACACGGGGATACCCAAAGGAGCACCGCAGGGCATAAAAAGCTCACCAGAACAAGTCCCCTTTCCACTAATCAATCAGAGCGTGGAAGGCACGGAGCAAGGCAAGGAAGGTAATTCAAAGCATAAACCACCGGTTCTCGATGTTCCTGGACTGTAACTCCCAGAAATCCTGGACAGCTCAGCTAGTGATGAGGACTTCTGGGAGTTGGAGTCCAGGAACATCTGGGGACCCCACCGGTTGAGAAGCACTGGCATAAACGAAGGATGTGCCTGAAAAGATAAAAGGCTGTGGGGTTGTTACAAAGGGACACAAGGTGGGGAAGGGCCTTATGCTAACAAAGAACCCTGCTCATCAGTGAAGCCCGTACCGGATGAAATGGATCTAGGCTCTGACCAACCTACGTTGACTTCTGCGTTTAGAGAAAGATATTGGAAGATCAGGACGAAGGTGTCCCACAAGTTCCTGAGACAGACTGAATTCTGGAATCCCAGAATTCCTCCAGTGATTAATGATGTGTGATTCTGGAGGTGGCAGGCTCCAAAAGTGATGCTTTCTAACTGGTAAGGATGCTCTGTCTCTTCCCTCATTCTCTCTTTTCACATTTTCTCTCTGTTTCTCCCTCAAAATATTTAGTGCCTCACTTATTGGCTTTATATTTAGTGCCTTTTGTTTTGTAACTCATCATCCGCAGAGGTAAGAGAGGGCTCATTTGTAAGTTAATAGTTCAAGCACAGCGCTTTTAAGGAACTGCAGACTGGAGGGGTGCTTGGTCTCCAGCGGTGCTTTGATCTTCAGTCTCTCACCACTTCTTCCCATCAACCGATTCCACGGGCTCTTTAAAAAGAAACCCACACACCGTTTCCCCCCTTTAACTAAAAAAAGCAGCCTAAATTCATTCCCTTCAAAGATCCCCCTTTTAAGAACAAGCCTCTAGCAAGCAGGAATTGGCAGGTCCTGGTTGAGAGGAAGAGGATTGTCTACCGACCTAAGAACTACTAAGAGGAGAGGCAAGTGGCAAAAATGGGATGGCAGGGGCTAATGGGAAGACATGGGGTTTGGGGGTTAGACTAACACTGGCGCATGCATCACCATAGGCTGTGGGGCAGGGGGAGGTGTGAGTGAAAAACGTACCGTGGCGGCCAGTCCTCAAGGGTCACTGATAGTGATTCTGAAAGACAACACGAGAGTGACACGGCTGTTCAGACAATTGCAAGCAAGAGGCTACGCAGTCTGGAAAACGAGGGCGCTCGTGCGCACGGATGGTGGCGAGAAAGCGCCGCGACCCATGTTTCTACCGGCGACTTGCGCACACCGACAGGCAGGCAAGGTAAGCAGACACAAATCCACCCGTGCAGCCCTTGACGCCAGTGCATGCTCACTACCACACCACGGCAGGGGGCCCTTTTTTAGTCTGGACGAGGCAAAGAGGCCATCATCGTACCCGTGCGTACCTCTGGGGCAAGACGCAGCCGAGCATTCCCGTTCCAGACACTCAGACGCCTCTGCAAAGGAAGCAACGGATGTTCTGGAAGGCAATGCCGCAAGAAGAGGTGGTAGCAAAGCAGCCCGCCGTCCTATTCTTCACCAGAGATGGCCCAGATAAACCGGCTGCCTTGTGCTTTACCACAAGTACCCATCTTCAGCTGAGACATATAACTGGCTGTGGCATCAGCAAAATAACCCACTTCCCAATACTTCTGGCAAGTGATGGGCTTTTTTTAAAAAAAAAAAAAGGCAGAAGCAGGGAATACCAGAGCCTAGCACAGTGATGGCGAACCTTTTAGAGACCAAGTGCCCAAACTGCGATTCAAAACCCACTAATTTTTGTTGCAAAGTGCCAATACAGCAATTTAACCTGAATGCAGGTGGCTGTGAAGGGGCGATGTCAGGTGCCCACAGAAAGGGCTCCGAGAGCCACCTTTGGCACCCGTGCCATAGGTTCGCCAACACTGGCCTAGCATATCCAGTTGAAAAAAGACTTCTGCAGCACTTATTTAACTAGAACGTTGCTCAAGGCAAGGAAGGAGTGGCGTAGGAAATGCCACAAAATTCAGCCCACCGTCCCTCCACAGAGCCGACTGCGGAGGGGAGAGAGGAAGTGACAAAAAGCAGCCCGTCACCCCTCGGTGCAGTCCTGCTTGATTCATTTTGGAAAACTAGATATCTATATATTTTTAAAAGAGTTTAAATCTACATTTAGCATCCCTGGTCAAAGTACAGATGTCCACACACGGCCCCAAAACACCCATACTCCTGTCTGGAAATCCATGATGGGATGTCAACTGTATTTGTGGGATTTTCTTTGGCTGTAAAACCTGCACCCTTCATGCGGAAGAGGGCCTTCTCTGTAGCTGCCTAGTCAGGAAGTAAACATGTACAGCAGGATTTCCTGTACAGTGTTTGTGGGATCCCTAACTGCTGCTTTCCTTATCCATGGGTCTGAAAATTTTAAAAATATTAAAAGAGAAATCAAAGAAATGTCGATTTCTAAGGATGAAGTTACCAGAACTGCCCACTAGAGGGAACAAGAAACCATGCATGTACAACACTTGCTGTTAAGAGTAACATTTGGTGTAATATGCATTTTCCAGCATATTTCAGGAGGGGGCATGGAATTGAACTTTTGCAGATGCAGGGGTCCTTCTGTACTTCCCTTGTGGTGGATTGTTTCTTTTAAACTCTCCCGAGAGCACATTCTTTCTACAGACCCCAACCATTAAAAGAAAAAGAAACACTCTGCATTCAAAACAATTCATGCTCATTAGGGGCCGCCCTTTTTAGCTTTCTGGGCGACCCCCATGAAATAAATGCCTTTACGGGGTTTCTAAAGACGAGTCCATGAGAAACGCCCTTTTACAAGGCATTTCCCCCACTTCCTCGTGTCAGATGTTCATGCTCTCCCTCTTTAAAGCGGAAGACATAAAATGGGTGCAATTCACAGTTGGAAATGCGAGATGTTTCCAAGCTTGCTGTGTTTTCAAAGAAAGAAAAAGGGCGTCTGACAGCATATATTTGAAAAAAATATATATACAAAAACCGCTGTATATTTCTGAAAAAAAACCACACACAAAATGGCAGTGGGTGAAACCCATTACAAAAAACGGCCACGCTGGATGGAGGTGTGCTGTAAAACATCTGAAAGGCACTGTTGTCAGGGAACACTGGTGCACCTTCTTGCCCTCACACACACACACACACACACACACACACACATCTATTCAGGCTCAAGTGAAGGCTTTAAGCCTCAGATTATAGTTTCTCTCTCACACACACACACACACACACACACTCTTTTACACGCACGCACACACACACACACAAGTATATACCTCAAAGGAGAGGATATGCTTCCTTCCAGACCCTGACCCAGGCCATTTCCCCCCCCACTCAGTGTGGGAAAGTCAGATCTTTTAGTGAAACAGAGGCGGAAAAGAAAGGTCATTGACAACAAATGAATATGGTAGTTGGTCCATTTGGTGGCTCGTAGAGCCTAGAGGTGGAAAACCTCTTTATTCTATATACAAGATGCCACAGGAGGTGGTGATGGCATCTGGCCTGGATGCCTTCGAAAGCGGATCGGACAGATTCCTGGAGGAAAAGTCCATCCCAGGTGACAAACCATGATGGAGATGGGTCATCTCCAGGCTTAATACCGGGGTCCTTCAAGGGCCAGATGCAGGGGAGTGGGAGCAGGAGACAGAGATCTAGTCTTGTGTGTTCCCAGATGCATCTGGTGGGGCCACTGGGAGTTACAGGAAGCTGGACTAGATGGGCCTTTGGCCTGATCCAGCAGGGCTCTTCTTAGGTTCTTATGTTAAGAGATAGCACTGAGCCACCAGTCAACAGTCTCTCTCTATGTGTGTGTGTGCATGTGTGTGTGAGAGAAAGAGCCTCTGCTCAATGCAAGGGATATTTGGAATATTACCTGCCAAGAACCTTGTGAGATATTTAAAAGAGGTAGAAAACCTCTTATTCTATATATACAAGAGATAGCACTGGGCTACCAGTCAACAGAGAAAGGGGTCCTTTTGGAAAGTCTGTGCAAGTAAGAGGTGCCATGAAGGGGACTGAGGTGTGTGTGTGTGTGTGTGTGTGTGTGTGTGTGTGTGTGTGTGTGTGTGTGTGAGAGAGAGAGAGAGAGAGAGAGAGAGAGAGAGAGAGAGAGAGAGAGAGAGAGACTCTGCTCAATCCAGGGGATATTTGAAATATTACCTGCCAAGAACCTTGTGGGATTTTTAAAAGGTTTAAATTGGCCCGAGCTTTCCTGGGCCAGAGGCCACATCTTGTCCACAAAAGCATAGCCCTTTATAAATCTGTTAAAATGTTAAGACAGACCACATCCTTCAGACGTGTTGAACGACAACTTCCACCATCCCTGGCCAAGGGCAGCGCTAGCTACCAATGGTGTGCATCGAATTCCAATGTATTTGGGAGGAACAAGATCGTGAAAGGTCACGTTTACGGTCACGAGAATACCCGTGACTGCATTCTTCTACAACGGTCTACTTTCCTTCTCCAGAACTTGTCAAGATTTTATGCAATGGGAGTATTTTTTCACCTTCCTTTAACGGATCTTCCGATTGGGACAGGGACCATGCCAACAATCCTTTCTCTAAGATGGGAGGAGGCCTTGTGCCAGCCACGTTTCACGTCTCAGCTCAAGAGAGACTGAGCGCAAAAGTGGCGCCCCGACTCCCTGCAAGAGACAAGATCTCAGCTCGACTGGTGCAGCCTGACAAAGATTTATTAACAAGTATGCAGGCAAAAACGAAGACACAAAAAATAAGGCTGCTTTCACACGACCACTAAAATCCGCTGCAAAGTGCTTGCAGATGCGAAGGATAAAATCGTTTTCCCATGACCAGCGGACTTTTTTTTAAAAAAAAAAGTGCGACCACGGCCACTAAAGCGCGACCCAGCGCATTTTACAAGTACCTGGTCTCGAGGTGGTTAAAATCCTTGCCGCTGTTTTGATGCAGATTTTAAACCGTTACTTGAGTCCGTGGGAACACGGAAAATTGGCACCAAACCTTTTCACTCCCATTATGGTGTCTTTGGGCCTTTTTACACGACCCCTAAACTCCGACGCAAATGGCTCCCAGCTCCGGAGCTTAAAATTGTTTACCCACCAGCTCCGGAGTTTACTGAAAATTAAGTGCGGCCACGCCCACCTAAGCGCGACCCAGCGCACCTTTCTAGTACCTGCTCTGGGAGAGTGAAAAAATTTGATGCAGAGAATGCCGGGCTCTCCTTGCTTCTTTTTGTTGTTTTTCTTTTGCCTCCCACCCCTTTAAGAGAAGGAACCAGGAAGTCACAGGGCTCCCGGCAGCTTCCACTAGCACCGGGGAGGTAAGTCTTTATTCTTTTGTCCCTTTTTTTCTCCCTCCCCTCACGCACCCAGCAGCCAGGACATGCGGAGGGGGTGGGAACGCAGGGAGAGCGACAAACCCTCAAGATCTCTGGTCCGAATTTAAGTGAGCAGCGGATCTTAGAGGTTGTGTAAAAGCGCCCTTTGCTGCAGTTCTCAGTCGGTTGTAGATTTTCAAAATGCAGCCGTGGGAACACCTGAACTGCGACATCAACCACGTGTCCACTCTGGGAGGTATTCTGGATCAAAAGTTTGCTGCGGATTTTAGTGGTCGTGTGAAAGCAGCATTAATCACCTTCTCTGTGTGAAAATTCTATATTTCTGGGTCTAAACCCACAGCTTCTTTCTCAACCAGAAATGTTGAGGAAAAGGCAAATAAGCAGCTCCGTAGAAAGCATGCTGATCAAAGGCTTATTTATGGAATGTCCTTACACTTACATAAGGAGCAATACAAGAGAGTACTTAGAGAGGCCTTAGGGGTCCCTTCCAGCTCCAAGATTCTAGGATCCGACGAAGCTACCTGCCTGGCTCTCACTGCCAATGCTCACACCACGATGTGAATCTCGTCTATTGTTTACCTAGGCAGGAGATCAGAGATGCGTGGGTCTGGATGGTTGGACTGCTGGAACCTGGCATCGTTAAGGCCGTGCCAACCTGCAAATCTGCATCCGTACATAAACCATTGATTTTTCTTTGTTGGTGTGTTGGCGGTCCTTGAAAAACAATTACAAGGGGAAAATGGGACATTTTAAGGCAGGCATGTCCAAACTTCGGCCTTCCAGATGTTTTGGGCTGCAACTCCCACAGTCCTTTGCCATTGGGAATCTAGGCTTGGAATTCTGGGATTTGCGGTCCAAAACACCAGGAGGGCCGAAGTTTGGGCATGCCTGTTTTAAGGGAAGAGAACCAGAAGAGGGAGGGAGCAAGGGAAGCGGGATCTCGTCCGTTTCTAGTAGGTGGAATATCCAGCCAGTATATAGAATACATTGTCTGTGAAAATGATGGGATGGGATGGAGGGAATGACATGTGAAGAAAGGCAGGCTGCAGAGAAATGTGGTGGGGAGGGGACTGCCCAGTGAACACAGCCCTCTGCCCCCCCCTCAAAAAAGCCCCAAACAAACAGGGGGATAAAAAGAAGCAACGTGTAATCAAACTCATAGAGGGAAAATGGAGAAGGCGAGGTTTAGAGATTGCAGCAGCAAGACCCAGAGATGCAAAGCAGCAGCGGCAGCAACAGCACATGCCGGCAACCACAAGCACAGACAGAAGGGGCTGCTGTCAAAACCAGGCGTGGGTTGGTGAGACACCTGCCTTCTTCATCAGTAAAAGCCAGGTGGTATTACTGTGGGGACTGGGGGTGGGAAGGTGGCGGCTATTTATTTGCGCACCACGTTGCTCCTAAAACTATGACCAATACCAGTGTCTTCTTTCTTCTTCCAATTCGTCCACTCTTACTCCTAGACTAGGTCTACATCATCATAGCGACGTAGGACAACTTTGCTAAGAACAAGGAGCAGTCCAGCAGAAAAGATGCTGACGTACATTTCGCATCCTCCAGCCAACGTTCTTAAATGCCAGTGCCACGTGTCGCTGGCAAATCTGAGCTAGTGTCATAGGTCAGAGCCACACGAGCTAAAGCACTGATCTTGTGCTTAAAAGCAGTGCTCTCTCTCCCACGCAAACAGGGTCTGATTGTAAAAGTAGGAGAAGTGTGATTGAGGATTGGGATGTCAGCACTGGCTTCCTTTGCAGGACCGTTTCCCCAGACACGCAATAAAAAAAAAATTGTTGCTAGAGGGGAAACATTGTACAGCAGGAAAGAGGCATTACCCTACAAGCTTGCTTTAGCTCTCAGATGCAGACTTCAAAAGGGGGGCGTTCTTCATAGAGTGGGCCGATTCCAATATACCCAAATGTGGTTTTTTTAAAAAATAAATACAGAGTGTACATAAATTATCCCAGACAATTGTGCTGATTCATAAGTCTTTTAAATTCTACATTCAGACCCACCCACAAAACTCAAGGAATGTGTGTCTGGGAAGATTCTCAATCATGCAGGTCAGGTCATCTGGAAGTTCAGTCATGGCAGCTGGACTCCTTTTCTTCTCTTCACAAGAAAAGAAGTCCAGTTGCCATGACTCCATATCCAGATCTAGGAAGGTGGGTAAGCAGGAGTTTTTTTTTCCTTTTGAAAACCTGAGATTTAGCTCTCTGCGTTTTCATCCTGTATTGAAGAAATGAAGGCTTTGCCCAACCCGGGAGTCAGTCCCTCTCGGGGGTTAGCAGACCTTCCTGTAGTATTTTTATCCTCTGTGTGAGGAGAATGAATGGGTTTTCCTTCTCAACGTTCAATAGAAGGACCTCAGAAATTTGGAATCTGGAAGGGTGAATTTACTTAAAGTCCTCTTTTCTAGCCGTGGAAAAATACCCATCAATACTCATGCCACCGCTTTACTTTTCAGATTCAGGGAAACCACTTGGCCAGGAAATCCCACTAACTAAAGTAATGAGATCAACATCTCTGAGACATACTGAGCAGGTGTGCCCAATTAAAAATCTCGACTGACAATCTGCCACGACAGATTCTTTAATTCGGCTTTCCATAATAAACCATTTGTATTTGGATTTCTGCTCCTCAAAAATTCAATAGCTATTTGGGTTAGTGATTTTTCTCTTAAGAAAATCAGTAGCAGCTGAGGGTTTCATTTCGACTGCAACTTAACTGTTCTAAAAACTAACATTTCTTTCACATGCATAAAACAAAGAAAAACAAGATCACATTTTAAACCTTAATGGCAACCATATTAACTTTATCCATTCAGATATAAAGCAAAGCCCAACTAAGTTCAAAAGTCCTTACTATCTACCAAGTTAAGATGGTTGACTTCTTCTGCCATTAAACATGTCTAGAACTGCTGCTATTTACTTGGGAGAAGAACCCAGCAGCATTTGCGTCCCAGTAAATGCCTGCCAGATCAGGGGAATCCTAGTTTAACTGAAGTACCAAATAAAGGCTATATTTTTTTTTCTCTCCTTGTAGCAAGAGAACGGGGGAGGATCTATTTCTTTCTCCTTGGGACAACTCATTGAAATGGAGTCCTCTGGCGGAAGAAGTGTTTGTGCAACTTGAAAATTCATCCCTGTGGTGCTGAGCATTCAAGACAGAGATATAATTCTGACACTATCCTTCCCTCTTGAGCAGGCATGTCCAAACTTCAGCCCTCCAGATGTTTTTGGAGCACAACTCCCACAGTCCTTTGACGTTGGAAATACAGGTTTGGAATTCTGGGAATTGTGGTCCAAAACATCAGGAGGGATGAAGTTTGAACACACCTGTGTCACTGCATAAGGGTCTAAAAAAGCCCCATGTTTCAAAGGCCCCTTTTGAGGGAACACTTCACCACCCCAATAATGGGTGTCAGAACAATTCATGAGAATTGAAGATGCAACAACTCGCCTAGTGACTCCTGATGCAAAGAGGGGAAAGGTGCTTCCAACACGATCCTACGCACACGTATTCTAAATGAAGTCTAAATTAAGCTTCTAGTCAACTGGTGAATGTTTCCATCCCTGCTGAGGCTGGTGCCCAGACCCTACTCTCCTTGTCTCCATGCTGCCCACAACCACACTTACCTGGGGACACCAGGAGGTGCCCGGTTGGGCCGAGACGGAACCTGAGGGGGAGGCCCGAAAGGATCTGGAGAGGCTCCCGGCCTAGAGGGCACAGGGGGCGCACCACCCAGAGCGGGACCACCAGCAGGCGGAGGTCCAGGAGCCGGGCCTCGCGATCCAGGCCTGGCCGGCGGGACTGCCGGAGCTCTCCTCTGCGGTGTCGGGCTGGACGTGGGAGACCTGTCGAAGGGAAAGGAGCTTCACTGCAAAGGCAGGTCCACGCGATCCCAGAGAACGCTCTCGCGACCTTCGCTCTAACAAGGAGGTGGCTTTTTCCAGAGAGCTGGGAGCAGCCCGAGTGTAACCCATGCATACCGTGTTTCCCCCAAAATAATACAGTGTCTTATATTAATTTTTGCTCCCAAAGAGGTGCTAGGTCTTATTTTCAGGGGATGTCTTATTTTTCCATGAAGAAGAATACGGTACACATTTCTTGTTATCTTATTATCGAAGAGGCCTTATTTTCAGGGGGATGCCTTATATTTCAGCAAGAGTCAAAACTGTAAGTAGGTCTTATTTTGGGGGGATGTCTTATTTTTGGGGAAACAGGGTGTGCACTGTAGACCTGCTCAGCTTCATTTTGTCTCAGCACTCCCTCTCCGTCATGCCGGGTTTGCAGATTGAAGGGAAGTGTTTGGATGTTTTGGACCACCCTTTCCACAATCCCACCTTCAGAGGGGTGGGTGGGTATCGTCCAATAAGCCCAAACATTTCCCATTCCTAACTCTGCAGATGTTTGAAAGGATACCAAAAGCTGGCATAAAAGGCTCTCTTTCCGGCCACTTTCAGCTCCCTGGAAAAGAGTCTAATTCTCCCAGTTGGCTTTCAGAGCCAGGCTTCATACTGACTTAGGCATTGCAGCCAGCACAGAGAGGAGAGGAGACCTATTTGCTTTACAATCTCCAGGCCCCCTGCATGGGTGGCGCCCAGGCTGCTGCACAGGATGCTGCAAGATGCAGCACAAAAGAATGGTGATCTCTTCTATCTGTGACAGCTGGCCATGGAGGTTCCAGCAACCTCTCTGTGTGTGTTGTGTCATTACAGTCATGACCGACTCTTTGTGACCCCATGTCCATGGAGTTTTCTTGGCAGGAATGCTGGAGTGGTTTGCTAGTTCCTACTCCAGGCGCCTCCAGCACCTGGTCTTCCCTGGTGGTCTCCCATCCAAGTACTAACCAGGCCTGACCCTGCTTAGCTTCCGAAATCAGGCGAGATCGGATGTGCTGAGGGCAACCCCTAGTGGGGTCTATGAAGGCAGCTTCCCACACAGTGCCAATAAATAAATAAATAAATAAAGAGCAGCAATGGCTTCCCAGTGCCTTTCCTTCCTTCCTTCCTTCCTTGTTCCAGCAGGAGGCCCCACCTCTCGTTTCTAAAAGAGGCATCAGGAAGGTCTGTGGGGGCCTCTGCCTGAGCCTCAGGTACCTGCGTCCGGACGGTATGTTCTGCACCTGCAGCCACGAGTCGTCCACCGGCGGAGGCAGGGGGGTGCTGATGGTGGTGGTGTTGATGTCCCCGATGATGTTGAGGGCTTCCTTCAAGGCGTGGTACATGCGCAGCATCTCGTCCCGCCGCTGGGCTTGCTCGGGCGACTCTTCCATCAGGGTGTTCTGGTCTCCGCAGGAATACAGGTTGGCCAGCAGCTCTGAGTGGATGAATTCCTTGGTCTGTCCAAGGGGAGGAAAAGAGAGGAGCACTGAGAATCAACTGAAAAAGCTGCGGGGGGGTGGGTGGAGGTGGGGAGGAAATTAATATACAGTGGACCCTCGTATAACAAACGGTTTGTGTAACATAAAATCTGTACAACATAAATAATTCTGGAGACAGGGGAAATTTGCTTAACAGAATCGCCTATGGAGCGAATCTGTACAACATAAAAATGGTCATGGTTAGGGATCACTCTGTTTTCAATGCATTTCTATGGGAAACATGTATAAAGGAAAATTTGCTTAACATGATTTCATTTGGAATGAATTAATTCCTTTATAGGAGGGACCACTTAAAAGTTACAGAGTGCAGAAACCACGAGATGCAAGGCGGCGCATGGAATTCCGTGGGCCGCGCGTCGGCTTACGCACGTTGTTGATCATAAGGTGCATGATGGTCTTAGGCATGAGGTCCCGGACGGTCTTGTTGACAATGGCCATGTAGGAATCCACCAGGTTCCGGATGGTCTCCACCTGCCTCTCCAGCTGCGGGTCCATGGAATGCATCAAGCTGTCGGATCCGTTCTCTTCCGACTCGCCGGCCTAGGGAGACGATGGAGAGAGGTGGAATGGTCTTTCAAAAGACACCCGGCGACTTCACTGCCAGAAGTGAGGTGTTCAGGAACCTCAGGCGTCTTTGCCAAAACTTCCCAGCTCCTCTGGGGTCCCCCTTTCTCATCTCTAAACATTTGGGACTTCAAATCCCATACGCCCCTGCTCACAGCAAGGAATGCTGGGGTCGGTAGTCCAAAACATCTGGAGAGCAACAGCTCTAGGAAGTCATTTGGAATTCTTTGGGCGTCCAGGGAACCACCATGACACTAGAGCCCTTCCAGTTTTAGAACACGGCGAAGGGTTTCAGTGACCGTACGGTGGCCAATATGGCAAAAACCACAGTCTTCATTCCTTAGAAGACTTCCCTACCACCACCACCACCTTCAAAGGTCGCTGTTATAGCAGCAGCTGAAGATTGAATTTTGTGGTTTCTTGGGCCAGAATATACATACGGAGAGAAGAAGCTTCATTAGCCAACATAGAGGAAGTGGCCACCTTCCCCAAGGAGACCCTTCGGTTCCAGAACAGGACATTCCTGTTCTTTCCCACCAGCACTCTGATTTTTGCTCTGGATTTCCGCCCCCCCCCCCCCGACCATACGGAGTACATGTTGAGGACCCACAGGTATCATGTGGGGTGGGGTTAAACTATGGTGCCACAAGGCCATGACCCAGACAGGGTACTGCCTGAAACATTCTTTTATAATGAGGAAACCTATTCAGATAAGGGCATGGACTAAGATTCACGACAGTAGTGAGTGACACTAATACATTCTCCCTAGCCTTGCAGTCTTCCTAACCTTGCAATGCTGATATGGAGTTAAAAAGAGATTAAATCCCCAGCCTAGTGTCAGCGCTAAACCACCCGATCCAAAGTTTGCTGGTCAGTTCAGCTTTTCACGTACTCATATCTGCTGACGGAGGGTGTATTTTATGCTTCTAATGAAGTTCTGACCCACGAAAGCGCGTGCCACGCCACTGCACGTAGTCTCTCTGGAGCCATGGGAGTCATTCTTGTTTATTCAAACAGCTCCTCTCGGATTACCAGGGCGAGAAGTCAAGATAGATTTTTCTGGGGTGGCGACAATTGTCTAGGGCGGCTGCAGACACATTGCCACCCGAAAGGGCCAAACAGGATATACAATTGGCCCGAAGATGACAAGATAATATAGATGCCAGCTTTGAAATCACTGGTACAGTTTGAATTTAAATAGCTGCATCTCAGGCTGTGGCTACACAGACAAGTTAAACTGCTCCAATTCGGCTTGGCTGCAATTTGATCTGCAGACTGTGTTGCAGGTGAGATCCAGAGTGTGTGATCATGCTCGGGAGTTCAGCATTCGCACCTGATTCGGTGTGATTCGCAATTCACACCAAAGTCCAGAGTGAGTGATCCTGCTTGGGAGTTCAGTGTTCACACCTGATTTGGTGTGATTCGCAATTCACGCCAAAATCTGGAGTGAGTGATCATGCATGGGAGTTCAGTGTTCACCCCTGACTCAGTGTGATTCACACCTAATCCAGTGTGATTCGCAATTCAGCCCATATACCTTCCCTTCCTTCCTTCCCCTGTTCTTCCTCTGGCAGGGTTCATGATCAAAAGACCTGGTTTTGAAGGGTATCTTTAATCCCAATTCGTCTGTGCAGTGTTCAGCAAGAGGTACTATTGCTCCAAAGTTCTTCTTGAACGGCACCCATCAAAGGAATGGCTTCTGGTCCATGCCCTCGTAGTCTCGAGATTAGACTACTGCAGTGCTCTGTACATGGGGCTGCCTTGGAAGTTAATGCAGAGGCTCCAGCTAGAACAGAATTCTGTGGCCAGACTAGTAACGGGGCTGAGAATATCTCAACATATCAGCTTAACGCTGGCTGCCGATCCATTGCCGCATTGACTTCGAGGTGTTAATGTTGACGTACAAATACCTGAACAGTTTAGGATCTTGCTATCTGTCAGAATGGCTCCTACCACAGAAGAACACCCACAACACCCGATCTTCTCGGGCAGCCCATTGAATGGGCCATCCCTGAAGGTGGCGCATAAATCGGCGACGAGGAACCAGGCGTTCTACTCCTTCCTGAGATCTGTCTGTCCCCCTCGCTGTCAGCCTTCAAGAAACATCTGAAGACTTGGCTATACAGACAGCCTTTCCCTGGTTACTAATCTCTCCTCGAGGATTCACTGATATTCAATCTGCTCCGTTCCGTCTTTGGCTGTCTTTGTCTTTTGTTTCGATTTTATGCTCATTTGTTTTATGATGTTGCGTCGCTTATAGATTGCATAGTGTTTGTGTTTTGTCTTTTGCTGAGCCTTGGTAAACTACCCAGAGTGGCCTCGCTGCTAGATGGTGCAGTATATACATCTAATAAATAAATAAATAAATTCTGTTTCAATTGTGTTGTTTCTGTTTTGTTTGTAAATCTTAAAAAAACCCACCTCATCCAGAGGCGATTTAGCGCTAAACTAGTATATCAGTAACAGCGATAAGGTGATTTAGCAATAATCTCAGATATGCAAAAACTAAAACAAAAATAAAAATTGGAGGGTTTTTTTGGGGGGTGGGGAGAACACAGGGGCAGGTGTGTCTGTAAGAATTGAATATTACATCCCAACTGCTTGTGTTTCACCATCACTCCCCAGATGCAGCCTCCAGCTTTACAAGAATGAATCAACTGAAAAGTAGGATACAGAGCTGACCTACAACTGATTCTCACCGAGGATGGGGATTTCATTTTAGACCTCTTGCCCCTGTTTTCATTTGTAACTTCATTGCAAACAGCATCGGCAGAAAGAGAAAATTCGGAGGCATCAAAACAACAACTCAAAAAGAAAAATGAGGAAGAAAAAGACATAAGAAATAGGAGAGGAACCCAACAAGATGTAGGGAACGAGCCATCGGGATACAGGCCAGGAACTGAGCCAATTCCAAAGAAAGGAAATTCAAACAAAGGAGTGAAACAAAAACCAAAAACCAAGAATAGAAATAAATTAAGCGGGCAACGTAGCATGAAGTGCAGAAAGGGAAGGGGAAAGGGAAGGCGTGTCTTGTTGGACACGGAGAGGAAAGGAACATTTATTTACAAGAAAGTGAAACTAAAAATAAGCAATTCAGAAATAGGTGATGAGATTTCCATCGCAGGTCACGGCAGGCAAAGGGGCTATCACTTACTTTGTCCTTGTCCTGGAGGGCCAGTTTGAGCACAAAAAGCAACAGAAAAAGAAGAAAAAGAAAAAGAAAAAACAAGAAAAAACAAGAAAAAATGTGACCACTCTTTTTTTAAAAAAAAAAATCCCATATTTTACTTTGCATCATCAGGCAAGGTTGTGTATAGCTAATCTTTTTGTGTGTGTATAGCCATGAATGTATAGCAGATCTTTTTTTTTTTTTAAGGGGGTATTACTGGTAAGATGACTATAACTGAAGTGGGATTTCTTCCAAATGAAACTCTAAATAATA
>JAHTLZ010000089.1:1582671-1656337 GCA_023846285.1 Phrynocephalus versicolor | reverse complement strand
GAACATCATCATCATCATCATCATCATCATCATCATCATCATCATCATCACAACTAACTACCCTGGATTTTGTATTACAAATCACTAGTCGAATGCTTCCCTATTATTATTATTATTATTATTATTATTATTATTATTATTATTAGTAGTAGTAGTAGTAGTAGTAGTAGTAGTAGTAGTAGTAGTAGTAACCACACAGCTATCTACGCTGGATTTTGTATTACCAATCACTAGTCGAATGCTTCCCAAGTGTTTAGGACTCAGTGATGTATCGGCGAATTATGCGAGCAGATCCCAGTAAGGGCGGCTTTCTGCAGCTGACTGATGGTGACTTTGTCAACTCCAATTTGTTCTAAATTATTATTATTATTATTATTATTATTATTATTATTATTATTATTATTATTATTATTATTGAACAATTCACCCAAATCCAGGCATTCACAAAACTGTTCATATCTGGGATAGCAAGAACATCACCCCTAATTTGAATGGCAAAGATAACAGGGAGAAATGTGGCTGTCTTTTGCTACTTTCATTTTTGGCCCCTTTTATGTTCCTGTTCGCTCTTATATTTCTACCGCTTCCCACGAGCCAACTTACCGCGACACGCTCTGGGTAAACTCCTGCACGCAAGAAGGAGGCCTTCCAGCTGTCCACTTCCTCCTGGGTCTCACACGCCAGCTCCAGTTGACGGTAATCTTTGTAAACGTTCCTGAGGTGAATGGAAAATAGGGGGAAAAGAAATATAATGTATTTATTTATTTATTTATTTATATCAGGGGGTTCCAAACTTTTTTGCAAGGAGGGCCAGATTTGGTGAGGTGAAAATGTGTGGGGGCCGACCATTCAGCCGCATTTGGCCCCCGGGCCGGACTTTGGACAAGCCTCTAGGACATGCAAGGAGGTGGGGAGGACGCTGCAGCAACAGAGCTGGGGGCTGGTAGGCTGGGCAGGTGGCTGGGGGGATATATGTAGGCAGGGGGGACAGGCAAACAGTAAAACTGTAAGCTGACGTTTCCATCCGATATGGGGAGGGGCCAGCTGGTGGGGATGCGTGGCAGGCTGAGCTGGTGGGGAGAAGAAGCCGCGGGCCGCTCAGAATTTGAAAACGGTCCGCATTTGGCCCCCGGGCCTGACTTTGGACATGCCTGATTTATATTACTTAGGCTTTCCTGCTGGTCTCTCTCAGCAGAGATGCAAAGGTTATTGTTGACTCTCAGTTCAGGGCATTAGGAAGGAAGACAGCACTGGACATTTTCCTACATCTTATCCTGACTATGGCTTAGACATCTTAGTCAGGCTTTCTGGATCAAAGGCTCCACAGTTCAGCTGCTGATTTCTGGGGAGACCAAGGGAGATGTACCCAACGGTTCAAAAACAGGCCAGCTAGGTCTCAGGGTTTGGGCTGGGAGTGGTAAGGTTTTGCCTCCTCCTTCTCAGGCTGCGTTTGCTTTCCCCTATCTCCCTCCACTTCCTTCCCATCTTTCTGCCCCCCTCTGCCCCATGGGCTTCATGCTTTCTGTCCTCTACCCTCAGTTCCCCAGTGCTTGTCACCAACTGCCCTGACTCTTCTAACTCTTGTCCTCCTCTCCTAACACCAAGCGTCCCTCCTCTGTCCTTCCTGCCACTTCCAAACCCCCGCCCCCACCCCAGAATTTCGCCACTGGAAAAGGCCGCACCGCTGTTCAGTGTTGAAGAGCGCAAAGATGTATTTGCTCGACATGAAGCCCTTCTCAATATCTCGAACCTTCAGGTTGTCCACGGGCAACATGTATTTCTTCTCCTTCTCCTGAAAGGAGAAAAAGGACCAACCGTCAGTCAACGCCGTTGACCTTGAGATACAACAAGCAATGCGGCCCCTTCCCGACATTCTGCAGCTGGATAACCAGCCATACAGGAGGGATGGTCCAAAACTGAACTATTTTTTTTTAATGCTTATTGACCGCCCGGTTTTCCCATGGGAACTCTGGGCGGTGTACAGCACATTACAACCAAAACAGCAACTGCCCAGATCAACAGCCTCTAACATACCCAAACACAAAACAAATAATGAAAAAAGAAATAGTACAATACGACTGAATACAATAATACTATAATACTAATATGAGGGTATTAAAAAGTACAAATAAAATAGAAATAACTAATTACAAGTATCCTGCGACATTTCGACACATCACTTACCGAGTTATGTTTTTCAAGTACAATGTTACTGTTAAGTATGGAGGGGGGCTTGTGGTTAGTCGTGAAATCGGAAGCTTAAGAGATATTTCCTTTTATTTCAATATCTCAACTTCCACCCTTTACAGGGACGCAAGACTGTGGGGGAAATTAGTCTAAAAAACACAGTAACCTGTCTTTTCAACATTTACCTTGATTGCCTGTTTGTTTCCCTGCTGGCTTCAATGTGATGATGATGGTAACATGCAAGACCCTAAATCAGTGGTGTCCAAACTTCAGCCCTCCAGATGTTTTGGTCCACAACTCCCACAGACCTTTGTCACTGGTAATAGGGGCTTGGAATTCTGGGAGTGGTGGTCCAAAACATCTGGAGGGCTGAAGTTTGGACACCACTGCCCTAAATGGTTTGGGACCGAAAATACCTGTCAGAATCGTACATCCCTACTTGTACATCCCAAGCCGGTTGGTTGAGGAGACTGACCCCAAGAAAGGCTTGGAAGATCATCTTCGGCCCGGCCCACCAGAGCATCACAGGCCCTCTCGCTATGGATCGCCGCCCCGCAGGAGACCCGAAAATCCTCTACTCAGAATCGGGCCTTCTCGGTAGTTGGTCTGACCCTCTGGAACCATCTACCCAGCGAGATTAGCCTTGCAGAGCCCCTGTTGGCCTTTAAAACACACGCCTTAAGACCTGGTTGTTTAAAGACGCCTTTGGCAACTGCTGAGACTGTTCTTTTGTCTGTTTGTTAGCCCACTGCTTGCTGCTGCCATCTTGTTTCTGTCGATTTTAACTTTGTTGTGGGTTTCGTTGCCTCTGTTTATATTTTGTTTCTGGTTGTTTACCGCCCAGAGTTCCTTTGAGAAAGTCGGGTGGTATATAAATGGAAATAAATAAATAAATAAATAAATAAATAGGAAGGAAGGAAGGAAAATAACAGAGCAGAGCCTTCTTAGTGGTTGCACCGCTTCTGTGGAATCAACCCCCGCCCGATATTTGCCTGGCCCCTGGCTAGCTTTAAAAGATTATTGAAACCTAGTCATTTAGACGGGCCTTCTGGGATATTCCATCTCTAGAATGCAAAGCACTTACTAACTCCTAAGCTACTGATCCCACCACCTTCACTATTTTCATCCAAGGTCTCTGTTACTACGTTGTAGGTTCAAATCTGTAATGCCTTTAACTTATAATGTTTAGTACATTGTTGCTTTTTGTTGTGCATATTATCTTCATGTAATGTTGCTGATGGCTGCTCGTACTTTTTGTTGCGAGCTGCCCAGAGTGGCCGTGGCAGACAGATGGGCGGTATATAAATCAAATAAGCAAATAAGGACAACATAGTAACTCAGCGCAGTATCATATTAAAACAAGGGCTGAATTAGCACATTAAGCAGATAAGCTGAACATCTGAAGCAAATTAAAAGCATAGGTAAGAAGAGTCAAAATAAAAGTGCGGCATCTCCTGTTAGAAGAAGCCCTTCCGAAACAGCTCAGCGAAAGCCTGTCTGAAGAGAAAAATCTTTGCCTGACATTAGAAGGACAACAGGGATGGGGAGGGGTCACTCTAGTCTCCCTCGGAAGGGAGTTCCAAAGCCAAGAATAATGGCAGAAAAATTATCCCATTATTCTGGGGTGCTGTCAGAGAGAACAAATAAATCAAGAACTGGCAGCCAAATGCTACTGCGCAAATATTCACTTTCTCCCATTTAACAGAGTTCCTGGGCTATAAAAACAGACGGAAGACGCTACAGAAAACAGCCGTAGGAAGCACTGTGGTGTAGCCTCCTTGCAAAAATGTTGGAAATGAGGCAGGCTCCTTGCATGAGAAAAGCCTCCAGTGGAAGGGTCCCTAGTTGCGTGTTGTTTTTTCAAAATGCAACTGAACGCCAGTCATGAGCCTTGCTTTATCTATATTGGGACAGCAGTCAGACACGGATGATAGACTCAACCTTCCGTAAGCTAAATGCAGATCCAGAGAGATATGGGTGTGCTACAAATGATCTAGAGGGGAATCCACGCCGTGAAGCAGAGGGGCTGACACTCCTGCTTGTACCAAAAATGTGTCCTGAACACAAATTGTGGCCATCTGGTTACCTATGTCATGCTGGTGCGGGCTGGAAACCTGAAGAAATACAATCCATGCAAGAGAGAAGGAAAGAGAACGGAAAAGGCAGGAGATCATCCTCTGATCCCAGCACTTAACTACGAAATAAAACAGCACGGGGCGTGGTGGCGCAGCGGACTAAGGCTCCGAAAACTGTTGGCTGCAAATTCGGCAGCTTGGTGGTTCAAATCCCGGGTGCCACGCAGTGCAGCGAGCTCCCGCTGATAACCCCAGCTCTTGCCAACCTAGCAGTTTGAAAACATGTAAATGCAAGTAGATAAATAGGTACCGCCATAAAAAGCAGGAAGGTCAAACAGTGTTTCCTGACAGCCATGTCGGGCATGGACTTGCACAACACTGGCTCTTTGACTTGAATACAGAGATGAGCACCGCCCCTAGAGTCGGACACGACTAGCATGCCTGTGCAGGGGGAACCTTTACTTTTACTTTACAACAGCAAAGGGATGGGTGCCGGTAACATAGAAGAAATTGATCTATCATGTCTAGTCAGGTTATTGGACAAGAGGGTGCTGGTTCCTTCCTTCTATTGTTTTACAAAGAGTAACCTAAACCACAACCACAGGAGACAAAAGCAAGTGAATGGGCAGTGATAAACTAACTCTTGAGGCCATGTCACTGTAATGAAAGCACTCTAACAGATGGATTAGTTTGCCCCGTGACCTGCTGTCCCTGGTTTATCAGCCAGGCTACGGCTCTGTTGCTCCAGTGAGTTCTGGTACTCCCGTTTTCTTGTGATGCTGACATGTGCAAACTGATCTCCTAAGGAAGAATGGCAACGCCGAGAAGAGAGCGTGGCAGTCTCTGTTGCAGCTGAGGAAGCTCAGAAGACAAAAACAACGAAAGCAGATTGGTGGATATACCCTGCCTCGTCTGTCCCACACCCACTTTCCCAGTGGCACACAAAATGGGGATAGAAATGTACAGGTCTTCTGAGAGCCGTTTATATGTCTAAAGGGGGGGGGGGGACCACAGTTTTCTGTATTCGTGTCCACATTATGCAGAGATCCAGGCAGGGTAACATCCCCGCTTACTCATGAAACTGAGAGGTGGGGGCGGGGGACACACAGTCTTGATTTAACTTCTCTGTAACCAACTCTCCGATCGACCTCATAAAAGTTCTTCCAAACATGAGGTACAGGAGGGAACTATCAATACTGTGTAGAGCTTGCTGGAGAAAAGTGAGATGAATGTGTAATTAGTAGGAGGTAGTTTGGAGAGGGAGAGAGAGAGAGAGAGAGAGAGAGAGAGAGAATTAGTGATAGATCTCTGGGTGGTTCACGAATGGTCCTAAAGTCTGCCCACCCTTAATGTATGGGTACCACACATGCTTCCTCTCATAATTAACCTGTAGAGGGTGCACAACAGATGTGAGGAGTAATCATTCCCTTTCCATGTTTCATTTGTATAAATGGCTTTTAAAAAAAAAACTAAAAAACCCAGAGTGGTCTTTTTGGCTATTAGCCCTAAGCCCTAAACGAGGTCCAGCCAAGGTTTTTCACACTCCCGAGGAAGAATAGGATAGAACTAAATATAGTAGCAAGAACTCTCTGAAACCAAATAGATTACTAACTTCTGAGGCTCCAGTTTGCTGGGTGGGGTGGTAACTTCGGCAGCTCCCTTGCCAGATGATTAAGAAAGCAGCCGAAGTGCTGTAAACTCATCTCACAAAGCATACAGCTTCCAGATGGCTACAGCTTTGCTGGGTTTTCTGTTCTCTATGCTTTTTTTAAAAAAAATATTATTTATTTTACAAGCAACCTCAAGAGCAAAAAGAAGCTGAGTCTGAAGCTAGAGAGAGACTCCAACTTGAGCTTCCTTTAACACCTCCTCAAACCTAAAATGTTTTTGTTCTGAACTAAATGGACAGAACTCATTTCCTCCTGAGTTTAGAAGCTCCGGGTTAATATGATGCCAGAACCCATTCAAGATCCTCTCAGTAACTAGGGAAGCGAAACAAGAGTAGGTCTAGAGAAAGCATTTAGAAAATGAAAATGAGAGATTTCAACAGATTTTTAAAAGTTAACCCTTTCCCCATTTCATCAGGCGTTTGAAGTGCTGGTGGAAGAAGCCGAAACAAATAAATAAGCAAGTATCCCAAACTTAGCAGCCTGGCTAGCTGCTTGGGAGCTGCCTAGATGCCTTAAGCACATCCAATCTCACCTGATTTCAGAAGCTAAGCAGGGTCGGCCCTGGTTAGTACTTGGATGGGAGACCACTAGGGAATACTAGGTGCTGTCGGCGCCTGGAGTAGGAACTGGCAAGCCACTCCAGTACTCCTGCCAAGAAAACTCCATGGACATGGAGTCACAGAGAGTAACAACACAACACACACACACACAGCCACTTGGGATCTGGCCAAGAAGGGACAAAGCTTTCTTTTTATGTTGGCTGAAACACAGCCTTTCAACTTTTCTTTTTACCCTGCAAACCCTCTTTAGATGTTTTCACTTCCACTCGTAGGATGGTGGAAAGGCCCCATCAAGGAACAGGAAAGACCTATCGCACCTCCGCTGCGTAAATGTTCCCCTCATTCTTTGGCTTCCTCTGTTTCAACCCGTCACATAAGAACCTAAGAACAGCCTTGCTGGAACAGGCCACCACAGCCCATCCAGTCCAGCATGCTGCCTCACACAGCGGCTCACCATTTGCTTCAGGGGATTCCCCAGCAGATGTCTTCACCTGCTTACGATTCCCCGCAAATGGCATTGAGAGATTTCCTTCCTCTCTCTCCAACCCGGAGGTTGTCCTGAGGCATCCATCATGAGAGCCATGGCTAGTCACAAACTTGAGCCCAAACTTGTGATCACTTCCCTACTTGCCAGAAGGCAATATTTCCCTGAGCTGTGCTCTGGTGCAGGCTCCCCGGACTGCACCACCGCTGGGATTTTAAAATCGACAACTGCTTCAACCTCTCGCTACAACTGAAAGAGGAATAAGGAAGCCTGGAGGAGGGGCCCCTCTTTCCTTTTCACCAAAGCGCCTTTTCTTTTTCTCAAGAAAAGCAAGAGGCTGAGAAGAAAGCCCAAAGCTGGATATTTGGCAAAGGGGGGGGGAGAGAGAAAAACACCTCTCTCAGCCAAACACCATAACCTTATTACCCTGCAAGGGAGGAAAGTGGCAGCCAGACCCTTTCTTGTGGTTGTGCTGTCAAACACTTCCCAGTTGCTTTCTCGTTTGCCTGCCAGGGGCCATAATAATTCTGGGAATGGGTTGGATCTCCTCCCATCACTCCATTCAGCGTTTCGCAGGGAGGGAAGTGGGTGGTCCTTCTCCGACCCACAAATTTCACTCGAGACAGGTCGGATTACCAGTCCTCATTATTTCTGAATTTCCCAGAATACAACAGAGCTCTGCTATTATTTTTTAAATTGTTCCAAACCTTCACAAAAACAACGGCCGGGTTCTGGCCGAGGGGAAACCTTCCTTGTCCCATCCTGTGCCCCGAAATGGCGACAGAGAGAGAGAGAGAGAGAGAGCCTACAGAATGGGGTGGGTGATGGTGGAACGTACAGAGGACAGAGGCACTCCCCAAAAGCTGACCACAAGATCTTCCCTGAGCAAAGAGCTTCTGACCACAGGAGGCAGATCATCGATCTATTCTGAGCAGCATTGGATCCATCCATCAATATCGCCCCGAGAACATCATGGCTAATTTAGGGCGTTTATACACGACCCCTAAACTCCGCAGCAAATGGCTGTAAGCTCCGGAGCTTACAATTGTTTCCCCACCAGCTCCGGAGCTTACAGAAAATTAAGTGCGACCACGCCCACCTAAGCGCATCCCAGCGCAGTTTTCTTGTACCTGCTCTTCCCCGGTGAAAATTGCTTGATGCGGTGTAAGGATAGTGAGTGCGGGGCTCTCCTCGCTTCTGTTTGTTGTTGTTTTGGCTCCCACCCCTTTAAGAGCTCCTTTACGGAGACAGGAATCTTGCCGCAGAACAAAGGTGAGCCACGATCTTTTCTTCCTTTTTTTTCTCCCTCCCCTCACGCAGCCAGCAGCCAGGGTGGGGACACAGGAAGAGCGACAAGCCCCTAAGATCTCTGGTCCGAATTTAAGGGACCAGCGGATCTTAGGGGTCGTGTAAAAGCGCCCTTAAACTCTAGGGAAGGTGGCTGATTCACACTGGGACAGAGGAGCTATGCTTTGGGGGGGGGGGGGAATTGTGTCCAGTATGTCTGATCTTGGGCTCCTGAAGCACCCACACTGATTTCAAGAAAAATGAGACGGTAACAGGTAATGATGAGCACAGAATGGGGAAACCTGGGGGCACCAGATGTCATTGACTTAGGCTCCCCACGCCCCCTATCACAGACCATCTTGGATGAGGCTGATAGGAACTGAAGTCCCAAACATCTGTAGGGTCCAAGGTTCCCTGCCACCTAAAAATAAACCAAATGATCTATATTGTGATGTCTTTATATAACTCCTTAGTGTGTACACAGTGGTAATACTGCATGCAGTTCTAATCCCTACTTCTTGAAAAGGATATTGTAAAGCTAGAGATATTATACACAAGAGCAACTCAAATTACACAATGCCTGGAGCAACTGCTCTATCATGAATGATTATCATGCTTGGGTTGTTTTTTTAAAGATCTTTTAGAAAAACGGCATGGATGGAAGGAAACAGGGAGAGCGATTTTTCTTTCCACTTCTGGAAGGTTGAGTTCCTGACATCTTCAGGTAGGGTTAAGACCGCATCCTGCCTGGGACTCTGGACAGCTGCTGCTCATGGAGACAAGTTGCCCCAATTCCATCATGGGGTGACATCCAAGGCTGCTCCTTATGGCCTTCACACAGGATGCAAACGGTGGAATTCTCCCCCACAAGATAAGGCCACAGAGCGGAAGATTTTGAAAATGGGAAGACGTGTAGGATGTACCCATACATGTTGGCAGCCTGAGCTTGGGACACTTGCAGTAAGTTGGGGGACAATGGTTCTGACCCAAATCCTAGCCCCCTTTCTGGCACATTTGATGCTTGTGTGCAAGTTGTACATACAAATATTGAGGCCGATGATGACGCAGTCCAAAGTCTCATTCATAGAATCATAGAATCATAGAGTTGGAAGAGACCTCAAGGGACATCCAGTCCAACCCCCTGCCATGCAGGAACCCCCATCACAGGACTCCAGACAGGTGGCCATCCAGCCTCTGCTTAAAAACCTCCAAAGAAGGAGACTGCACCACCCTCCTTTGGGGCAGCATATTCCACTGCCGAACAGCTCTAACTGTCAGGAAGTTCTTCCTGATGTTCAAATGGAATCTCTTTTCCTGCAGTTTGACGCCATTGCCCCGAGTCCCAGTCTCTGAAGCCACGGAAAACAAACCTGTTCCCTCTTCAATATGACGTCCTTTCAAATATTTAAACATCGCTATCATATCCCCTCTCAGCCTTCTTTTTGAAAGGCTAAACATTCCCAGCTCCCTAAGCCGTTCCGAACAGTGTTGGCAAACCTATGGCACGGGTGCTGAAGGTGGCACTCGAAGCCCTTTCTTGTGGGCACCAAGCATCGCCCCTTCATAGCCACCTGGATTCAGGTTAAATTGCTGTATGGGCCTTTTTGCGAAAGATTGGTGGGTTTGGAATCGCTGTTTGGGCCCTCGGTCTCTAAAAGGTTCGCCATCACTGCATGAGAACCACACACTGCATGATGCCTGGCGATCCCATGGATTGTCGAGAAAGTCCCTTTCGTATAAACGTGAGCACGACACAACATCTGTCCGCACTGGCCACAATCACGCCCGGCTGTATTACTGTACCAATGCTGTGCTTTCTTTGCAGTGCACGTGGTGGAAATGACAAGCCCCAGGAAGCTTGTACCGGAATGCTGTGCGGAGGGACACTCAGACCAAAGAAGCGATTGCTTCCTAAGGCCAAACGGTTGTGCCCTCTCCTGCGGTGTCTGAAGTTGCCGAGAGCTTGGAAAGAGCTCCGCTGTGGCCTAGCAGCTACAGTGGTCCCTTGTATCAAGGAATTAATTCGTTCCAAATGAAATTAGGTTAAGCAAATTTTCCTTTATACAAATTCCCATAGGAGTGCATTGAAAACGGAGTGATCCCATTTTTATGTTGTACGGATTCTCCCCGTAGGCAATTATGTTAAGCAAATTTCCCCTATCTCCGGAATTTTTTATGTTGTACAAATTTTATGTTATACAAGCTGTTTGTTATACAAGGGTCCACTGTAATATCTCTTCAACGTATCCCATTCCTTGGCGCTTATTTTGCTTCGGGAATGCCCAACAGAGAAAGACAGGAGAGGAAGTGGGGGAAGAGGCACTCAAGGAGATTCAACGTGCTAGAGAGGGGGTAGATTTGAATTGCACTCCGCCGCCAAAATGCCCACCGTAGGAGGCAAGGGGTCCTTCTGCTCCCCATGCCCCTGTGTTGTGACCCTCCTGTTACGCTCTCTCTCAATCTCTCAGTCTCTCTCTCTCTCTCTCAGCAGTCCCTAGCCCCAGCCCCCTCCAATTTTTCCATTTTCTCTCCTTTCAGCCCAGCCTGTTTTATATCAACGCTCTGACTTCATTTCCTGAAGGCAGAGACAGGGAAGTGTGCGAGGAGCTGAGATGCCGAAGGCCTTCAAAGCCCTGGCTGGGCGCCCCCTGCCCATGTGTTAGCAATCAAGCTCTCTCTCTCTCTCTCTCTCTCGTTGTGTGTGTGTGTGTGTGTTGCCTGCCTGCCTGCCTGCTTTGGAGGGGATCGGGAAGCCCTCCACGGCTCAAGGACCCCCCCCCCAAAAAAAAGCCCAGCATCTTCCTCGGACATTCTTGAGCATTTCCTGCCGATCCCAAGGCTCAGAATGGGATCACCCATAGAAGAAAGGCCTTCAGACAGAGAAGGGGAGCTTACACGACATCTCTGTGTGCAAACAGGATGCCATTTGGTGCGACCTGGAGGAAGAGGAAGGGATACCGTGAGGCTGGGGTTTAAGACGTGTGTTTAAAATGGTGTTAGGCAGAATAGTCTGTGCATCGCTCCCACACACTAATCTGAGGCACATGAAATGGCTATGAGTCATCCATGAGACAGAATCATGGTAATAATACTTGTGAGGAGGCGGAGGAGGAGGAGGGGGAGGAGGAGGCAGTGGTGAAGAATGGGAGGAAGAAGAACAAAAGAAGGGAGAAGGAAGAGAAACAATTAGAATTGAATTTATATCAGCCTATGTTTCTTGGGCAGATTTACTAGTGGAAAAATAAGATTTTTAAATAAGGCAAATTTTTGGAAAAGGTGAGCCACATTGGTCTGTGCAAGAATTCCGGGCAAAATAAATCAGGCAGATTCAACGTTTGAAAGACGAGAACGGCGGCATCTCTTCTTTGTGCCAGCGCTGCATGCCCACAGTGGCTCACCAGATGCCCCTGCAACGTGCATGGACAGGACACGGGGATGCAACAACAGCGCCTTTCTGCATGCGTCCCCTGACAACTTGGCAATGTTGAATGCTCTGAGATGTTGTCCACTTTCAGCCAGTTTGGGGGCAGAAGAAGAGAGAGGGTGTGGATGGGGTGAAAGGTCAGGGCCAATATCCCAGCACCAGTATTTCTTTTCCTTGTTAATTTTCCACAGTGTCCTGGCCCCCGCTAAATCACCCACCAAGCCCCAGATGCAGCCTTAATTCCAGACAGCAAGCCCAAGTTCAGCATCTTCTAGCACTTTTCTCTCTCTCTCTCTCTCTCTCTCTCTCTCTCTCTCTCATTCGCAACAAGATAACAGTGTTAGGGGCTGTTTCAACAAGTATAATATAAATAATTTAAAGAACATGGTAGCAGCTTAAAGATAGAATATATCCATGCCCGTGTGACCTTCCACTGCCTTGTTACAGTGTCTTTTAACTGTCGCAATGTATTTAATTTTTTCTGTTTGCAACAAAGTTTTGTAACAGTATATATTTCTATTTCCACACCTTTTTGTAAAATATTGGCGGAAATCCTGTAGCTTAACGTATTAAGTTGCAACTAGGGCATGTCCAGGCGAATAAACTGAATTTCCAGAGCTGTCTAACCAAATCCTCACTCATTCAACAGACCTATTCTAGTGCAATGTAATATTTTAAGTAACAGGATTTCAGCCACTGAGGAATTTTCTTTAGTGCTGACTCCACTGAGTGGGTTTGTCGCCGTCTCAATGTGGATGCATTTCATGGCAAAGGTGTTTTCCTGTTACATGTATAGCAGACATGTCCAAACTTTGGCCTTCCAGATGTTTTGGACCACAATGCCCACAGTCCTTTGCCATTGGCAATCTAAGCTTAGAATTCTGGGAGTTGTGGTTCAAAACATCAGGAGGGCTGAAGTTTGGACATGCCTGATGTATAGTAACTGTTCCCACCTCATTGAGTTGGGCATTCTCTGTCTATGCATACAAGGTAAATAAACCTAAATTCCACAACCCTTAGTGCCATTAGCATTTTTGTTACAGACACTTCTCTGGAAAGGCCGGATGGCTCAGTGGTTTTGGTATCTAGCTGGAGAGCCAAAGGTCAGAAGTTCGATTCCCCACTAGGGCCTCCTTGACAGGGCATGGACGCAATGATCATAAGGGCCCGTCCAGGTCTGCAGTTCTGACATTATATGGTACTTACAAACATGGACATGGACAATAGCTCTTGCCCGAAGTATTGGGGAAAGAGGTCTTTCATGAGGTCATAGAATCATAGAATCATAGAGTGGGAAGAGACCTCAAGGGACATCCAGTCCAACCCCCTGCCATGCAGGAACCCCCATCACAATATTTCCGACAGATGGCCATCCAGCCTCTGCTTAAAAACCTCCAAAGAAGGAGACTCCACCACCCTCTTTGGTGGCAGCATCTTCCTCTGCCGGACAGCTCTAACCATCATGAAGTTCTTCCTAATGTTCAAATGGAATCTCTTTTCCTGTAGTTTGAAACCATTGCCCCAAGTCCTAGTCTCTGAAGCCATGGAAAACAAACCTGTTCCCTCTTCAATATGACATCCTTTCAAATATTTAAACATAGCTATCATATCCCCTCTGTCTTCTTTTTGAAAGGCTAAACATTCCCAGTTCCCTAAGCCGTTCCTCATAAGACATTTTCTCCAGACCCTCAACCATCCTGGTCGCCCTCCTCTGCACCCGCTCGAGGTTGTCAACATCCTTTTTAAATTGAGGTGCACAGAACTGGACACAGGACTCCAGGTGGGGTCTGACCAGAGCAGAATAGAGTGGTACTTTCACCTCCCTTGATCTAGACACAATGGTTCTGTTGATGCAACCAAGAATTACATTGGCTTTCCTGGCTGCCGCATCACACTGCTGACTCATGTTCAATTTGTGGTCCACCAAGACTCTCAGATCCATTTCACAGGCACTATACTCCAGCCAAGTATCCCCCATCTTATATTTGTGCAATTCATTTTTTTACCTAAATGTAGGTAATCCATTCCATTAGCTTTGGCCCAACACTCTAGTCTGTCAAGGTCTTTTTGGATTTTCATCCTATCTCGCCCAGGGTCATGCCCTCTCCAAGCGTGACTCTCATACAACCGGCTCCTGAAATCCATCTTTCTCTCTCTCTCCCCCTCCCTCTCTCTCTCTCTCTCTTTCTCTCTCTCTCTCTCTCCTCCACACACACACAACCTCAAAATGATTCACTCTTGAGTGATGAATTCACATCTAGTTATTCTGTAATTTGGCAAAGAAAGCATGCCACAAAAGTGGGGGCGAAGTACAACTGAGAAAATCGTGGAGTAAAAATTAAGGGTGGAAAAACAAGAGAGATTTCCCTTCTCCCCTTTACTGGTATAAAGACTATAACTTCAGGAAGTTGGTTTTTTCAGATTTATGAGAAACTGTGAAATGAAGATAATATTTTTTAAACAAATGCTCTCTGTTGGCTTCCCTCACCCCAACCCCCATTCCTTGGATGCTTATGGTGTGTTTAGTTTTGTCCAGTTTCTCTACCCTCCCAACACATACATACACTCTATGAGCAGAGTGTTTGGCAAGAAAAATTGAGTTGTGAAAATACCACCACTGTGAAAAAGCAGGGAGGGGAGGAGCAGAGAGGGATGCTAGCCGCCTCTCTGCATAGTTCAAACGACACAGATTTATCACCCCTCGGCCCTTCTCATTTCCCTATTCCCAAACCAGGGAGCAGACCCGGTTCATGGATTTCAGGATCCAGCCATCCTCTCGCCGCTGTCTTCCTCTGAATGAACAAAAGCTCCCCTGAGCCAAATCAGGGCTCAAGGGCTCTCCCCGTTAATTAACCTCTGCAAATGTCATCATGGCAAGGAGGATGTTGGGATTTATTGGCCAGCACAGCTGGATGACACCGGGAGTGGGAGGAAATTAAGGTCTGGGTCATCTGTGTGTGTGTGTGTGTGTGTGTGTGTGTGTGTGTTGCGTCGTTACAGTTGTGACCGACTCTTCGTGACCCCATGTCCATGGAGTTTTCTTGGCAGGAATATGGGAGTGGTTTGCCAGTTCCTACTCCAGGCGCCTACAGCACCTGGTATTCCCTGGCGGTCTCCCATCCAAGTATTCACCAGGGCCGACCCTGCTTAGCTTCCGAAATCAGGCGAGATCGGATGTGCTTAGGGCATCTAGGCAGCTTCTCTGTGTATGTATATTATGTATATATAATATGTATCTATGTATCTATGTATAAAGTGAACATATATATATGTTCACTTAGCTATCACCAAAAGGGGGGAGAGGAGAGACCACCACCACTTCAGGTAAAACGACATCTGCTAATTCATCTGTATAGTTGGAAAATAAGAGATAATGTTATAATTCAAAGAAAACGGCGAGGCAGGGAAGACAGTGACTAGATGTGTGCTTGCTGAGTTTGATGTCCAGTTGTAGCAGACCATGGCGGATGGGCAACATCGAGGTTCCCGATACCCCTCTTGGATGTGGCAGACCTTCCAACCGAGGATGGCATTTCACAGATCAGGCTTGCTCTCTGGCAGATTTGTGGCCACTTTATTTGCCCCCCCCCCCCAAAAAAACGGGCCTACGATCTTCACCGGTCACTTCGCCTGAACAGATGGGGCTGTGTGTTTCTGGAGGGTGCCTGATCCATCCACAGATCCAAGGCCGGCTTGCAGATAAAACCTCCGAAAGGCACGGAAAGGGACATGACTGGGTCCCCCAGGTGGGTTGTTTGCTTTGGCTTCCTTTGGGCTCAGTGGCAGATTACAAATTTCCCCTTCTTGGCTCCCCCGCCGGCCGGCCGCCTCTCCCTTGCGCACGCGGTGCTGGTGGGGTTTGCGTATTGTACATAAAGCCTCCTTTATCCCCGTAGCAGCAGAGAGGAAGCAGAACACATGGCCCAGGGAACATCTGGAATCGCTACACGGGAGCCGCCGTGCGCACCAGAGGGGGAAGACGACATTCCTCAAGTTTCCAATCCAAGGTATGGAGTCCCGCTTTTCTCCGCCGCCAAACCCACCCGCCCCCCACCGCCCGCAACTTTATCCACCAGACGGCTCAGTTCCTGCCGAACCCTGACCTCCCCAGCAGCTGGCAGGCTCCTCCTTCGAGTCTAGTTAGTTTTGCACTGCCACGTCAATTGAGGCAGAAGTGGAAGAGGGAAGGCAAGAGGAGGGAGGGAGGGAGGGAGGGCGCAGAGACCCAGATGAGGGAGGCACCCAGTGAGGTGCCAGATGCTGGGGTTGGGGGTGGGGTGGGGGTTGGGGTTGGGGAAGCCACACAGGAGGGGCGAGCTGGATCACTCGTGGGGTAGCCACAGGCAAATGGCAACGGCAAGTGGCCAGCGGTGGTCAAAGTGCCCTGGTGGCAAGCTCCAGAACAGGCCCCTTTGGCCCCTTTGCTTAGGATGGCCAAGCTGAGCTGGAGTCCCTCGAATCCAGAACTCAAGGTGCCATGGAAGTGTCGCGGGATACCTCGGGCCCAGGCGTACCTGGGCCAGCAGACGACTAAAGAAGAGAATCACAACGGAGCTGTGGAACCCGCATTCCCTTGAACGCCGGTGCCTCTTCTTCCGAGGGACATCCGGCATCGGCAAATTTTATTTATTTATTTATTTATTTATTTATTTATTTATTTATTTATTTATTGAGCCTATTTCTTTTCCTCCCCACTAAGGAACTTGCAACCTTGCTGAAAGAACTATGATGCTCCACCGCCTGAGATGCAGAAGAGAGGACAAGGGAGGGGAATCGGATTGTATCGGTGCTTCCTCCCTGACAGCCGATGAAGTAAGATGCATTTTTCCAGCTGGTTTTTTTTTCTGTTGCTTGCTCATTTGCTCTGTCACTATTTCTCTCTCTCTTTCCCTCTCTCTCTCTCTCTCTCTCTCTCTCTCTCTCTCTCTCTCTCTGTGTCTCTCTGTGCTGCATACAGCTAGCCTAGAAATAAGCAATGGAAAGAGGAATAGAAGGCACCCGTGTGCGCCGGATTTCTGGACCGAGAGGCTCCACTCCGTCTGCCCAGTGTTCGGACTACCTGTTCAGGACTACGAGATTGTACAGTAGTCTGCACATTGGTTAGGCTGTGCTGGGATAAACCACATGCACTGTTGGCACCACGCAGGGCACAGGACCGCTTGCACGGCACAGGAAAAGGATGCATGCTAAGCTCGCCTCTCGCTCACTCCATCCTCTCTGTCCTCCGTGTCCTCTTTCTAACCTGCATCTGGACTGCGAACATGCAATGCTCTGGCTTCTCTCTATCTTCGGTCCCCCACCCCACTGCTTTCTCTGCCCTCCTAGGTGCACTCTATCAGGCATGGGATACGGAGGCTGACCGAAAGATGCTATGGCTTTCCAGTTTCCCCCAGTTCATGTTTGCACAAGGAGAAGGGCACTGGTGAAGCCCGATGAACTGCCCGATGGCTTGTTTCGCGTCGCTTGCTGGAAAGCGACCGCACAGAGAGAACGCTGATGAGAAATGTCTATCATTTTATTTTTAAAAAAGTTAAGTGTCAATGGAGGGACAGCGTGGAGCTTTTGCGAAGTCGCCTAGCATTTTGTTTTGGAGTCTTTTGTCCGACACGGGACGCAAATGAGTAACAGATGAGTGCAGGAGGGAATTGGAGGGCGAGAAAGAGAGAATGCGAAAACCCCGGAGGAAATATTCAGAGGTATGGAGCAAAGGGTGCAGGGAAAGTGCATGGATTCTAAAAATAAATATTAATCATTATTGTGATAACCTGCAGGGGTTCAGACAGCAGACAAAGGCGGGCTTGATAGCGGCATGCGCTTTTGTAAACATCAGCGGGGTTCACCCAGTGCCTGGAGTAGCAAAGGGAAACAGCTGCCCACCACAGCCTATGCGGTCATTCATTTCCAGGGAAGTTGGCCAGTTTCTCTCTATGTACCTCACCTGGGATGAGCTTCAGAAATTGAGACCGAAAGCCAGGGTGGGTAGCGGGTGGGAGAGATCACAAAAGTCAGTCCTGCGAGGTTGAAGTCAATGCAGGAGAGACCATTCACCAAAATATATGATCGTTTCCCACCCACCCCAATTGTTTGGGGGAAGAGAACAGATTTTTAAACAGGGTGGCTTCACTGTGGCAACAAGGAGATCTTTATGCTTGACAAATGTCACCCTTTTTTTTTTTTTTTTTTGCTGCGATAAAGTCCCCATGACTCTTAGGACTCCGTTTCTTTCTGTCCCAACTTGCTTATCATGGGAAAATGTGGAATGGTTGAGTAGCATCCCTACTTGACAGCAGCTTTTTCCTCAAGTTGGCTGAGGGTGCGCTTAAATTCTGCTACAGGAAATCTATTCAAAAAGGGAGATAAACCAAACTAAAAGGTAGCAAGCAAAATATCTTCCACAGACCTAGCTCTGTGGCATGAGAGTAAAAGGAGTGGGGTGCTTTTATAAGACGGAGGCCAATTTCATTATGAGCAACTTTTTAAAGGTTTAACAGCGGTACGGTTTTTCAGTGCGAGTGCAAGGGCTGAGCCCTAGAATATATGGCATGAATATAAAAACGACAGCATGCCGTGGAATACGTCCTGAGCGTTGTTCTTCTATCACTATGTCATCATAACCAACTTTCAAGCTTCGGCAGAGAGAGGCTGTCTAAAGTGGATAAGGCTTCAGCAGAAACTTCAGGAGCTGATCACGATAAACAGCTTCCTCCAAGAATATGCCTAACCCCACCCTTGGAGGTTTCCCTGACGGAGGCCAAACCACCGACGCTTACCGGATGAATGCAGACAAAGGGCGCAGGTTAAGAAATCAGAGAAATCAAATGGTGACCAAGAGAAGACACCTCACGTGGGAGGGGAAACAGAGAAAATGCCCCATCTGTCACTCACCCCTCTTCCGCCCAAGACCACGGATTGCATGCCCCTTTGGATGATGGATAGCAGTCTACCCTTATGGGAAGTGGTGGACTCTTAAAACAGCAGTCCTGAGCCACCTCTGTTTACTCTGTAGCAAGACCTCAGTAGGTTCAGGAGGGTGTTTCCTCAGGTTAACTGAGAATAGAATCCCTTGTTAATGGCCTAAGATGAGCTAGAGTCCAAATCAACAGGGTTTGCGTTAAGTGTTGCACTATCATGAAGTTAGTCTATGCCAGCTCAAACTAGGGATTGGTTTTAGATTTAAAATTTCCGTTCTGAGCGCATTTTCTCGAGAGTAAGTTGTGCTCCGTTCAACGAACTCACTCCTGAGTAAGCAGCCAAAAGGATTCAGCTATGAACAAAAGATTAAAAATTTATAAAAGCTTGCCACTCAACACACAAAACACATGCGCAGATGTGCACACACACACAGAGGGAGCGATCCATCTCGCTACAGTCTTATGAATATTACGCATACTCAAGTATTAACAGCACACATCAAAAGAACAAGTTTGCATAGAACTTATTTCTCCACAAAAAGCTTATGACAAGCCTTTAAAAATATAATTGGGTACAGGGAGGATAAACCAATCCCAGATGGTAGAACCTAAAGGCAGTCCCAGACCAATGGGTCCTAGTGCTACCAGTTAAAAAAAAAAACAGCATGTAGCAATTCTGTTTTTTAGATTTTAAACTGATTCTGGGGGATGAGGTGCAGACAAAAGGAAGAATGGAAATACACACCAGGGTTCCAGTAAAATATATAGCTTGGACTGCTGTTCAGGTTTGTGAGCTGCCAGTGTGGCACAGCGGATAGAGTCCTGGACTCAGGAGACCTGGTTTCAAATCCTTGCTTGGTTACACAAACTCGCTGAGAGGGCAATTGTGGTATAGTAGTACTTCGTGAACATGGCACATATCTCAAAAAAAAAAACAAAAAAACACCCTGCTGGGGTTGGCCTAAGTTGGATGCAACTCGATGGCACATAACAAATAATAATGCATCTGCGGACATATTTTGCTCCGATGCAGTCCTGCTTGTGAGCCTCTCCACGGGCATCTGTCCAGCTGGCCAGTCTCAACAGCCTCAATCATCCATAACTTCTGAGACAGATAGGTGGGTGGGCTGACTCAGCAAGCAACCCAGCCACGCCTGTGCGCTTCGTAATTCCACGTGTTCCTTTATAATTTATTTTGTCCCTTGCTTCCAAAAGACATACATTGCCAAACACTGGGATTATCAGTGCAGCCCTAATGGGGTTTTCGGATGTGTGTTTTTGGGGGAGAAGATGGGCCCTGGGAGACTTTGCAGCGTTCATTTGCAACCCAGGGGGGAGGCTTTCCTAGGGAGGGAGTGAAGAAATAAATCCCAAGAAGGATATGAGAGGGTGAGCGTTTTTTCACCATGGAATATTACCAGCCGAAACATTTTCTTAAAAAATCTTCAAGCTCCATATCATGACATTCAATTAATTGTGCATGGGTCCCCTGCCCCCCCAATTAGGAACAGAATTTGCGGTTGCTGCTGTTCTCAGAGCTTGGAGGAGAGGGAAGGAGAGACAGGAGAGCATAAGAGTTTCTCAGGAATGAGCTGTGAAGGCAAAACGTTTGGAAACCATTGTGCCTTTTGGAATTCTGTGTTTTGCGCATATGCTACGGTTTGTGTGCAAGCTGGCTGCACCCAGAAGGTGGACACAGCTTACTTGAGGTGGAAACGATCACAATATTCCTCCTTGCCACCAAGCCCTCAGATTGGGGTAAACTATCAATTTAATAAAAAGGAACAAACGAGCCAGCCCTGAACTCATTTTAAAAAGCTGTTGGAGAGGGTTGCCTGGGCCCAGCCTCATCCTGGGGGAAGAACATCTTGCCCTCCATAGCAAAGGAGCAGATCACATTCTCAACCAGTGGTTCTCAACCGGTGGGTCCCCAGATGTTCCTGGACTGCAACTCCCAGAAGCCTCCACCACTTGCTATGCTGGAAGGGGTTTCTGGGAGTTGCAGTCCAAGAACTATCTGGGGACCCACCGGTTGAGAACCACTGCTCTAAACACATCTGGGATCTTCAGTTTCCTAACAGTGTGTGGCTTGAGCTTGTGGAGGGAAAAGGAAGGTTGGACCAAAGATTTTTAGGATTTTTAGTCCCAGACCCGGTTCAACAACAACAACAACTCTCTTTCTAATTCTCTCTTTTCACGTGTTTAACTATCACTAGAGAACTTGAAAAAGCCAAGATCAAGGAACAAAATGGAAGAGAGAGAAGACATGAAGCTGCCCCACTGGGCTGTCCTTCAAATGCATGGCATTATTTTAAATGTGCCTGCTCTGTTTACTTCGAGGATTAAAGCTGATTTCATATTTAAAGAAGAATGGGAAGACTTTTTAAAATGTTCTTATTCAGCTTTTTTCCCCATCAATAAAAAAATTAATCTTTAAAATGATGCTTTGTGTTTTTGGGACATGTAAAGTGCAGACCTAAGCCTGGCATTCACAATTTCTGAGACTGGACTGACATTTGAATTTTACTCCGTTACTGAATTTTCAAAGTCTACACCTGAATTTTCCACACACTGAAACGAAGGATCCTCAACTGAAATGATAAACTCTTTTCACGCTTTTCTTTCTCAGAGGCTTCTGTTTAAGGGAATCATGTCCAGACTTTCTAAAAGTGTGTTTATAAATGCAACAATAAATAAATAAATTATATAGATAGATAGATAGATAGATAGATAGATAGATAGATAGATAGATATAGATATAGATATAAATATAGATATATAGATATATAGATATATATATTCTTAGTGTGCTGTTGTAAACCACCCAGAGTTCTGCTGGAAGACAGTTGGTAAATAAATAAATAAATAAATAAATAAATAAATATTCCCAAAGGCTTTCACGGCTGGGATCTGATAGCTGTTGTGAGTTTTTTGGGCTGTTTGGCTGTGTTCTGGAAGTTTTTCTTCCTGACGTTTCACCAGCCTCTGCGGCTGGCATCTTCAGAGGGCCAGGAGCTCAGGGAACAAGGAGTTTCTGCACTTGGGAAACAGGCTGCTCTGTGAAACCTACTTTACATTTCTTGTCAATGTTGAACAATTCTAATGCTGAAAACCAGGATTACCTTGCTATTTACATAATTTCAAATGTAAATAAACAAGCAAACAAACGAAACCGATGGACGCTAAAACCATTCAAATAACGGCAAGAACAATATTCTAAAACTTTTGCTACCACCTCCCTCTTTTAGTCATGCTGTACATCTGTTTTGGATCTTGCCGCACCATGACAACAACCAGACTTAGTCCTAAGATGCAAAAACTGTACTAAATAATAGGAAAAAACTCTTCACCAAATTGCAGGGGATGCTTGGCTCTAGGAAGGACTTCTTCCCGTATGTTACTTTTTGTAAGAAATTTTCCTGAGTGTTCCTGGATCAGATCACCAGCTCGGCAAAATCCCATGAAACTCTGGGAGCCATTGCTTGAAAAGTCTTTTTGTAATGACCTGCCTTAATTACAAGCCTAACCCAGAGAAGCCGGCAAGCGAGGTATGAACAGCTTTCCTCTCGCCTTTTTTCCTTCAGTTTTGAATCACAATTGATACTCAAGGAGCATCCTCTCCCTGGAATGTACTTCCCCAATAACTACTCACTGTCCCATAACCATTGTCTGTTCTATACTTTTTAAAGTCCTTTTTAAAAATATAATTCTTGAATTGGAAATAGGAGAGGGAAGCATCATGATGGGCAGTACGATCTATTGTAAACCGCCAAGAGTGACCTCGCTGCCAGATGGGTGGTATAAAAATCCAATAAATAAATAAATCTAACCCACCCACCCCAGAAATATGTTCAAGAATGCTCAACGGGCCTGAAATCCCAGGCAAATCTGTGTGAGATGGCAGCCTCAGATAGCACTGGACACCACCACCACCCCCAAAATAATATAATAATAATAATAAAAGTACGATCAGTAGAGATGGGCACAACTCAGAAAAAAATTTTCATTTTCGTTTTCGTTTTCGGCTAGGGTCCGTTTCATTTCGTTTCCGTTTTCGTGAGCTAATTTTCAAAATTTTTCGTTTTCGTTTCGTTACGTAACGAAAACGAAAACCGAAAACGAAAATGAAAAATTTTTCATTTCTCCCCATTTAGCTCCATTGAGTGCTTTTCCAGTAACGAAAAACGAAAACTGGCTCAAAATTAGTCGTTTCGTTTCCGTTTTCGGTCCATTTTTGAACCGTTTTTCATTTTCGTTTCGTTACGTAACGAAAACGAAAAAACAAAAACGAAAACAAAAATTGCGCTAAGTCATGCCCATCTCTAACGATCAGGATTACTTTTAAAAAGCTAGCCTTAGTCTAAACATCTTCCGAAACAACTGCGCCAGCTTAGGAGTGGCCTCTTTTCAACGAGAAGCAGGATGTACTGGCAGGGCGAAAAGGGCCCTTGATTTGTCTAGCTCCACAGCAAACCAAACACAAGAAAAGCATTCAAGGAAGAAAGAAGCCATTTGGGCCATGATGTCTGAAATCACAGCCTCCGCTGCTAGAGCAGATCTGCCCCTGTGTGACTGTCCACAGATCCAGGGATTCAGCCCATGGGGGAGGCTGACTAAGGAAAAGAAAACAGAAAAAAAAAACTAAGAATCTAAACATAAGAAGGGCTTTTGGATGCCGTGCAGAGTCAGGAGTCGGCTTTCCGCCCCCGCTTGGCTCTTCTCCCCCCCCCCCCGTCTGTTTCCCCATTACAACACCATTCGCAGCCTCTCTGGAGCAGCCGGCAAAATCTTCATCTGGGCTATTATGACTTTGGCCCTTTAAGATCTTTTAAAACACACACACACACACACGCACACGCACAAAACCCTTCCAGCTTGTTCCTTTGGCAGCCAGGGTGGGGTGGGGTGGGGGGGAAAGAAGGGAACACAAAGCCGCTTTTGCGGGAAAAGGCTGGTATTTTGCTAATGGGCCCCAGATGTTTCCACCACCAACACCACCATCGGGCTGGGCTGCCCTGCTCCGCCACCAACCCACAAGGGCAAGCCTCCACTCCAGCAGCAGCAGCCGCCGCCGTCCGAGGGCAGGGGAAGCCAGGGGCTGTTTCTCCCCTCTGTGTCAGTTCAGGAAGAGGGCAACTGCCCCAAACGTTGATGGGTTTTTTGGGATCGCTAATAAGCCAAGTTGGAAGGAGAAGACCTCGGTGGAAGCCTGGCTTTAAAAACATGCCTCTGCCTATTTTCGATCGACAGAAATCCCAAGCAAAGCACAAAACCTTTTTTAAAAAAAGACCAAATAAGGGGGAAAGGGTCCAAACCCAATGCACAAGTGCCATGCTCTTCATTAATGTATAAATCAGAGATTACTCACTAAATCAGTGGTTCTCCACCGGTGGGTCCCCAGATGTTCTTGGACTGCAACTCGCAAAAATCCCCTTCCAGCACAGCGAGTGGTGGAGGCTTCTGGGAGTGGCAGTCCAGGAACATCTGGGGACCCACCGGTGGAGAACCACTGCGAGACACAGTGTCACATAAGTTTCGTAACAATAAAGTGCGACCTTGGGGATGCAGGATTAGCAACAAAACCATGTGACCGCAACAAAATACTGTATATCACACAATATATTTTGTCGCAGTACAAAATGGACGTGAAGTAACAGCCTAAATCTTTTTCTCTCTCTTACATCTCACCAGTCACTCTTTTCCTGGGAACCCAAATCCCACCATGACAGGAACACAAAGCTCCCTCTTTCCAGAAGGAAATATATAAGTGTACAGATATTCAGTTATTATCTTTATCATTGGCACTACTGGTAGGTAAGGGAACAGGAGGGGGTTCTAAAGAAAAGGTGACAGTCTAGAGTTTCTCCCAAAAGATCCCCCAAAAGAACCCTAACCCATGACTGGTCATCCCACTTGTGGGAAGGCACAGGGATCGAGGGAAAGGTGAGCCCTGTTACGATTGTTAGAATTCCACATCCCACCTCAAATGCTCTGGTGTCATCTCTGAGGTTCACGTCCCACGGAGGGAGAACCACTATTCTAGGAAAATGCACATTGCTTCTGATATCCACGTGAATCAATCGGAGCCTGCAGACACTGCATGGTGTGACACAATTTTTGCTGCCCGTCCCTCTGAGTGGCTTCTGCCCAGCAATGCAGATGCGTTGTTCCAGAAGCTAATGCCTGGTGGGGTACTGCCAAGAGTAAAGCTGCCTGAGAGAGCGGACCTTTGGCCATAGATACAATCTTCTCTCTCTCTCTCTCTCTCTCTCTCTCTCTCTCTGTGTGTGTGTGTGTGTGTGTGTGTGTGTGTGTGTGTGTGTGTGTTGAGTCATTACAGTTGTGACCGACTCTTCGTGACCCCATGTTCATGGAGTTTTCTTGGCAGGAATACTGGAGTGGTTTGCCAGTTCCTCCTCCAGGCGCCTACAGTGCCTGGTCTTCCCTGGTGGTCTCCCATCCAAGTACTAACCAGGGCCGAGCCTGCTTAGCTTCCAAGATCAGGCAAGATCGGATGTGCTTAGGGCATCGAGGCAGCTTACGATCTTCTAGGGGTGACAATTTTAGGCTGCAATGCTTGGCGTGTGAAAGAAGGGTGCTGCAAGAACGCAAAACTATTTCGACGTTCCTCCGTGAAATCTGAAACACAGCAAGCTTCCTAGCCCTCCTGGCATGAAAGCAACGTTGGAACCTTGCTCATTGTCCAAAACAAGACTGTCAACAAAAAGAAGCCCCGATCCTTCTAATGTCTGATGACTTCCAAGTCAATATTCCAAGACTGGCCTCTCGTAAGACACAGCCGTTCGTTAGTGGGTGGGGTTTGAAACTGTACTTCTTGGAATACAGGAAAGATGTGGCTTAAACTTCTCGGGTGGCAGAACATGGAACTGTACACAGTGATTGTTAGTACTAATGTATAAATAAAAAGCTTCGTTTCCTTTCATTTGCACTAAGTCGTTGTCCTAAATATACATGAATCGGTTACTTTTTCTCGGTGCTTTTTCCTCCTTGAATCTTATTTACATGCCATTTATTCTCTGTCCTGTTCCAAAGGATCAGAACATTGAAGAAAGGGGGTGGGGGTGGAATGTGTAAAAAAAATGAGAACTCTTAAACAAATAAAACAAAAACCAATAATTCAGCACCACAATTAAACAAGGAATTCATTGCTGAAGACAAAAATACATATAGTGTTTCGAAACCAGACTTTTAAAAGCAAGGCACTCTGTCTATTGCCATTCTGATCATGGGGAATTTCACCAATTTTGATAAACCTTTCTTTTAAATTAAAGCAAATTAAATTCTCATCCTATCTTAACATTGCTTCCTGACTTTTTGGCTAATATCAAATGTAGAAAGAAAATATGCAAGAGGTTTTTTTTAACTAAGTGGGGGCTGCCTTTCCTTTTACGGGTTTTCAACTATGCTTTTAATCAGTTTTGTGTTTTAACTGCAGTTGCTTTGGTTTTATTGCTCTTAGCCAGCCTGATGTTGCAGCAATAACTCCAACGAGTAAAAGCAACATATTACTTACTATGTGTGTGTGTGTGTGGTGTTGTTACAGCCGTAACCGACTCTTCGTGACTCCATGTCCATGGAGTTTTCTTGGAAGGAATACTGGAGTGGTTTGCCAGTTCCTACTCCAGGCGCCGACAGCACCTGGTATTAGCTGGTGGTCGCCCATCCAAGTACGAACCAGGGCCGGCACTTAAGTATCCTATCTACTCCATAGAGTCTGTTCCCCACTGATTTAAAGAAATTGATAGAAGGGTGCATCATTTGGTTTTCACATTACTTACTAAGTAAACAACAGGAAAACCAAACAATGCACCCTTCTATCAATTTCTTTAAATCAGTGGGGAACAGACTCTATGGAGTTGATAGTGTAAAATTTAGAGCTTGCAACTACTGAGTAGGCTACAGCTCCCAGAATTCGGATACTGGAAGGTGCAGCTTTAAAACAAAACTTTCTAAGTTTTGGTAGAGACTTCAGCAAGGTACAATGATAGCAGCGGTGTGCTCTTTGGTACACAAGTTTGATTGGGAGTATTGCAAAAGTGTTAATTGCTAGTTTTACTTGCGTAACGTTGGAGGTTAGGGCACAACCGACGCCGGACCAAGTTGTATGGAACTAAAATCTCAGTGCTCTTAAAATTCCTGCTAAAAGGCACGGCCTCCCCTCTGCACATAGTTTGGCTACGGATTCCTGAGTGAGTGGAAACCGCTGACTTTCCCTTCCAAAGAGGCCGGTGATCAAGGAGGGTGACTTAGGAAAGAGTGGGGGGGGGAGGTGTATATGTGCAGAGGTGGTGGTGCTGAAGAGAAGAAGGAGGGGGAGGAAATAAAAACAAGTTCCCCCCTTTCCTCCTCCACCACGGTTAAAACAAAGGTCTCTTTCTTCTCCCCACCACCCTGCCCCATCAGCGCTTGGGTCTCCCTGAATTTATTTAAGCGATGGCGGCTGGCAGGTAGCTGTTTTAATTAGGCGGCGAGGGCTCTCGCCCTCCCCCGCCCAGAAGGACAAAAATCTCTCCAGCTGGTATTTACCCCAAGGGCTGCCCTCACCCGTGGATTAAAAGAGAATTGCTATTCCACCCCACATGTTAAACCCTAACCCCACCCCCATCTCGGCATCTGGGTCTGGTTAAAACAGCTTATGCGCTTCAACCACAGTCATTCCCTTCACCTCCAAGCAATTGCAGTAAAAAAAAAGGGGGGGGAGGGGGACCGTTCTCTGACCACCTCTGGAATCCAGATGCTGAGGCCAACTTGAACTCTCAAGCGAAGGCTGGGTCGCTCAGACTCCCTCCCGCCTCTACGCGCTTAACGCTCACAGTGGATTACAATGCCCCCTGCGGCGCCGGGCTCTTTTTAAAAAGCTGCACACTACCTACAGAATGTTGCAATGACAGCGACACGGCAGTGGGCCAGGGGCAGAGCGAGACACCTGGGTGAGAGCAGCTCGACAACGAGAGGACGAGCGGTTGTCTCTGATACGTTCTTCACCGCTGCCACCCTTGCGTGCTCGGCGTTGAGCTCCCAATCATCTATTCCCAACCGAATGCAAGACAATTTCTAGCTGGTGGCCGTGGGAAACCACACTGAAGGATAATAAGAGCTCCTTTATTTCTTAAGAAAATTCCATGTATCCTGCAAAGCACACTTGTTTGACAGATGAGGGATGTGAACATCTCTCGCTCTCAATTTTGTTGTGTTTCTCTGAATGCCTCTTCCATTTTCTTCCTGGCTGCGGTTTGCGCTGCGAGATTTTGGCTTTTTTTTTTAATTTCAGTGTTGAAATTCATATACATTTTCCCTGCATCTTTCTTCGTAGGCACATTTATTTATATGTGGCCTGTAATATACAGTACTCATGTCATTCCCAACACACACACACACACACACACACATTTAGGTATATCTGGAGATGTATACTGCTTTTCACACACTTCATCTCTCAGAAACACCCACCGATCTCGGAAATTCTGGAGGGGAGCCCTAAAAAGCCACTTCCTTTAGAGACTGTCGGATTTAGTAAAAATTCTTTCCCTTCCCACTGGGTGGAAGGGATGCTTTAGAAAGAAGGGACGGCCCATGTCTGGAGCGGCTCTTCCTGAGATAAAGAGTGTTGCTTGTTTTACACAGAACTCTCGGTGTTCTGAAACGGGACAATCCTTTATGACACACCATGTGGTTTGCAATGAGGAACATCTGGAGACGTTGCGCTCAGATTACAAGAGGAACGGCATTCTGGTATAATCTTTTAATCAAATAAGACCGGAGAATTCGCTAGGGGCCATTTCACACATGAAATTTATCCAAATGGATGCTTGCTCTGTGAGGCTAGGAATACCTTCGACATCACGTGTACTGGTCCGTTTTAATTCTTTCATGTCTAGGCGTGGTTCCTCTTTGAAGCCCGAGATGAGCCATGCCGTTATTCAGCAAAAGCAATGGATGTTTGTTTGTTTGTTTGTTCGTTCATTCTACTTGTCTACTGCCCCATAGCACACGCGTTCTCTGTGCAGTGCATTAGACCAGGCATGTCCAAACTTTGGCCCTCCAGACGTTTTGGACCACAATTCCCGCAGTCCTTTGCCATTGGAAATATAGGTTTGGAATTCTAGGAGTTGTGGTCCAAAACATCAGGAGGGCCAAAGTTTGGACATGCCTGCATTATAGACTGTGGGTGTTTCCAGACAAATCTCCCAATATGCAAATGCTATGCTTCAAATTTGGTTAACAACAACAACAACAACAACAACAACAACAACAACAACAACCCTGGCACCCTGTGGCCACTCTTTGAGCCCTTCATGTCGCCCCTCTCTCTTCTTTTGATTCACCACAATCGAAAGCTGCCCAACAGCCCTCTTTTGACTAGTTCTCTGAGGAGCTTTCTGTATTGAAACACTCCAAGAGACATACATTCAAAAGGGGAAAGCGTATACTGTGCCATAATGTATAAATAACCTCAATAATTTCTATCAGAGTTTCCTTCTTCCCTTTCCCTACCTCACCTATTTTGTGGCGTTGCTCTTTAGGAGGAGCTGTCTTCAAATGCGCTATAAATTTTATGATAGCTTCCTCTCTGGATTTTTTACTTTAGGTGATTTTTATGAGAGCTGTGAAGGACTCTATTTATACGAAGCCATTGTTTGCCTTTTAATGACCACACTCATAACATTACGTACTAAACTCAAGATATGCAGCTGAAAAACATCTAATTTTTTCCCCCACACTGGGAAGGGTCCATAAAAGCCAAACTTTTTAAGTGGGCTTCCCCAGAGCCATGGCACATCTTATTTATTTATTTATTTATTTTTACATTTATACACCGCACCTAGGGAACTCTGGGAGGTTTACACAAAAAGCACAAGAGATGCATAAAATAGTAAAAAGATTAAAAACATAACAACAACTGGAAAATGTAAAAAGGTAATTGGCAAGAGGCATAAGACTAATAATAAAACAAATTAGAAGGAAAGAAAAAAATTATAAACCGTGATACAAACCCTGCCTAGCGATTGCCAAAGGCATCCCTAAACAGCCAGGTTTTAACGGCTTTTAAAAGGGATCTTAACACAGTGTTGTTCACCGCAAGTCCTCTAGTTCTGCCATCTGTTTTTATAGCCTTTGATTAAATTCTGTCAATTTTAGATACTGTCCATCCTATATTTCATTTTGATTGGAGTTTGGTTTCTTTGATTTAGTGTTACCTGTATTCATGTAAACAGCCCAGAGTGGATTCTGCTGCCAGATGGGCAGAATACCAACTAACCAACCAGGCAGACAGACAGACAGAGAGACAACCAACCAGGCAGACAGACTGAGAGACAACCGGCCAACCAACCAACCAGTCAGTCGGCCACTTTGGGGAGCGCCTCCTAAAAATGCATAAAGCCCACTGTGAACCTTCCTCTGAGGTGAACAGTGGTTGGACACTAGATGGTGGAGAAAAAAGAGGGATGGTCCAGATCACTTCATACAAGCCCAAGGTTAAAAGTAACCAAAGCTAGAAGAAAAAACGGCTCTACTCAATTCTACAAACAACAACAGAATTGTAAAAGGGATCCTGCAAACCTTTTAAACTTTAGCCCTCTTGGTGGCAGGGAGTCATTCAGCTACAACAGGGTTGGGGGGCAGGGTGCTCCCCAGATTTCTTACCTCATCATCCTTGTACCACGAAAGGTTCTCTGCTGTCAGAACAAACCAGTACTCTTTAGAGCCGCCTTTCATGATGCCGATATTGTTGATGGTGAGCCACCCCTTGCGGATCACCTGCATGGCAAAATAAAAACAAAATAAAAGATCCTAATGACACCTTGCCGGCACATGAGTCCGCAGAGAAGGAAGAGCGCCACAAAGAAAGAGAGAGAGAGAGAGAGAGAGAGAGGAGCACATCAAACGATAGGATGGGCCCAACAGCTGCTTGGGAGTCATCGGTGAGCGATGAACCTAAGCCAGCCTGCTGGGAGTTGCTTCCAAAATGGGAGGAAAACGAGACAGGAAACACTAGGAAGGGGGGGGGCAAAGATGGGAAATGTGTCTTCCTGCAGGCTACAGCCTCACACTATAACTCCCATAATCCCGCCACCTGCACAGGATCCTGTGAGTGGCAGACCACGCCGAGCAGAGTTTTCTCATCTTTGACGGGAGGCAAGGAACCCCTCGGTCTTGGTGCGGGTCTCCTCTGCCAAGGACAGATGAGGAGGAAGGCTGGCGGAAGAGGTGGCTATGGAGGAGCAGTGAAGCATCAAAACGTGGGGTTCCCTAGCCCCCACCCCACCCCCATGAGGAATGAAAGCACGGTGGCCAACGGGGATCAGAAAGACGAAACTGGCCAACGCGACTCATCGTGAATATGGAGGGGGAGGTCTCCGAGGCTGTGAGAGCCACATTAGGTAAATGTTAAGGAACACAGGATTTCTTCTAGAACAAGGAATTAAAAAAACACACACACATCTGACATGGCCAGCCCTCCTCCCATATATCAACGACACATGGTGGTGTGACCAGCAAGGCCGGGTGTATTCTGCAACCCAGCACAAGTGCAGAATGCGGGGCTGGTCGCTGACAGCTGCCGACAGGCCTCGACATTTATTTCAAGAAAGCAAGCTTCTCCTCCTGACTATCGGAATAGGGTTGGCAGGAAGCATCGACAACGCCCAGTGAAATCATAGATGCTGAGGAGTATTCCCTTTAGTTGAGTCAGCTCATAACGGCTCAGCAGAGAAGCCGTACGGCTCGCGCCAAAATATGCGCACACTGTAGATGCCAGCAGCACAATCTTTTTTTTCTTTGCTAAAAATGCAGAATACCCGCAAGCCTTGTTCAGGTACTGTTGCCTAGGAGGGACTGAGCAGACCAAACAGAAGAGACAATAAAGGAGTTAATTGGGATTTTTTTGATTTGGGAAGGTAAGTATCTGGAAGCAAAGGTGCATCTGGAATTCCTCCACTACATTTATGGCTTTGTGTAAAGACAGAATCAGACCACACCAGGTTTGTGGTGTGTATAGTTCGTCAGCTATTACCTCAAGGGGAAACAAACAGCCTGTGGTCAACTACATTTTGAGAATCAGTTAATCCCACCCATCTTTGCTCCATGAAAAATGCTGTGCAGTATTATGAAAAGTTACAAAACCCGCAGAATAAGTGACTCTGTCTGTCTCTCTCTCTCTCTCTTTTGTAAGTTCAAGTGAATGTTGCCCTCAGTTTTATTGCCCTTTCATTCTACCTAGCTAGTCCGGTCATTAGTGCTGAAATATTTTAACAAAACGCCTAGAGATGTACAATTTCTGGAAAATGTGTGTGTTTGTGGGGGGGGGGGAGACAGGAAAACCCCTCCCCACAATTTTTCTGTTTTCTCTCCAAAGTTTTTCCCCCCATAGCTTCAAAATTTCCAGAAATTCAATATCTCTGGGCATACCTCGATCATCTCACAGAAGTACTAAAATTCTCTCTTGCTACTTTTTGCAAACTCATCTCCACCCCCACCCCCAGAAATGAAAGGTGTCTGCCTGCCTGCCTGCCTGCTGCACCTTGGTTAAAATTCGACAGAATGGCTCACAACTCACAAATGCTTTATGGGCCCCGTTCAGATCTATGAACTAACCCCAGTGTTTTAAGCCATATGCATTCTGCAAATTTACAGAGCTGAATCTATCAATAGATGCCTCCAGGATCAGGACAAAGTGCTCTAGTTAATAAAGTTGTGAGCAAGCAAATGGCAAAAAAAAAAAAAATCCAGTTAGGTCAGGCACGTCCAAACTTCGGCCCTCCAGATGTTTTGGACCGCAACTGCCACAGTCCTCTGCCATTGGAAATACAGGCTTGGAATTCTGGGAGTTGTGGTCCAAAACATCTGGAGGGCCAAAGTTTGGACATGCCTGAGTTAGGCACTCTCTCCATCCTTCCCTTCCTCGTTCCCTTCCTTCCCACACCCATGACACCTTTCAACCAGCTTGGGTAGTGGCCATAATGATTAGAGAAGTGTGAGAAGCACTGAGCCCCCACCACCACCAAAATTAACATTTATAAGGAGTGCTTTCTGCCTTTTCATTGTTTCTGCTCCAGGGATGCCTGGTGGTTCACACCACTGCTGGCTTCAGTTTTTAATCTTTCTGATAAATGTTACTACTAGTACAAACATCATAACCTTTTTAGTCAATATGTTCAGAAACAAGTGATTAACAAATGAATGGAAAGGTAATGTAACATAAATGTAAACTTCACTGAAAAGAGTATCACGGGGACTGTAGCCTTAAGCCATCACAAACCACTTATTATTTTAATATATAAATTGTTTACAAAGATTAATAAAAGGAACACAAAAAGTTTTCCCTTTCTTTCTTCCTTCTCTTAACTGCATTGTCTCTGGTAGTTTTGCTCTCTGAATGGGGTGTTCTTATTTTCCAGTTTTTATTTTTTAAAGCAGAGGAACTCATGGTGAATGCCATTTGGAAGCTATCAATTAAAACAAATATTAATCTATTAATGTGTTTGCCAGAGGTAGGTGATCAAACATAATCACGCATGCATGTTAGAATTTGATGATGCCTTCAGGTAGACCTCAATAAATTATTTATAGAAATGCAAGTACTGTAATGTTTAATTATTAATGTGTGTGTGTGTGTGTGTGTGTGTGTGTGTGTGTGAGGGCAAGAAGGTGCACCAGTGTTCCCTGACAACAGTGCCTTTCAGATGTTTTACAGCACACCTCCATCCAGCGTGGCCGTTTTTTGTAATGGGTTTCACCCACTGCCATTTTGTGTGTGGTTTTTTCCCCAGAAATATACAGCGTTTTTTGTATATATATATTTTTTCAAATATATGTTGTGTGTGTGTGTGTGTTCCCTTTAAAAATAGTATTTGGAGTCAAAATCAATGCCCACACACTAAGCAATTTAATGTTTATCTCAAAACATCACCCCCACTGTTACATGTTAGTAACTGTTATTGAAACTGTGTGGGCTAACCAACATGTGTGTGTCTTGTTTCTCTTTAAGTGATAGTTACTAGATCTTTTGTAATTATTTGGATTGTGATACCTTCTGGGGTATTCATAAAGGCCCCTCCTTCTACATTTAAACGAAGATTCCCTCCCATCTGACTCTTGTAATTCTAATAAGCAGGCTTGTATTATCAATAAGAGTGTTAATATTCAGCAGAATAGTTTCAAACTTTATCAGTCTGTGGGATTTTAGAGCGGGTTTTTAAGACTTTCAATTGGATGTGCTGAAACAGTAATGTGTGTGTGTGTGTGTGTGTTGTGTCGTTACAGTCGTGACCGACTCTTCATGACCCCATGTCCATGGAGTTTTCTTGGCAGGAATACTGGAGTGGTTTGCTAGTTCCTACTCCAGACACTTACAGCACCTGGTATTCTCTGGTGGTCTCCCATCCAAGTACTAACCAGGACTGACCCTGCTTAGCTGCCTAGATGCCCTAAGCACATCTGATCTTGCCAAATTTCAGAAACAGTAATACCTTTACTTTATTTTAATTACTGATGTACAGGCCTTAGGTCAGGCATGTCCAAACTTCAGCCCTCCTGATGTTTGGGACCACAACTCCCAGAATTATAAGCTTAGACTGCCAATGACAAAAGGGCTGTGGGAGTTGTGGTCCAAAACATCTGGAGGGCGCAAGTTTTGACATGCCTGCCTTAGGTCATCCAAGGTGCAAGTCACTTCTTCCATCCCCACTAGGTTCATCTGTCTGAAAATCTCCAAAGAAGGGCCTACCCTACCGGCTTTAGGGCCAATCCATTCTGTTGACATTAATATGGTCTACTCTTAGGAAGATCCTCTCAAAATGTAATTAACTATTCATTATATTTTCTATTTTCTATAGATGTCTGATGAAATAAACACCTGCAGAGATTCAGGACCATGTTTGCTGCAGATGGTGAAGAAGCCTCCATTTGCTTTTCTAATGTTGAGCCTTTTCACATGACCCCTAAGATCCGCTGGCCACTTACATTCGGACCAGAGATCTTGGGTGTTTGTCGCTGTTCCTGTGTTCCCACCCCCTCTGCACTCCCTTGCTCCTGTCTGTGTGAGTGGAGGGAGAAAAAAAGGAAGAAAAGAATGCCGGCTCACCTCCGTTCTGCCCTCTCGCTCTGCTCCCGGCAGCATTCCAGTCTCTTAGTATCTCTTAAAGGGGCGGGGGGCAAAAACAACAACAAACAGAAGCAAGGAGAGCCCGGCACTCACTACGTTACATCCGCATCAGGAATTTTTCACCCCTGGAGAGCAGGTACTTGAAAAGTGCGCTGGGACGCGCTTAGGTGGGCGTGGTCGCACTTAATTTTTTGTAAACTCCGGAGCTGGTGGGGAAACAATTTTAAGCTCCGGATCTGGGAGCCCTTTGCCTCGGATTTTAGGGGTCATGCGAAAAGGCCCTTTGATGCCACAAACAAGAATTCTACAGCTCCTCTTTAGATTATCCACTTTTGCTCTTTCCAGTTGGCCAATTAAATCCCCAAGAACTGAGCACGTTTGTGGCTTCGTTTCTTGTTCTCATGGACATAGTACGGGGTTCTTCCTTCTTGCATCAGTTGAAACCGATAGAAGGAACCCAGCTTTCACCCAGATGCACCTCAGTTAGTACTCATTAGCAGTACTGCACATGGAGTGGCCTTTATTTATTATTTTACTCACCAGGATCTCATCCTGCAAAAAGAGGGCCATAGCAACAACAGCAGCAGCAGAGGAGACAGGAGCAAAGAAAGGAGAGATCATTACTCAAAAAAGCGGGAATAGGAGGGTGAAAATAGGTTCCAAAAAAGGAAAATATATATAGATATCAATAAACAAAGAAAACAAAAAAAATGTATCACCAGAATTGTTGGCTAGATTGGTTGTTTAGCGGCAGAAGCACCATCAGACACAATGCAAAACGAAAACTGCTTAGGTAAAATGGAATAAAGAATAAGGCAGTGTGGGAGGAATGAGCACAAAGCTGTGTACAGGCAAACTGAAAAATGAAATATGAACATATTGAATAGATTGGTAGTATTTCTGTCTCGGACGGTTTTAGGTGGCCATGCGCGTCATCAAAAGCAGCATGCCGTAATGGAAAAAAATTGTTCAGAAAAGGCACTGATAAAATAACAAAAGCAAAAACACCAGCAGGTGCTACTACATTTATTCCAACTCTCAACTTCTATTATTCTTTTTCAATCATTTCTTCATATGTTATGAAGAGAAGATATTATTAATGTCAGAGCAGAGGTTGGACGTTTTATTTTATTTTTTAAATATTACTTATTTTGTTTTGTTTTGTTTTGTTTTATTATTATTATTATTATTTGGAGTACGGCTCTAGAATGTGAGGTTTGGAGGATTCGGGGCCAAAAAAAGGGTGTGTATATATCTGGATCAGAGTATAGCACTAAAGAAACATGCGGCCGTTAAAATCATGTGGGAAAGCCCTAGAGTAGACCGAAGATGTCCTGCGAGGCCTGTAGCTCATCCTTAATTCAAGACATTTGCTCCAGGCCAAGAAACCAAACTACAAACTTTAGATCCGGCATGTCCAAAGTCAGGCCCAGGGGCCAAATGCGGCCCGTTTTCAAATTTCGAGTGGCCCACGGCCTCTTCTGCCCACTGGCCCATCCTGTCACTCATACCCGCCAGCTGGCTCCTCCCCATACTGGATGGAGGCATCAGCTTGCAGTTTTATGGTTTGCCTGCCCTCCCTGCCTCTGTCCATCCCCCCCTCCGACACCTGCCTAGCCTACTGTTGCTGCAGCTTCCCCCCTGCCTCCTTGCATGTTATAGAGACTTGACCAAAGTCCAGTTGGGGGCCAAATGCAGCTGAATGGTCGGCCCCCCCACACATTTTCACCTCACCAAATCTGGCCTTCCTTGCAAAAAAGTTTGGACACCCCTGCTTCAGATGATTAATATTACCCAGTTAATTCATAGCAAAATTAAAGCCTTAATTGGGATGAATCTTCCACTATTCCCCCTCCCATTGGAACGCGAGACTTTGCTTCTATAGGATGAGATTTTTACGGACCTCAGCTTCCCATAGTCACCAATCGGTTGACAATTCTTTCATCCAGAGCCTGCAAAGCAAACTGTGTATCATTTGCATGACTTAAGCAGGCAGCCCAGAATGGCAGTGAATGAAGCCTACCTGATTACCAGCCGTTTTCTTCTTACTCATCTGGCTGCTCCTTTGTTGAGCACTACAGGATATTAAAAACACACACACACACACACACACACACACAAGTAAGATAGAAGGTAGAGAAAACTTCCACCGTGTCAGCTCCACAGCTGGGACTACATGTATTAAGGTATCATAATCCCCATTGAGACAAAATTCTGAATTCTGTTCTTTCGCAAGAGGATGGGGCTGAGGAACGTGGGGTACTATGCAAGGGAAGAGGGGGCATTGCTGGGGGAAAGTTATGTCCTTGGAGAATGACTCCTATAATCCTCCATAGGGCATGGGGTGGGACACTGGGCAGCCTCGTTTTAGTGTCCCTCTAGTCCAGTGGTTCTCAACCTGTGGGGGTCCCCAGATGTTCCTGGACTGCAACTCCCAGAAATCCTAGCCAGCTCAGCTAGTGAGGAAGACTTCTGGGAGTTGCCGTCCAGGAACATCTGGGGACCCACCCGTGGAGAACCACTGCTATTCACAGCATCACATAGAGAAGAGGAGACTGATGTGGGCCGCATCGTTCATTGGAGAAAAGCCCATCTCTAATGGTAACAATAAACGTCTTAGGCTTCTTTGCTCCTTCTCTGCTTCTTTCTTTTATCTGCAAAGGAGTATTTATTAGGACGGGACTTCTCCCATTCCATGTGATCCAGAGCGTCGAGTATTAGGTTGGCTTTTTAAGGTATCTTCCCCTTTCAGAGCAATCAGCAACTCAGCAATTAGGACAGGGATGGCGAACCTATGGCACGCGTGGCAAAGATGGCACACAGAGAGCTTTCGCCTGGCACGCGACAGGCTCCCCCCCCACTTCTACCTCCACTGGACCAGTCATGAAGAATTTGCAGAGGGGGAAGTAGGGGGGCATGGAGCATGTTGTGTGCTAGGCCGACCCTACCGCCGCCGTCCCCATCACCGCTGCCATCCCTGCCACCCACCGCCGCAGCCGCTGATGATCCTGCCCCCCACCCCACTGCCCTTGCTGCCCTCTCTCCCACCCCTGCCCCCGCCGCCAATCCCAACCCCATCACCATTGCCCTTGCCACGCCACCACTGACCCCCGCCTCCACCGCCATTACCATCGCCATCCCTGCCTCCCCCCGCTGCTGCTGCCGATGACCCTGAGCCCGCAGCCCCTGTTGCCCTGCTGCCTTCGCCCCCTGCCCCCGCCCCTGCCCCCGCTGATCCCGACACCCCCCCCCCCCGGCACCACCACCATCTCCATCACCAAGTTTGGGCACTCGGTGTCAAAAAGGTTCGCCATCCCTGAATTAGGATCTCAACACCTTTTGAGGATTTAGTTTTTGGAACTTTGGGGGTTATATTTACAAAAAGCATTTTCCCCCTTCCAGGTTCATGTCAATTATTACCAATTGGGGGTGGGTGGGCAGAAAGGGAGAATGGCAGGGTGAGCTAGCACGGGTAAAGCATCACAAAAGGGCCGCACAACAGTGCCCAAAAGTTAGCAGGTGAAATCCGTGGCATTGCTGGGGCTTACTTGGCAAATCCAATGAAATCCTCGTGGTTTGTGTTCATGTACGCCAGCTCAATGTCTATCAGGAGCATAACCTGGGGAAATAAAGAGGTATGGGGAAAGGATCGGTTAGCCAAAGAAAGGCTGTTGTTTAAAAATAATATAACAATAATCTAAGCATTTTAACTATTTGATCGAAACGTTTATAGTCTCCCTTTTCCCAATGATGCCCAAGGTGACCAGAAACCAAAATGAAACCATAAACTAAGTCTTTTATATATCAGTTACATAAACACTAAGTCTTGAATCCAACTCTTAGTAAGTACTGAGTGAATGGATCTCATTTCTTCAGTGGGTCTCATCTAGCAGGTCCTAGCAACTAAAATGAGGCAGGAGGCTGGAAAAAGAGGGAGAGGGGGGAAAAACCAACCACCAAATAGCACATTGCATATGTTATTTTTTTAAAAAAAAAAAGAATAGCTAAAAGTAGAAGAATGAAATCCCCAACGACAATCCAAATGCCTTTCTGAAAGGAAACAATTTGATAAGGTCATTTAAGTGTTTTTAAGTGTCTTGAACTCATATACTAACATGAGGCAACTACAAGTGTCCCTTGTCTCTATCTAGTTACCAAGAGTACAGTATCAGAGAAATCCAAAATTAGCAAAGATTACAGTTCAAAAGTGGGGTGTTTTGTGTGTGTGACTGTCCTACCTCCTCCCAGCCCAGCTACTTTCAATATTATGGAGCAAATATTGAACTTTGGGTGCTTTTACATGACCCCTAAGATCCGCTGGCAACTTAAATTCGGACCAGAGATCTTGGGGGTTTGCTCCTCTTCCTGTGTTCCCACCTCTCCGCACTCACTTGCTCCTGTCTGCGTGAGCGCAGGGAGAAAAAAAGGGAGAAAAATGCAGGCTCACCTCCGCTTTGCCATGGGAGCTGCCCCGGGAAGCATTCCAGTCTCTTCCAGTCTCTTAAAGGTGCGGGGGGGGGGGGAACCCCAAACAAGGCGAGGAGAGCCCGGCACTCACTGCTTTGCAATCCGCATCAGAAAATTTTCACCTTCGGAGACCAGGTACTTGTAAAGTGCGCTGGGACGCGCTTAAGTGGGCGTGGTCGTACTTAATTTTTTTTAATGTCCGGAGCTGGTGGGAAAACAATTTTAAGCTCCGCATCTGGGAGCCCTTTGCGTCGGATTTTAGGGGTCGTGTAAAAGCGCCCTAAGATGCCACAGTCTTTTGTGCTTTGCTTTTTCCCCGAGTCTACTTATGTAACAAACAGAAACATTTTTTGCTCAGGAAGATTTATATTCCATTGGAAAGCATGATCAAACCATGAAGCTTACCAGGGGAAGCTTACCTACCCCCACGGGATTGTTAGGAAATAATAAATAATACCTTTCTGTGGTTTCTCTTTTCTCTTTTACCCTGGATTTCTGCTTAACAGTAAAACAGCAGTTCATAACCAGAGAAGTTAAAAAACATGTTCTTTCCACTGGAGATTTTTTTTATTTTTATTTTTCCAAGTTAGCCTCAAAGTTGGGAGAGACCTTATAATTTGCTTAGAACTGCCATTTAATTTTGCGTCAACCTCTCGAACCATCAAACGGTAACATGCTCTTGGCCAACGCTAGGCAGCTTGTGGAGTTTTTGGCGATTTTTTATGAAGGCTTAAGAGTGCAAAGATACCAGAGAACTGTCAACGAAAGAAACAGGGAAAAGGAAAACTAAACAACAGTTTGAATTCGCTTATATATTTAGGGCCACAGAACTCCACATTTGGAACCTGAAGAACTCAGAGGGGTGGGGGGAATGCCCTCAGTCTTTTGCTGGTGGCGGTGGTGGTGGTAGAGAGAAATCTTTTTAGCTATGAATCAAAATTAGGACAAAGAAAATAAGGCTCACAAATCAACTGTGAGAGCAAAAACGGTGAGATCCTCAAGTCTGTCAATAAACTCAGGGAAATTAAGTTTGTCTCCTCAGGCACGGAACCCCAAAACACCACATTTGGGGAATACGCTAGAAATGGGTTCTAGTTTTGCCTGAAGTAAGAATTACCAATTTTTTGGAAGACAATTTAAAAAGTTGAAGTAGAAGTGAGGATCTTCCAGCTATTCATAGCCAGAAGTGTTAGGAGCTTCAAAGGAGCATCTCACACACCCTTTCCCAAAGGGGAAAGGGTGTGTGAGAGAAAAAAATCTCCCCCCCCACACACAGTTTTTTTCTCCTAGAGCCACAATCTTGCAGAGTTAATCTGAAGATGAAGGGAGATATTCTGCGGGCAACATCTTTGGAGTTAGCTCAGGCGAAAGCAAAAGGTGCTCTTGATATCTTAATTAAGCAAGACTGCCTCTCCATTTGACAGAGTGTAGCTACTACCTCAGTTAGATTTGGGAGTTGTATGTGTTGTTGTTATTGTTGATGTTCTTTGGAAGGACAGGAAATCTAATTGTCAATTCCAAGTGTAAAGGAAAGATATTCCACCTAATAAGGAAAAATAACTTCTACAGAGTAACAGTCCTTTGGTGTATTTAGTTGATTAGACATTATACTAAGACACTCATATCCATTGTAGATAGGTTCCAAGCCCCTACAGACACTAAGAATACTGAAAATAGTGAACATCTCTCTGTATGGATATATGTGGCATGCTAAAGGAGGGAGGGAGTAGAAAAATATTTTTTCCAAATGCATTACCAGAGGTGGCCACTAGAAGGTAACCAGAGCCCATGCTATATATTCTTCACAAACAAGTATTCATAGCAGGGTGTTTGGCTCCCCCTAGTGTCTGGCTCTGGTAATACATGTGGAAAAAATCTGGATTTTTTTTTCTTTTAGTACTGTATTTTTAATATTTTCAGACCACAGTTAAATGAAAGCACGAATACTGATCCCATTAATATGGATGTCTTACTGTTTACAAACACTTCAAACGTGCATGTGGTTTTGGTGGGTAAAGAAGAGCTGGATGATGACTAGTGAGGAACTCTGCTTAGCCTGTAATATATTTGCCCAAATCCTGCTTCTTTTTGCCCTTCCCTGTTATATATGGGCCGGAACCAAATTCAATGACATATAGCAGCAGAAGGAGGTAGGAAATAATATATGAGGGGGGAAATATAATATGAGGTGTGATATCCAGGTTTTATAGAATGGCCTTTCCTGATTACTCAAACGTCCAGTAAGACACCATTCATTTTACCGCTTCTCTTCTGTTCCCCTCCCCCGTTTTATCAATCTCCTGCAATTTTTAATCTTCATTTTATCTTCATTTTAACTTATTGTTATCAGTTTAGGTATATTTTGTTTTATCATGCTCCTTGTATTTTTTAAATGTATTCCTTGTTAGCTTGTTATGTGATTCCATGTTGTAAACCGCCCAGAGTAGCCCTAGGGCTAGATGGGCGGTATAAAAGTTAAATGATTGAATAAATAAATAAATAAATAAATGGTGCCGTCTTTGGCAGTGAGCGGGCAACATGTAAGAGAGGCAGTGCAGACCTTACTTCGTGCAGAAATTTGAGTTGCTTGACGTGGCCAGCCACGCATAGCGTGTACGCTGGTTTTGTAATCTGCAGCCATTCATCCACCAACGGTCACGCTGCTTACGTTACTCCAGCAAGTAGGATTTTGGCCATCGAGAGAAAGAGTAAATGAGACAGACGGAAAGATGGATGCATATATGGAAACTTCTGTCCATGCATACCTGGTCCTTGGTCCGTCCCTCTCTTTCCCGGATATGAGTTGTAACGATGCGCTCCATTTCCTCCCGCAGGTGAGGATACTGGCTGAGCTGCAGGAGAGAAGTGGGGAGAAAAAATGTGCATATGGGGAAAGTGGAGGGTGGGGAAAGAGTGACAAGGAAACTGGACCATCACCGGGGACGGGGGCAGGAGGGCAAAGAGGAGCCATAGAAGGAAGCTCAGGAGAGATTTTCCAAATTCCAGCCAAGGTACAACGTTCTGTCTTAGCCATACATTTTAGCCAGCATCTTGAGTCTTGTCTGACCTTCAGGCAGTCCTGAAGGGACCAGATTTTTTTCCGCAAGAAGAAACCGTCCTGTCCGCTTTGGAGAATAACTATTTGTTCATGTTTCCTCCTTCTCTTAGAGATGTAATTGATATTGCCTCCCGATCCAAATCTTTCTCATTTAAGGCATATTTGAAAGCCTGGATATAGAGGGCTGGGTTAGAAATGGGTTGCTCATCTCATCGTTTGACAGAGCTGATGAGAGTCAAATTAATCGTGTGCCTTTGCAGCCTCTTCCTGCAGAAGGACCATCTCTCCCAAGTTTTGTGAATGAGCTGACACAGGCTGAGAAGCGCAGCTGCATCAGGGGCCACAACCTTTATACGCATGTCCCAAGGGGAGAATTTCCAACAGGGTGTCCCATGACTTTGTGAACTGTAACTCCCACAAATGCTATAGTAATCCTATGAAAATTTCCTGAGAGGAAGCCTCAGTAGGTACCATGGAATTGACTTCAGAGTAAACATACATAACATGGCACTGTAGCTTGGTCCAATTAGGAATGGCTAAGCTATTATTTTAAAAGCAGCTTATATAAGGTATGACCTTCTGTTATGAGCTATGGTCACTTCATAACATGACAGAAATAGGCTGTTGGAGTTATTCCGAAGACAAACAATAAATTTCAGGAACCTGCTGTACCAAGATGAAAACATTTAACTGCCTGCTGCTTTAGAGCAAAGAGAAGCAGGTAAAAAGGTAAAGGTAAAGGTTCCCCCTGCACATGCGTGCTAGTCGTGTGCAACTCTAGGGGTGGTGCTCATCTCCGTATTCAAGCCGAAGAGCCAGTGTTGTGCAAGTCCATGGCCACATTGCCAGCATGGCTGCAAGGAAACACTGTTTTACCTTCCCGCTTTTTACAGCGGTACCTATTTATCTACTTACATTTACATGCTTTCAAACTGCTAGGTTGGCAGGAGCTGGGGTGAACAGCGGGAGCTCGCTCCGCTGCATGGCACCCGGGATTTGAACCGCTGAGCTGCCGACTTTGTAGCCGACAGTTTTCAGTGCTCCAGCCCGCTGAGCCCCCACGCCCCCAAAAAGAGAAGCAGAGGAGCCTCTTGGTGCAGACAGAAGGAATAAGGCGGAAAAAATGGGCCAGGAGTGGTGGAAATGGCAGGAAATTGGAAAATCTTTCCCAGCTTTTTTGATAAATACAATATAATAGCCATCCTAGAGACAGTGAAGAAAGCACTCCAAGCTGTGGAAATGTTTCTTAATTTATTCTAGCCTGGAAGAATGTTTCTCTCTCTCCCCCCCACCATCAAAAATTTGCACATAAATTGAGAAGGAGAGAAAAAACAAAAACAAAATTGTCAGTCACGGTCACCAGAACTCATGCCGGGGTCGGGGCCAGGGGGAATATCATAGCTGGGAATGCATGCAAACGAGGGAAAGCAATGTTGAGCAATTAGCAAATCACAGCCATGGGGCTTCACATTTCACCAGGGGAACATGCGCAAGGATGCAAGGGAGTGGGTGGATTGGGGGGGGGGAGAGAAGCCGGCAGGGAAGGCAGTAGCACCAGCAGCACCCAGAAATGCCATGGCTCTGAACGGGGGAGTGCAGGCGGACCTGAGACGAAGGGGAGCTCGTTTGGAAACAGGCGCGCAAAATTTGGAGGATTTTTCCAACATTTGCTGCACACACACACCCACTTCCTTTTCCTGGACTCTTTTATTCTTTTTTAAACCATGTGTCTTTTACTGCAGAACAGGAATGACAGTAGTAGGTGTCCCTAAGTTCAAAACTAAGTGTGGTGCTAAAATGGCAGAATTGGATCCCACACCATTTCTTTAGGCAGGAGAGTCTAGTGGCTCTTAACACCAAGAATGCAAGGGGGAAGGGGAAGGGGGAAATTGCCGGCTGCTGTGAGATCTTTTTTTGCTATTATTTTTTAACAGATGCATTTTTGTTTAAAATACTATTTTTTGGGGGGGACTTTTTGATGTTTGGCGACAAACTCCCTCCTACTTAGTTCAAAATATGAGATATTTTCCCGCACAAAATCGAAAGCCCAGTGATCTTTTCAGATTAGTGCATGCACAGTAGCATGCAAAAGCCTCACCGGCCCCTCACCAATTGGCCAAACCTGCTTCTTCAGTGGCCACAGTGTGTGCAGTGAGCAGCAGGGAAGTACTTGGCCAAGGATTTGTTTGTTTTTACAGGGTGGGGAGCCTCCACAAATGTTCCCCAAAAAGAATTCCAAAAAAAGGGACAAAATCCTCTCTTGTAATTTTGTCCACTGGGCAGAAAATGTTTGACAGTTTATGTCATTCATCTGCAAGACGGAATGATAATAACTGCTGATTTACAGATTAATCACCCTTGTCACCTTAAAGGCTAAAAAGACTGCATATAAAAGTGGGCTTTTTGTGGTGGGGGTGCTGTGGTTGCCACATGGGTGCCCCTGCTGGAAGCCTCTCCGACTAGACTGTGCTCCAAACCATGGGGAAAGATCCTTTCTTGAGCTATAGCGTCCAGCAGGCCAGGCCCACACACAGCACGACTGATGGCCGGGGGGGGGCGGAGTGTGCAAAACTGTTGTCCAAAAAGTTAAGAAGTTTCCCTCTGGCCCTTACTTGGGAATCGCACTTTTTCTGTCTTTCCTTGTTCCACCCTTAAGGGCTGCATTTCCTTACAACACGGCATACTGTGGGGCATGTGTAAACACAGACAAACTATTATGTATGCATGGCGATGCTGCAAGACCACACACGTGTGTGTTTCATGGGGGGTGGGGTAAACAAGTAAAAATGGCTGTGTTCGGTCACATTTATGTCAAATGGCTGTGAAACCGGCTAAACAGTTCTCATACTTAGGTCTAATCAGTATTGGTTTGCTATTTTCTTCTCTGGCAGAGCTGTTTGGCCAAAATTAAGTTTGGGGAAAGAGGTGTAATTCTGGAAGCAGACACCCTTTGCTTATGACCTTGGGAAAGGTACTTTTTTGGACTATAGATCCCAGAATCCTTCAGCTAAGCCCTGCGGATTGCAAGCTAAGGATGCCGGATCTATTCCTTGGAGCCCACAGGTCGGGCTGGAAAAATATTCCAGCCAAAAAACCTCAAGAACCATTGCCAATGGCCTGACTACGTATAGGGGGTGCTTAATTTTCCTTGTAGCATTTATTTCCGTGACAGGCAAATCTTTACCTGCTTTATTTTTTGGTATGGATCTGTAGTTAAAAAGCACGAAACCAGAATGTTGTTGTTCTTTTAAAGTACAAAAGAAGGAAAGAATAGCAGCAGCATCTATAGGCGGTCAGGAGCTTTTCATGAGATAAAATTAAACGTTGAACCCTTTGGGCCCAAAAGAGATGCTGAGACACTGTTGTTATAATGGCGCTTTCGACTTCTCCTAAGGTTTATGCTCCGTTTTCTCCTCGGCACTGGCGCAGTGTCCCTTCTCGTCTTACAGCTCTCCCGCACACACACACACACACACACACGCACACACACACACATACAAATATGCACCCACCCACACGAAGGGGCTCCAGAAATCCAGATGGATTCATTTCCTGTGTAGTTTAGACACGATCGTTTTAAGGAGGGAAAAGGCTGCGGTTTCACAGCGCAGGGGCGGCCTTTGCCTAGGAACTGAAATTAAAGTCACTGAACAGGGGGGGGGGGAGGTGATTCAGGAGAGGAAATAAATCCACACTGGGTGTGGGATTTTCAAGGACGGCCCTCACTCAGAGAGAGGTGACCCTAATACCTCGGCTAATAATGCCCAGTTTAGGAGTTCTCTGAAAGTTCTCCAGAGAAATTCGCTGAACGTAAAAGGGTTGTCAGCCAAGGGCTGTGGCATTACCAAGTCCTATAGACCAGTGGTGCCGAATCTTTGGCACTTCAGATGTTTTGGACTACAACTCCCACAGTCCTTTGTCATTGAGAATACAGGCTTGGAATTCTGGGAGTTATGGTCCAAAACATCAGGAGGGCCGAAGAGGGAAGGGTGAAACACCATCACCAGCTTCTGTCTAATCCTGGCCTCCGAAGCGGACTCTCCCATGGTGCAGAGCGTTGGACTGAGATGTACGGCTGCTCAAGCGTCCGATCGAGTAACACTGTCCTCCTTAACGTGGCAGAAGAAGGAAAGCAGGGAGCACGGAGAGCTGAGAGTCTTCTACAAAGTAAATATAAGGAAAGCAGAGGGAAGGGCCATCCTATTCCATCGCCTCGTTCCACGAGAGAGCCAATATTGCAAAGAGAAGCATCCCGAGGGCGAGAGTCCAGGCATGAAAAGACTGGCGTCTCTTTGGAAATCTACAAGAATTAGCAGAGGAAACCCTGTTCACCTGGAACAGTGGTGGCAAACCTTCAGCACTCCAGATGTTTTGGACCACAACTCCCATAGTCCTTCGTCATAGGAAACACGGGCTTGGAATTGTGGGAGTTGTGGTCCAAAACATCTGGAGGGCCGAAGGATCGCCACCACTGACCTAGACGCTCTCCCTTCCCTAATCTAGGCCGTTGGCTTTGTTTTCAGTGATGTAAGTATCACTTATATTTTAAAGGGACACCTAAACTCATGGCTTGGAAAATTTACTGGATTGGACTGCAGTTCCCCCAGAATCTGAATCCAGCAGGATCACTGGCGTGTTGGAAGCTGCCTTCGCTCAATTCACCAATGATTTTTTAAAGTGGTTATTGCATTCCCTACATCTGCGAGGAGCTGGAAGGTCCAACTGATAATAAACTGGGACTTTGTTTCTGTTTTCTGCTCCTCATCAGCAATATTCTCACGCTCACATAAATGAAATTCAACATCTCTTTGAGGGGGGGGGATATTCTGCCATCTGCCACATATTTTTCTCTCCTTTCTACCTCTTCTCTTAAACCTAGAAATATCACTCTGTGTTTGCCAGATCGGTTCCTCGAACACAGGAGAGAAAAAGGGAGTGACTAACTAACACCCAACAATGTTACTTTTAATGGACCATTTGAACCTGGAAAACTGAAGTGTCAGGTGTCCAATCCGGGAAATACATCCACATTCCCTAATGGGCAAGCCTGCCTTCTTAACGAGGTATGTGGCGCCCTCTGATGGAATGCACAGGTCCAGGAAAAAAAAACATTCCGTTCTGAAAATGGGATTGGGAAATGGCATCATTTACAGCGAATCAAAAAGCTGCTTTCTTTGGGACTACAGTTTCCAGAACCTCCTACCAGCAGGGCTGCTGGCCTCCTCCACGGAGGTTCTGTGGATTGTAACGTTTCCCATCTTTTATGAAGGGCACCCAGGAGGCCACCGTTCCAATCTGATCAGCCACTTCACAATCTCTTCTCTCAGCTTCTGTCACGGTTCCCAAAAGGTGGTAATTTCCAGATGGGGGAAAGCAAACGAAAGAGGTTCTTAGCATGCAAGTTAGGGATAGTTAGAAGTATGGTAGGATGAGGGCTTGGAAGCAAGGTTTTTTTTTTCTGAAACAAGGGAAAAGCAGGAGGCACAGAGAGGTGTCAACAAGCAACTAACTTTTATCTGCTTCGGGACCCTCCTCCTTCTTAATGGACGCAACCACCCATCCTAAAATTACTATTCACTATGATGTGTGTGTGGGGGGGGATGTATCTCTGCTAAGAAAGAGGGACATCAAACCTGGTGACATTTAATTCAAATCATGGCATCCCTAGGATGAGGGAGATGCAATTTGCGACCACAGGAGTAAACCAAGATTTCCCTCTTGTTGGGTATATGCTTGGCTTTCTCATAGACCCCAAGAGAGGTATAATGGAGCCAGAGATTATAAGGTCAAAACGGGGGTGGTGGGGCAGTATGAGATGAGCTGGAAAGGCAATGCCATCTGCCGCCTCCCTTGGGATCCCCTGGCTTCTCTGAGATTAGCTGGAATCCTCATAGAAGATGGTCCCAGGTGGGGGTGGATGTTGCTAACAACCAGTGAATTATCCCCCCTGGGAGACCCCGTGGCCTCATGGACTGAACCCCAGGACCAAACAGGGCACATCAAAAGGAGATTTTTATGTCTATTACTGTCCAAACTGGTGCAATTGTTGGTCTGAACACAGGGGGGAAATACCAAACCTTAAGATGAGACCCCTGCGTTATGTTGTAACATGCCCGGGCTAACATAGATCCAAATGGGACTTTCACACTGTCCCTAAAAACTCTCACTGATTTATAGACCTCACTCCCTTGCGTCTTCTCCCTCAATCCTCAGCAATTCTCTCTGCCCTGCTGCGCATGTGTATACACAAAGGTGAGCGTTTGTGTACACACCAAGTAGCACTTGTATTATTTGGGGATGCTTGGTTGCTTGTATCTTTTTAAATGTTATTGTGGTGTTATATAGGGGGGTGGGTTCTTTACCTTGTTGCTACACTTTCTGATGGTGGATGTGAGCTCACTCACTACCATGTCCACACACTTCAGACACGGCTCCTTCAGTTTCTGCACCTGCTTTTTCACTATGGCTTCAAAAGCGAGGTCAGGTGTGAAGAGACCCGTTCTGCACGGCAAAAGGAGCAAGGGAGGAAAAGAAGCGACAAGGAAGGAGAACAGGTGTGAAGCAGACAGAGGAGGAGAAGGAAGGGGAGGAAGGAGGCAGAGAAAAGGGAAGAAATCAGACAAGAGGAAGGGAAAAGAGAGAGACAGAGAGAGAGAGAGAGAGAAAGGGGAAGAGATCAGAAAAGAGGAAGGGAAGAGATCAGACAAGAGGCAGGGAAAAGAGAGAGACAGAGGCACAGAGAGAGAGAGAAAGGAAAGAAGAGAGTGAAAGGGAAAAGAGAAAAACACAAGGCAAATATGAGAAGTGAGATATTTTGGTCTAGCCCACACAGGCAAGTCTAACCCAGGAGAGCATCGCTAAAGGATCCCAAGAGTTGCCAAGCATCAGGTGAATTCTGCAAGATGAAGACAAGACAGAATGCAAAACCGCAAGCTCGGGTGTGATCAACAAAATGGAGAGATGGAAACACACAAAGACCCCCTTTTTCCCCCACCAGCCCAAGTCTCTGTCTGTCTGTCTGTCTGTCTGTCTGTCTGTCTGTCTGTCTGTCTGTCTGTGTCTCTGTCTCTGTCTCTGTCTCAATATAGTTATATATAGTTTGGCTTGTCTTCCCATCTGCAGGTACAGAAAGGGATGGACAGGAATAGTCTACCATCTGTACATTATAGATCTTTATAGATCTCCCTCTCTCTCTCTCTCTCTTTCTCTCTCTCTCCTCCCTCTCTCTGTCAGCTGCTGACATTTCACCAGGCAGTGACTGCACTGAGGCTGCATCTATTTCCTAAAAACGGAGAGTGATGTTGCTTTTTCTCTCTAGAGAAAGTGCCTAGGTCTCCTTTCCTTTGCAATGTATTTGACAATGAACCAAATGTTGATTATCTCTCATCTTTCCCTTTCTAGCAGTCCCGTTGTCTCACACAGACACACACACGCACACTATCTTACTCTCTCACACACAGACACACAGCAAGGTATCAACTGGAAGATTAGTCCCTTGTCTATTAAATCACACTATAGCTGCTAGGGCACTCCGCCTTGGAAGGAGAGCAACCTCGCACCTCAGATTTGCGAGCAGCAGGGCTGGCCTAACATTAGGCAGCATGAGGTGGCAGCTTTTGGCTATGGCAGATGGAGAGCAAGTGATCAAGTTAATGCAGAGGCTCCTTGCTCCGAAGTGTATGTGTATGCGTGTGTATCTACAATGGGTAGATATGGAGTTCAGTACCTTAGACAGCGCCTGTAAACTTCAGATTGACTATTCCACTGATAAGAGAAGCTGGGCTGGACCATTATCCACCTAACGAGCGAAGAGCCCTGTGGTTAAAACTGCTGTACTGCAGCTATAACTGTGCTCACGACCTGGGGTTCTATTCCAGGTAGCAGGCTTAAGGTTCACTCAGCCTTCCATCCTTCTGTGGTTGGTAAAATGAGTACCTAGCTGGCTGGGCCAGGGGGCGGGGGCAACATGTAGCTTAAAGCACACACCACTCGGAGTGTGCTTTAAGCACGATGGGGTGGTATATAAGCAGCATGCTTTGCAGTTCTGCTTTTACCCCCAAACAGCTGCCTTTTCATTGCCAGGAATGAGGATAGATTCGTTAGGATTTACTACATTATGCACCAAAATAATTTGCCTTGCTTTGGATGCAAAGCACGTTGGCCTGGGTAAAAAAAGTAGGTGTTTCCTGCTCTGCCTCTGTCAGCAATAGATCATGGTCCATCTCCGGTGACCAACATATATTTTAGGAATTAATATTTTCATATTCATGCTTGTATGTGTATTTGCACAGACACATACGTACACACGCTAGCCGCAGATCAAATGTATATCACTTATAAAGTTAAATCCTATAAATGTCTAGAGTTAATAAAGAGTGGCCGGCTTGCATTCATAAAGATCGGCCTTCCATCGGAAGTCAACAGTGGAACCAATAAAAATACATCTGCAGCAAAGTACAGGGAACAGCAGAGATACATCCATTCTGCTGCTTTTATAGATAGCAAGGCCAAGGGAAGGGACTCACTCAGAGGCTCTGAGAAACGAGAGGTAAGCTTCAAGAACAAGCAAGGCACTAATAAAAGCCTTGAGTATTGAGCTCAGTTACTCTGTAATAGTCACCACAGGATGGTTGCCATGCTACAAGTTCCATCAGCATAGCTAAGGAGGGATCATAAGAGTTGTGGAACATCACAGTTTGCCTACCGATGGACTATTAATGGCACTCAAACCTGAGCTTGGTGGACTGAAAATTTGTTGTAGAATCCATTGCTTAAACCAGTACAGTGGTACCTCTTGACACAAATTTAATTTGTTCTATGGGTCAATTTGTTTTTTAAAGAAAATTTTGTCTTATGAAATGCGGTTTCCCATAGGAAGGCATTGAAAATGGATTAATCTGTTCTGGAGGCTATGGGTCGCTTTGTTTTATGAAAGTTTTGTCTTATGAAATGTGGTTTCTCATAGGAATTCATTGGGAATGAATTCCGTTCCGGAGGCTAGAATAAAGAAAAAAATAACAGTTTTTCCCCCTGGGTACATGCGGAATTGTGTTTTATCTTGCAAAGCATCCCATAGGGATTTTTTTTGGTCCAGCAAAGCATGCCTATTCCTGGAAATCTTTTTCTTCCTATAAGTTTTTTTGCCTTATGAAGCATTTACCTTAAGAGGTACCACTGTACCTATGAGCATAAACCTGTTATGTCACTAACTCCTCTTCTCCCAACCTGTGGGTTATTCCCTGCTCTCTTTCACTTAAGCCTATGTTTTCCTGTTCAGAGGTCACATTTCACTTTTTTGGGGTCCATTCCAAATATTTCCTCTCTACCATCTTTTGCCTTTTTGTCCTCTTTTTAAACCTAAAAAAGTATAGGCAAACTGTAGGCCACGGAGCACATGGAGCCTCTGTTTTCATGCCCCACCCGGGCCCTCCTGGGCCCCACTCGTAACACAAACAACCCGCACCTTCCTCTTAGACCGGAACTAACTCTTGGACACTCTGCATCCCACTGGGAGGGAAGGAGCCCATCCCTCGTGTCCGTTTTAGATAGCGTTTGGCTACCGATCCAGACTCACTGAGAGGTGCTGGGGGGAAATAAAATAAAAAGGGGAAATGCAAAGGGCAGATAGATAGAGAGAAAGATAGGTAGCAAATAAATAAATAACACACAGAGAAAAAAAAGGTTTATAGAGGAATCAGGAATGGCACTTGACTAATGGGGAAATTAACAGAGAAGATTCAGGCGGTCAAGGGGACATGAGAAGTTGGACTTCCGGTCCTGTTATTCAGATGACATACTTGGCAGCCCAAGGACACGGACCCCTCTGGCACAAATGGCAAATTTCTGGGTGCTCCCCAATGCCACAGACGCCCCATGAGACCACCAAACATCCCCCTCCCCTTAACGATCGCAGTGTGGAGGCGGGGGGGGGGAGGAATCTCCTGCCAGCATTCTAGAACCTTGAGGAACCTGTGGCGGGAATTAAATTTGCTTTGTTAAAAAAAAAATCCCTCCCCCCCCCAAACCCTCTTTAACCAAGGATGTAGGTTGACAGCCCTTCACCCCCCCCCGCCCCCGGTGGCTTCTTTTCAAAGCAATCCTGTGTGTCTCATCCTTCGCTTGGTTTATGCCAGTGATGGAGACCGAGTGCCCAAAGTGCAATTCAAAACCCACTAATTTTTTGCAAAGTGCCAATACAGCAATTTAAACTGAATCAAGGTATAGCTGTGAAGGGGCGATGTTGGGTGCCCACAGAAAGGGCTCCGAGTGCCACCTTTGGCACCCGTGCCATAGGTTCGCCAACACTGGTCTATGCCAATTGAAAACTATATTCTGGAATAATTCATCTTGCCCCCTGCCCCATTGCCTGCTCCCAACGGGCCCACTGTTGCTCCGACATGCCAGAGGTTCCAAGAGCCTGCCCATAAGAGATTCAAACACCTCCCCCCCCCCCAAAAAAAGAAAGATATTCCAGTAAAAGGAGGGGGGCTGCCAGAAGCAACAGATCGTGACCAAGAGAAGTAACATGTACCTCGTCTATCTTTTTTCATGCCTACATTTTATTTATAATTTTTATTCTGTTTAGATAATTGAGCTGCCATAATCTAGGAAATGGAATGGGCAAGATTAGGGCAGTTCTGGCCCCTTCCTGTGATAAGACTATCATAACTTAAGGCAGTGAAAGGAGGAACACATCCAGAGCAACCTGTTCCAATGGATTTGGGGGTGGGGGGAGGCAGGTCAATCAAGATAGGAGACATATTTTAAAGTTTTCTTCTCTTGGGCCATTCTCTGCTCTTCTTTGCCAAACTGGGCCAATCAGAAAACAAACCAAGCGGCTGAGATTTTAGAAAACAGCTGCAAAATATGCCTGCATCTATACTTCCCACCATATCCAAACATCTTGTTGCTGATCTTGCAAAAAAACAACAACACATGTGCTCTTTCATCTCGGGAGTGTTTTTTTGAAATCTGCAATGGTTTTGTAAGATTTTTAGCATGTTGTAATTTGAACTGGGGGAAAGTATTAAAAATCCGCAGAACTGAGAAGATTAACAATTTACCTCCAATGCCAATTTTTGGAATAATTGTTGTTGTTGTTGCCTTTCAAAAACAAGTACAGTGGACCCTCGCATAAAAAGCGGTTTGTTTAACAGAAAATCCACTTAAAGGAAATAAACTTCCCAAGATGGGAGAAATCGCTTAACAGAATCGCCTATGGGGCGAATCCGTACAACAGAAAAACGGTCGCGATGAAGGATTAATCCGTTTTCAATTTATTCCTGGCACATAACCAGGAACACAATCAGCACCTGACAAATGAGCACCCGTTTCCTGCCAGAAGGCAGACAATTTCCTTTGTGCTAGCATTTGTCAGCAATAGGATTCTGGCTTCTGTTCCTTCAACACTTAGAATCATAGACTTGTAGAATCCTAGAGTTGGAAGAGCCCTCAAGGGCCATCCAAGTCCAACCCCCTGCCATGCAGGAACCCCCATCACAGTACCCATGACAGAGGGCTATCCAGCCTCTGCTTAAAAACCTCCAAGGAAGGAGACCTCACCACCCTCCTTTGGGGCAGCATCTTCCACTGCCGGACAGCTCTAACCCTCAGGAAGGTCTTCCTAATGTTCTTAAAGCCCTCTCCTAACCCGGGGTCCAAAAATTGCAGCTTGCTTCGCTTCCATTGTAAATCCAGCACGCTGACTATACCCTGGATGCTTTCCTCTCTCTCTCTTTCTGATCGGCTAGGGAACTCCTCTGTGCCGGGTTCGCTCAAGTCTAGTCATGCTGTTAGGGGAGATGGTTAGGGGGGGAAATAAACAGAACACCAAGAACATCACTGCCAGGCAAGGGCCATCACTCAGGGGACCAAATGCTGTTTGCTTCAGCCAGCGGGCAGGTGGGACATGAGCGTTGTCTGGCTGGCTGCACGCCAAGCTCCCCTTCACGGGTTACCTTCTTGGTGCACTGTCTAACGGTATTGATTAATTCCGAAATGACCATGTCCACACATTTCAGGCAAGGCTCTTTGATCTTCTTCACCTGCTTTTTCACAATGGTCTCAAAGGCCATGTCGGGCGTGAAGAGACCAGTTCTGGACACCCGGGACAAAAATTGGCAAGGGAGGGGTGGGGGAGGGCAGGGGTAGTGGTGGTGGTGGTAGTGGAAAGCAAAAACAAGGCAGGAGGGGGACAGGGCAAGGAGAAGGTCATCATGTTACATATAAAATTTCAGGGCAATTGCTCATTATCACAGAACATCGATTTGGCTATCTGCTGGACAGGTCCTGAAAACCCAAGGAAAACAAAAAGACCTGGTCAACAAGAGCTCTCCAAGACTATAAAAATCAACTCCTGCTTTTGGAGACTAATGTGGGTTCTAACTATGGGGGCTCACAAAAGAACAAGGAGATGGCTTTCTAACAATGTTTTGTACTGATTATCAGTCTGTACGTGGAAGCACCAGCGTTGCTTTCTTTTGTTGTTTTGTTGTTTACAAAATAAGAGAACAATTGTGTTACCTTCTTCATCCTGTTGGAATGCAACTCCCATCAGCCACAGCCCAAAAGGCCAAAAAAGGAGGGAAGATGGGAATTGTAATCCAACAACATCTGTTGGGATACAGGCATTCCATCTGTGTTTAACAGAATTTTAGCAAACTCCTGTTTTAAAGATGCTCCTGATTGTAATTTAAGGCCAATTACTCATGGAGCTTTATTCATATGTTGCAATGTTTGTTGCTTGGGAGCCACTGAGTGTTGCATACAGAAAATTGGAGACATTATATAGTATTCTTCTAGCTTCCTCCTCTGGGTGAGATGTAATTCTCAAACAATGTTACGAGTCAGACACCTGGCAAGCTATCATACAAAGCTGACATGTATTATACTGCAGGAATGCTCTTAAGTTTTGACCAGTGGCTATAGGTTTGCTACAGATTTGCAGTCTGGAGTGCTCTTGTCTCTAGACCAGGAAACCAAGCTTTTGTTGATATTAGGAAAGCAACAACAATAGCTGGGGTGGTGGGAGGGTTAGCATGTTGGGTCTTCCTAGAGATGACATCACTTCCTGTTCCACAGGAAGTAGCCCATGTCACTTCGTCTGACAAATGGCACCACTCCCCCCTTCCATCGGTAATGGAAAATGAAAGTTTGACTTCAAGGGAAACATACAGTGGGGCAAAAGCGATAAGTGTTATAAACCTACCAATGCATTTGAAACCCAGAGGACTGGGTGGCTTTCATTGGTCCAGTTGCCAACCTACCCTACCTCTGCAGTCTTCTGGACCAGACCTGGATTTTCTAGAGATAGTCAAAGGAATGTAGAGGCACTGCCTCTATTGCACTGATACATGCCTGATGCCATGGATGTTCTTAATAGCGTAGCTGATCTCTCTTCGGAGCTCCTTCTCATCAAATTCCATCTGCAAAAGAAGAAGAAGAAGAAGAAGAAAAGAGGTTCTAGTTGCAAGGGATCCATCAGGGAAGACGTCAGATAGAGCAAATTAGAAGGAACTGACTTTCTTGTTTTCATGCAAGGATCGTAATTCAGAAGGATGGCAGATTCCTGGCTTTCAATGGATTGTCCAAGTCAGGTGTTACATGTGACAGTGAGTGAGGAAAACAATAATAAGCACATCTTGCTTGTTCTCATGATTCACCAGTGGATCATTGGAGCTGTCCATGTGGAAAGTGTATAGATCAGTAGTGTTGAACCATTGCACTGCAGGTTTTGGACCACAATTCCCAGAATCCCAAGTCTGTACTGCCGATGGCAAAGGACTGTGGGAGCTGTGGTCCAAAACATCTGAATGGCCAAAGGTTCACCACCACTGGTATAGACGCTCCTGAGTCCAGGAAGCAGCTCCAGTGATGTACTTTTGGATTTCAGACTTATGCTGCCTTTGCCCTTTCTTAATTAATCATTTTATTTTTCTATACTATTTTACATTGTTTATTGTCTTTATTATTTTGTTGCTTAATTTTGTGTTGCTAATTTTATTTATTTACTGGTTTTGTTCTGTTATACATTATTTAATGCTGCAAACTGCCCAGAGTAGACTTCTAGCTAGATGGGCAGTAGAGAAACCCAATTCATCCATCCATCCATCCATCCATCCATCCAGCTGTGCACTGAAGAGGTGTCTTCACTTCTCAGTAGTTACTGGCTGCCATAGATGCAAATAGTTTTCCTGTTTTTCGGGAAACTGTGCAAAAAAGCACTTTGGTTTAAGATGTTTGTAAATCATGAGACTTCACCTTCACCAGCTCAAAGGGGAATCGCTCGTGGAAGATGCGATTGATCCTAGCACCTCCAGATAATTCATAAGTGTCGATCTGATCCCCGGAACCTTCAATGCGTTTCTCGAAGTCCACAGCAAACTGTTGAACCATCCTGCACAGGGTGGGGGTGGGGGTGGGGGTGGGGGAGCCAAAGAACTTAGTGAGGAAGCAAAATACATTATCCGGTTAATGGATCTATTTGAGTAAGTAAAGAAATTCTGCAAGGACCATGAAACATTTTGTTCAGCTTCATTTTGTGAACCAACACTTACTGGTATGCCATGGTGGCCAACTAAGTGGATTGGAGTGGAGAAATTATCCTGCTCTTGATACGAACATTGCTGCTGTTACTTCATCTCAGCTTCACCCATGTATTAAGTTGTTTAAATAACACGGGTTTTTTTGTTTTTTTTTGCTTTTTTGTTTTTACAAAATGAAGATAAGGTCCCCTCCGGCAGTGCCGTTTGTAGCCAAAAAAGCAACGGCGACATCTAAAGAACAGGGTTTTCTCACTTACTGAAGCAAAGCTTTGGTCTTGCGTGCAGGGTCGTCCGGGCGAAAGTTCTTATATTCATCGACTTCTTTCTCAATAGAGAGAAGCTGGCTTTGGAGCTTGTTTCGCAAGCCTGGCAGAGTGTCACGGATGTGGTTGGTCAGTTGCTGCAAAAGCAAGGAAGGTTGTTTAACACACACACACACACACACAAAATTGCAATCCTACACATTCAGTGACCTCGCTGCCAGATGGGTGATATATAAAAATCCAATAAATAGATAAATAAATAAATAAATAAATAAATAAATAAATAAATAAATAAATAAATAAATAAATAAATGCAGTCCCCACTATATCCAAACACCTTGTTGCTGATCTTGCAAAAAACAACAACACACGTGCTCTCATCTAGGGAGTGTTTTTTAAAAAATATGCAATGGTTTTGTAAAAATTTTAGCATGGTGTAATTTGAACTGGGGAAAAGTTAATACTGTATTAAAAATCTGCGGAATGAAGAAGATTAACAATTTACCTCCAATGCCAATTTTTGGAATAATTTTTGTTGTTGTGGCCTTTCAAAAACAAGTACAGTGGACCCTCATATAACAAGTGGTTTGTTTAACAGAAAATCCACTTAAAGGGAAAAAAATTCGGAGATAGGGGGGAATCGCTTAACAGAATCACCTATGGGGCGAATCCTTACAACAGAAAAACGGTCGCAGTTAGGGATTAATCCATTTTCAATGCATTCCTATGGCGAATTTGTACAAAGGAAAACTGGCTTAATGGATTTTCATTTAGAACTAATTAATTCCTTTATACAAGGTACTACTGTAAATAAATAAATAAATAATAAAACCCCACTGAGCTGCAAAGGCAATGTGCAAAGGTAAGATATAATCAGAGCTAGGAGAAACTACTTCTCCCACTGGTCAACTTGCCTGAAAAACCCTTGGTGTTACTCGGTAACTATCCTGAAGACACCCATGCACTACTGAAAATGAAGTTTAAAAGGACCTCATTTTCATAGTTCAAAAGATTAACTCTTTCCAAGCTCTGGATATAAGTGTAGGACTGAGTCTAGCCCAAATCAAGGAGGCATGGTCGGGAATCAAACTCTCAACCTCTCGATCCACAGCCAGATACCTAAACCACCAAGCTATCCATATTACATCTCCAACAGTTTATTTACAGCTTATACCAGTGATGGCGAACCTTTTAGAGACCGAGTGCCCAAACTGCAATTCAAAACCCACTAATTTTCTCACAAAGTGCCAATACAGCAATTTAACCTGTATACAAGTGGCTATGAAGGGGCGATGTCGGGTGCCCACAGAAAGAGCTCCGAGTGCCACCTTTAGCACCTGTGCTATGGGTTCATCAACACTAGCTTATACTGTATGCATAATATTATACCTTCCCGTTAACCCACCATAGATCTTTGAGCAAGAACCTCAGAGGGAAAAGCTGGTGTTTGAAATTTCACAGGGAGAGCAGTTCTTAATACAATCGCCCCCCTTGCAGTATGCTTTATGGCCAGATTGTTTGTTCTACCATTTCATAAATGATCCATCCTGTAGAAGGAGTAGGTGGAACTACAACTGGAGTCCATACTAATTATGTATATTCTGCCCTATGTACCTGCAGGGCAGTCTTGAACTATGCTGAATAAAGCCCGTGGCAAAAGGCATTTGGTGCACATTTTGTCTCTATCTGTTGCCTTTGCTGCTCAATAAGATTGGACTGTTTGTCGGTACTGATTTAGCTGCAAACATTTCCAGAAAGCGTGCTCAGTGTTTTTCTACTGGGTCACATATAAGCCAGAACACCATGTGTGTTGATCAAAACAAACGTTTTGAAGTACAAAGCACTCCTTCTTTGTTCTGAAAGGATATATTCCTGGAAGTATTTCTGCCTGCCTGAGTGAGAAGGGAAGCATTCTCTTTGAAGTTGGTCTAAGAAATTAGATCAACGCTGCAGGCAGGCTAGGAACCGGTCTTGTTCTTCCACTGAACTCCCTGCTTCTGCCAACATTATCCATCTCCTTCCTCACTCAGCCCCAGTTCACCCTAGGAAAAACACACCCTATTGTGAAGGGTGTAGAAACGTCAGCAAGGTTTTTTGAGTGTACTGGGAGTTGTAATAAAAGCTTACATTCTGCTGGCATGGGATATCTATCTATCTATCTATCTATCTATCTATCTATCTATCTATCTATCGTAGCATCCTAGCTATAGCTCAGTGGGTTAGGTCTCTGGCTGTAGAACCAGAAGTTGGAAGTTCGATTCCTAGAGCCAGCCTGTCTAGCTTTGGGCAAGCTGCGCCATCTGAGGTTGCCCCCAGGAGAAGGGGAACGTTAAACTACTTCTGTGCATCCTCTTCTTGAACACCCCGGGAAAGCTCACCATCAGTCAGAACTGACCTGCCGCCTCGCAAATCATTATTAACTATATTCGTTAAGCCTACATGTTAATCGTGCCAGCGTTTCAACCAAAGGCAAGGGGTTCGAATTGACTGTTGCCATAGTTGCTGCTCTCCTTTGGACTGAAGATCGCGGAATAAAAGGGATGCGAGCGGACATGTGGATGTTCTGCTACCAGTCACCTGGTGTATACTCGCAATACTGTTCTAAAATGAAGAGACAACTGTTCGTATACAAAAGGGGATACGACTTAAGAGCAGCTCGACTTAAGAGCAATTCGACGTAAGAGCCGAAAACTGTTGGTGTTTTAACTGCTGCCTTACAAATTTTAGATATGGTCTGCTCGACTTACAATTTTCTTTTTAATTTCTTTTTAACTTATTTTTTTCAATTTTTTAAAATAGGTGATACTGCATGCTGGAGTTCTAACAGGCAAGGTCCCCTCTACGGCTGCAGGTTACCTGGTTAAGCACTTTCTGCAGGTAAGGTGTACCCATGCGGTCGGCCATGTGCCTGTATGATGGGTGGGAAAGGAAGAACTTCCTCTCTGCAGCCAGTGCGGCCTGGATGTCTTTCTTCCCATCTATATCCTTTTGGCTCCTGTTCACCACACCAATGTAGCCTACAGGAAGAGAAAAATGGGAACACCTGGAAATGAATTCATGGCGAAAAGGGCTCGAAAACAGAAGAGCCTGACCTTACGATAGACTTCAGGGCTGAATGGGACAGGACAGCAGCTTCACAATTAGAAGGTGATAAAACTTCATCTCTTTAGCCTTTCAAAGAGAAGGCTGAGGGGTGATATGATAGCTATGTTTAAATATTTGAAAGGATGTCATATTGAAGAGGGAACAGGTTTGTTTTCCATGGCTTCAGAGACTAGGACTCGGGGCAATGGTTTCAAACTGCAGGATAAGAGATCCCATTTGAACATTAGGAAGAGCTTCATGATGGTTAGGGCTGTTCGGCAGTGGAATAGGCTGCCACCAAGGGTGGTGGAGTCTCCTTCCTTGGAGGTTTTTAAGTAGAGGCCAGATGGCCATCTGTTGGAAATACTGTACTTTAGGTTCCTGCATGGCAGGGGGTTGGACTGGATGGCCCTTGAGGTCTCTTCCAACTCTATGATTCTATGATAGGCATTCTTCAGAAGGACCCTGCTTCCGTTACCATTATGCCATTAAAGCTCTTTTTACTGCTCCATGACCCAGCATTGAACAAAAGCAAGTGGCTGTGAAATCCTGTAGGAAGACAGTCAGATGTCTTTACGTTGTAAGTCAATTTTGCTTCTAAATGCAAAGCGGCCAGCCCATCTAGTTCAGCTGCCCTCCTCTAAAAGCTAGCCAGAAGAGTATACAGAAGAATATTTCAGAATGGGAATATTCTGAAAGATGAATACAACTTCCTTTAGGCTTCTGCCATGGAACCAGAAGGGAGCATGCCCAGAAAGCATGGCTCCCTCCCAGCTTTTCATTAGAATCTTGTCAAATGATGAAAATATTGAGTGTGAAATGTTCCTATCTTTCTGCCCTGCTCCATCAAAGCAAAAAAGGGGTTTGAGCCATGTGGCCATCAAAAAACACAACTGCAAAAATAGGTTACAGGCGATACCTTTCTAGGCCACTAATAAAAATAAAAAACAAAGAACACTGCAAGCTTTCGAATGTAAACCACCCTTCTTCGAAGCAGGTCCCAGAAGTTCAGACATGGTAAAAGATGTGCTTTACGAGGAGGTTACTTTTAAAGTCCTGCTCCAGTGATCTCATCTCAAGCCTAGCTGGACATGTTTTATGTTTTAAGGGCAGGCATGTCCAAACTTTGGCCCTCCTGATGTTTTGGACCACAACTCCCAGAATTCCAAGCCTGTATGGCAAAGGACTGTGGGAGTTGTGGCCCAAAATATCTGGAGGGCCAAAGTTTGGACATGCCTGTTTTAAAGGAAAGAGCAGAAAGAGATGAAAAGGGAAACGTAGGGCAGGCATGTCTGAACTTCGGCCCTCCAGATGTTTTGGACCACAACTCCCACAGCCCTTTGCCATTGGAAATACAGGCTTTGAATTCTGGGAGTTGCGGTCCAAAACATCTGGAGGTCCAAAGTTTGGCCACCACTGACATAGGGGAAGGGTGGGGAGAGAGAGTAGAAGAGTGACGGTGAAAAGGAGTAAACGGGCAAAAGCTCCCATACCTCTTCGTAGCGGAAGCAGCTTGTTTTCTAGGACATCCCGAGCATCTGTCCCTTCATCCATCAAGTCCAGTTTGGTGATAACTCCAATGGTACGTTGACCTGTTCAGAAGTAAGCAACAAGGTGTGTCTTGAGCCGGTGAGCATCATGAGGCAGCTCATTAGCTAGGCTGAGACCTATATGTGCTCTTCGTTGTTGTTTTTCATCATATGAAACTCAAACCGGCACTCATCGGTCATGTAAAGCAGCAAAGCCCCTCCAGTTATTGAGGGCCGGCAAACGCCATCGGGTCTTGCCCAGCCAGCCAGGTATTTTCATGCATGGGATGCCTGTATATGGACACGCATGTGCCTCTCATCAGCTCAGCCTGATACTCCTTGCATCTGGCAAAGCTAAAGTCTCCAAGACAGAGCATGTACTATCATAATGTTGAAGGTGCATTAAACCTATTAAACTCTTACATTATTCCAAATCCATTGCAAGTGGATTGCGCTCATTATAAAGGGACATATTTGTATAAACGGTACCTTTGGAACTTCAGCGGGATCAGAGCAACCCACACACAGGGGTTGAGACAAACATGAGAAACTGTCTTTTACTATATCTGACCATTCGTCCATACAGCTCAGTAGCCTTTGATAACCTTGGTTGGGCATAAGAGGAATGAAGCTTGCGGGCTGGATACGACAGCTGACAATCCTCTTGTCCGGCCCTTGCTCTCTAAGATAGCGTTGCTAATAGTGAGCTCGCTTTGGGGAGGGGTCTCCTAGCTGCAGAGCAGGGCATCTGCTTTTCGTTCAGGAGGTCTCAGGCCGGTTTTGCATTAAAGAATACCAAGTAGCTTAGCAAGGAACCTGGGAGGAATTTTACAGGGTGAGATGAGTGAACGGTCTTCCTGTGGTAAAGCTATGTTTAGGGCAGTGGGGGCCAAACTTCAGCACTCCAGATATTTTGGACCACAACTCCCACTGTCCTTTGCCATTGGCAACACAGGCTTGGAATTCTGGGAGTTGTGGTCCAAAGCATCTGGAGTGCCAAAGTTTGGCCACCACTGGTTTAGGGCATTTGATGCATCTTTAAATAAAGGTAAAGGTTCCCGCTGCACATGCATGCTAGTCGTGTCTGACTCTAGGGGTGGTGCTCATCTCCATATTCAAGCCAAAGAGCCAGAGTTGTGCAAGTCTGTGGCCATGTGGCCGGCATGGCTGCAAGGAAACACTGTTTTACCTTCCTGCTTTTTAAGGCGGTACCTATTTATCTGCTTGCATTTACATGCTTTCAAACTCTTAGGTTGGCAGGAGCTGGGGTGAACAGCGGGAGCTCACTCCACACCCTGGTTTCGAACCGCTGAGCTGCCGACCTTGTAGCCGACAGTTTTCAGTGCTCTAGCCCGCTGAGCCACCACGTCCTTGTTAGCTCAGTATTATTAATGTTTGTTTACAACACTTTTGCTAATAATAACATCCTGTTAACTCAAGTCAAATTTACAGTGACCCTTTTCAGGGTTTTCCAGGTAGAGAGTAGGCTGAAGTGGTTGGGCATTCCCTTTGTCCAGGGGAGCCCTAGAAAGGTGCAGCTCACCCAAGGCCACACAGGCTGGCTCTTCTCCTTGGAGGCACAGTGGGGAATCAAGCACCCCCCCCCTCTGTCTCTGAAGCCAGCTATCTGAACCACAGAACTACCCAGCCAACTGATACTTGATTTTAGGCAATGTTTCCTCCATCCCTTTGTGGAGATCCTTGCAACTTCCCTATGGCCTCCCATCCAAGTGCTATCTAGGACTGAGCATACTTAGCTGGAAGAGTTCAATAGCACAGGAAGTGTTCAATATATATACAGTGGTACCTTGTATAAAGGAATTAATTCGTTCCAAATGAAATTCTCTTAAGCAAATTTTCCTTCGTACAAATTTCCCATAGGAATGCATTGAAAACGGAGTGATCCCTCACCGCGACCATTTTTATGTTGTACGGATTCGCCCCATAGGCGATTCTGTTAAGCAAATTTACCCTATCTCTGGAATTTTTTTGTGTTGTACAGATTTTATGTTATACAAACCGTTGGTTGTGCGAGGGTCCACTGTACAGGAAAGCAACTAGGATGCGTGCACAGTGTCAGACAGAGTGCTGGCAGGTACACGAAACGGAGCAACCGAGAATGAGAGTTAGGTGCTTGTGTAACAACAGATCAAGGGAAAGAGGAAAAGAACTAAAGACGGCCACAGCCGGAAGAGAGAAATGACAAGAAGAACACAAGCATGAAACTTAGAATCACCTTGGGGGTCGACCTCTTTCGCAATCTTCAGAGCATCCGAGTTGGCCAGATCCGAGTTGGCCGGAGATACAGCCAGGATAAGGCAGTTCTCCTTGCTGACAAACTGCATGAGCATGTCACGGATTTGGAACTCAATGTCAGCGGGCTGGTCTCCGACGGGAACCTTGGTCATCCCAGGCAGATCGACGAGGGTCAGACTCAGGACTGGGGGTGGGGAGGAGGGAAGAGAAGAGAAGCAGAGGACAAAAAACGATGGTTAGAACCAATGCCTTTTATACTGGATGCCTGAAAGGAGCGCCATGAGTGGGGGAAATTGTGGCATAAGGCCTGGGAGACTGGACTAAGGGGTGGGAGACTGAGGTTCAGATATTTACCTAGTTCCAAAAATCCATTTAATATATAGTCCTCAAACAGAGGGCGTATCAGATAGTAAACTGATAAGAACAGATAGAACACTTGATCTTAGCCAAAAGGCCAAGAAGATTTAGTTGTTCATTCCAGATGGTTCGCTATCAACGATGGACGGACAAATACATTGCTTTTCTCTTCTTCTGTCTAGTATGTGTGACACTAGTCTGGATACACATTCTACAACTGTCTATTTATTGTTCATTGTTTATTATTTATTTTATGTATGTATGCCAATAAAGGGATTGATTGATTGATTGATTGATTGATTGATTGATTGATTGATTGGATATTTACCTAGTACCTAAACTAAGATGTAGCAGAGAACAGAGGACTTATTCTTAACACTAAAACCAGGCTGGGAAAAGTTTGTTGGTTGGGTTTCAACTCCTGGCATCTCCTAACAGGCATGCCTGTGGTCAATGGTGATCCCAGAAGCGGTCGTTTAAGAACGTTACTTTTCCAAGCAATGAATGAGACACTGGGGCAGTAGATGAGATGAGGGCCTAAGTTTCCGCAACCCACAAGAGCTTCATTTGGTGCTTAAGCATGACCTACCATGGGGAGAATAGACCCGTAGGTTGATGGGGACAGGGGAGATCCCCTTGTTGGATCCAGTAACCCTGTCGGTTTCCGCTTCGATCTCTTGACGGATCTCATCAAAGTCAGTGAACTTTTTCCCTTTGCAGTGTAGAAACTCTCCATATTCTAGATGGGAAGAAGAATGACACCGGACATAAGAACATAAGAATGGCCTTGCTGGAACAGGACACAGCCCATCCAGTCCAGCATTCTGTCTCACACAGTGTCTCCCCATTTGCTTAAAGGTACAGTATTCCCAAACAGATGTCTTCACCTGCTTACGATTCCCTGCAAATGGTATTGAGAGATATCCTGACTCTCTCTCCAACCCGGAGGTTGTCCTTAGACATCCATCATGATAGCCATTGATACCCCTGTTCTCCATGAACTTGTCAGGTGGGACATCACAGACAAACCCTTACTAAACACAGAGGCACAGGATGGAATGGATAAGAAGCTTCAGCGTTGGATATGAAGACGTCTAATTTGCCTCCCAAAGTCAGATTTTGTCCACCCACCATAACCATTCAACTCTAGCTTCGAATTTATGTGAACAGCAAGATGTGGAGGCCAATTTTCTGGTTGGGGTGTACAGCCAAAAATAAAATATTACATGTGCGGTCATTTACTTCTAATGTGTTATGCCAAAACTCAGTTTAAAAGCATATAGTCAAACCAAATCTATAAATTTATTTAGATTAGGAGTGGTGGTGGTATAAAGAAGAAAACTGAGAGGTAGCCAAAAAAGAAAAAAAGCACCCCGAATATCTCATTTCCTGCCTTTGCTTCTTTGAGCTCAGCTCTGCGTTCTCATCCTGACTTTTATTCCGCTCTCATAGAATCATAGAGTCATAGAGTTGGAAGAGACTTCAAGGGCCTTCTAGTCCAACCCCCTGCCCTGCAGGAACCCCCCATCATAATATTTCCGACAGATGGCCATCCAGCCTCTGCTTAAAAGCCTCCAAAGAAGGAGACTCCACCACCCTCCTTTGGGGCAACATCTTCCACTGCCGGACAGCTCTAACCGCCAGGAAGTTCTTCCTAAGGTTCAAATGGAATCTCTTTTCCTGTAGTTTGAAACCATTGCCCAGAGTCCTAGTCTCCAAAGCCATGGAAAACAAACCCTTTGGTTGTCAACTTTTCCCCCCCACAATGACAACACTATTTGTGGAAGAAGACGGTCCATTTATGGCCACTGGACCTTGGAAGGAGAACAAACGTTGAACGTTTTCCTCTCTCTGTGAAGAAGAGTCACGACTGGTCGGAAGAGGTGACGCCCCTGGATTGAGAATGAGGAAGGAACAGTTCACCTACCTGTGTTGGCAGTAACAAGCTGCAGGACCAAGGGACGCCTGGTTACAATACCAGATCCACGAGGGAGGAAATCCCTGAAAAAAGAGGAGAAGAATCTTAGTGAACGGCCTATTCTGTGCTCCTTTTGACTTGGTCAAAAGACGTTCTCGCTCAGGTTTACCATGTCACCAGTCCTTACTGAGAATCTTTGGCACGGATACCCACCAGTAGCCATTACAATTGTTTTCTTCTACTTACTGGTTTCGCTCTCACTGTCCCCCCCCAAAAAAAATAAATAAAATAGTGAAACTGCGTTATTTCGTACATTTCAAAATGGTGGGGTATCAGTCATTTGAGGCATCATCTTATACCCCAGAAAACGAGCAAGGCTGGGAGAGTGAGAACAGACAAAAGAATTTTTTTTTTACCCAGCGTGTTGTTAGTCTGTGGAACTCCCTGCCACAGGAGGGGGTGATGGCATCTGGCCTGGATGCCTTCAAAAGGGGATTGGACAGATTCCTGGAGGAAAAGTCCATCCCAGGTGACAAACCATGATGGAGATGTGTAATGTCCAGGCTTAAAACCGGGGTACTTCAAGGGCCAGATGCAGGGGAGTGGGATCAGGAGACAGATATCCAGTCTCATGCTGCTTGGAAATTGTTGGACTGTGACATATACAGTAGTATATCCTGTGCTATTGTCTATGCTGGCTAGGGCAGATGTGATCTGTAATCCAACAGCTGTACTTTGCCCGTCACTACCCCAACAGCTAGTTACACTTAAGTTTCACCAAACTCAATAACATTTACATTTACGTAACTGTGTAAAGGATTGCATTCTACACCTGGGGCAATTCAGAGGTTGATCATTGCCCCGTTCATACTCACCAGAAATAAATAAAGCATGCTGACGACACAAGGAAGAAACATTTAATTAATAATTCTTTCCATTAATAAATAGCAGGACATACTTATAGGGCAATCTTGGCCATGGAGAAAGATATTGCTTGATAATGTACTCTTATAGTAAGTGCAAATCCTGGAAAAGTTACTTTTTGGACAACAGCACAAATCGGTTGTGAATCTTCAAACAGCTTGACCAGCAGATGCTAGAGGCTAGGAATTGGCAGTATAAAAACAAGTAACTTTTCCTCACTCTGAATATGTGCTTGCTTGGTACGTCTTTTAAAACATTCCATTTCCGTTCTCTGCCTCACTCCTGAACGGCTCTTTTGCACGTCAGCCACCAAAGTGGTGTTTAGCTAGCTTCCACGAATCAATGAAGCACCGTCGGCCGAGATCGAGCGCCAATAAGGGAGCAGAGGAGCGCGTCACCGAAATGTGCAGAGGGAAAAAGATTCCCTCTACGGTGAAATCAAGAGCAGTGGCCCAAAGTTCGCTGCTCTTGTCTCCATATCTTCCTGCTTCTAATCTAGACCGAGAGGAAGGAAATCGTGACAAAAACAAATAACAGCCCCGGGAGCAAAATTATCAGCTTTACTGGGGGTGGGAGGGAAAAAAAAAACAGGTCCATCTGAATTTGTTTCTTTTTCTTGCTGACTTTGCATCCATGACCCCAAAGTCCATCTCCTACCCCCCACCCCACAACCTTTCCCGGAAACTCTTCTCTCTTCCTGATCGCTTTGCAGTGCACATTCCAGCATGGGGCTGTGCTGAATCCTCCCACACATCTGTGGTCCCTTCAGTATTGCATCAGAAACTCTGGCACCCAGCTTCCCCTCGACTTCTTGTTTTGCCGAGTTTCACTGACCCGCTGCCATTGGACATGAAACGGGAATACTGCACAGTGCATGCGATGGGTTCACATAAAGCCCATGCAAACACATGCTTGTTGTAGTCCCCAGACAAGATTGACTTCACACACACAAATCAGATCAGTGGGCCGATTTCTTACATTTATACCCCACTTTTCCATTAAGGAATTGTGCTTGAGACAGCTTGCAAACACTGTTCAAAACAAGTTAAAAAAGGTAAAGGTTCCCCCCACACATGGGTGCTAGTCGTGTCCGAATCCAGGGGCGGTGCTCATCTCCGTATTCAAGACGAAGAGCCAGTGTAGTGCAAGTCCGTGGCCACGTGGCCGGCATGGCTGCAAGGAAACACTGTTTTACCTTCCACGGTACCTATCTATCTACTTGCATTTACATGCTTTTGAAGTGCTAGGTTGGCAGGAGCTGGGGTTATCAGTGGGAGCTCACTCCACTGCATGGCACCCGGGATTTGAACCGCTGAGCTGCCAACTTTGCATCCTTGTTGTAGTCTCCAGACAAGATTGACTTCACACACAAAAATCAGATCAGTGGGCCGGTTTCTTACGTTTATACCCCACTTTTCCATTAAGGAATTGTGCTTGAGACAGCTTGCAAACACTGTTCAAAACAGGTTAGGAACAGGCCAAAAACAAATTAAACAATAAAGTAATTAAAATATCTGCTAGTTACATGGGGCAGCTTTATAGGGCAGCATTAATTTACATGAGTATTGTTGAATTTACAGTTAGTGCTCTATGATGTTTTAAACCAGGTACATATTTATTTTTACCCCGCCTTTCTCCTTGGACAAGGACCCAAGGCGGCTTACAGTAAGGAGGGACAATATACAGTTCAGTGCAGTTAAGACATATTCAAGTTTAAGAACAAGGGATTGAGGGGTATCTCATAGCATTAGAAGACAACATGAAAGCTAGAAGGGAATGCGAGCAGTTAAGAAAAGAGTATAAATTCCATGTAATCATGTATATCATCTAAAATCATCTAAAAGTTATGAGGGGTGGGAATTAACAATTTATAACATGGTATCAATGTAATCACACAAGGAAAGATATAGACACAAAGCTATAAGTGGTTATAAACACAAGTCCACGTAGCCATCTATGGTAGTCCATCATTCAGGGAAAGCTCACCTGAAGAGAAAGGTATTTGCCTGTTTCTGGAAGGACAGCAGAGATGAGGCAGTCCTGGCCTCCAGTGGGAGGGAGTTCCAGAGTCTGGGCCTGGCAGCCGAGAAGCCCTTTCATGGGTTCCCACGAGACGTACCTTTTATTTGGTTTTAATGATACCAACCACTTTATTAGTTCTATTTATTTTTACTGTTTTACAAAGACCGTAAGCTGCCTTTGGTGCTACTTTTACTGACATCAGACATGGATTTATAAATAATAAAGTTTGGATTTATCGGGAAAGGGGTTGGATAGCATAAGCATTTTGGATTACTACATCAGTAGTAAATGAGACATGAGAGCCATTTCGTCGGAATGAGGAACTTGCGTAACTTTATGAACTCCTGCCTGAGATTTTTTGCGGGCTGGGTTGGTTTCCTTTACCAAAGTCATCACTTTTTCCTACTGTGTCACATCTATTTAGATTAAATCTCTAAAAGAGACCATCTTATCTTAAATAGGATAACCATGTAAGGCACTCAAAAAGCTGTCCAGCAGTAGAGCAGAATTTGGAAAATGTGGGGTGCAACTCCTTAGAATCTTGTCCAAAGTGTGGAGAGAAATATAACTTTTGAAATACATATAACAGCAGAATATAATTTTTTGCTGTAGACCACAGTATTGTTATTCACAGTACTATAGTAATAGCATTTACTATGATCGTTAATTTGCATTGAATGTATAATAAATTAAAGCATAATATGGTATCAGTGTCAAAACCACAGGGAAACAATGGCGCTTTCTGTCTAGGGGCACCCTGGGTACCACCACATTGTACCACCCTGGCAAGGGTGTATTGATAGACTATGAATGTCCTCATAATCTGAGAACAAAATGGTGTAAAGCAGTGGAGGTCAAACTTCAGCCCTCCAGATGTTTTAGACCACAACTCCCAGAATTCTAAGCCTGTACTGCCAACGACAAAGGACTGTGGGAGTTGTGGTCCAAAACATCTGGAGGGCCGAAGTTTGGCCACCACTGGTATAAAGGGTGCTTGACGTAAAAGCAGACCAAAAATGCTCAGAAATGCTCATTTGAACAGAGGATCATGGGAGAGAATAAAGGCAGAGCATTGCAGAATGGGTGCTCTCTGTCCAAGAACTGGGAAGGAAGAACATCGAATGCAAAAGAAAACTAGAACATAAGAACATAGAACATAAGAACAGCCTTGCTGGAACAGGCCCCAGCTCATCCAGTCCAGCATTCTGTCTCACACGGTGGCTCACCATTTGCTTCAGGGTATTCCCAAGCAGATGTCTTCACCTGCTTAAGATTCCCTGCAAATGGTATTGAGAGATCTCCTGCCTATCTCTCCAACCCGGAGGTTGTCCTTAGGCATCCATCATGATAGCCACTGATACCCTTGTTCTTCATGAACTTGCCCAATCCTTTCTTAAAGCTGTCAAGGATGACAGCTGTCACCACTTCTTCTGGCAGGGAGTTCCACAGACCAGGGATAGTCTGGGTCTTCTGGGACTGAGACACGTGTGGGGAATCCTGATAACTTCAAGATGGGTTTCCTATACCCTTTGGCCATGATAGAGGAAATTAATGGAAATACGAGTCTTTAGCAACTATCATCTATTTTTGTTTAATATTTGGCAAACTATTAGGACCAGGAGAGGGTAGGACTTCTTATCTCTGTGGCTCAGGCTCTGTATCGGCATATGAAAGGTCACCACCAGAGACAGAAACGTTTGGCCATCCACATGTTACTAGATTACAACGCATTGCCATCCCGTCCCCTTGGCTAAATGGACAAGGGCGGGCAGGAAGTGCAGATGACACACTGGCGGCCATATGTTCCACATACTTGAAACAGACGACTGTCTAAGATGGACATCCGGCGGTCCTAGTTCATAACCTCAGCTGGCTGAGGCCGGCCCTGCCACGGGGCACAATAAGGCAGCTGCCTCAGGCTAGCTGGAAGATGGAAAAGGTGAGAGCTCACAGAGTCCCTTAGTTTTATTTGTTTTAACTGTACATTAGTTTGGTGATACTGGTGGGCAGAAATGCAGTAAATAAATAGATAAATATGTAATGTGCGCATCCTGAATAGACCCGATGAATGTGTGAGTCTGGTGCCATTCCCATGGGCATGGAACTCGGAATGGACAATACAGTGGTATCTTGTATAAAGGAATTGTGTGTGTTGTGTCGTTACAGTCGTTACCGACTCTTCGTGACTCCATATCCATGGAGTTTTCTTGGCAGGAAGACTGGAGTGGTTTGCCAGTTCCTACTCCAGGCGCCTACAGCACCTGGTATTCCTTGGAGGTCTCCCATCCAAGTACTAACCAGGGCCAACCCTGCTTAGCTTCCGAGATCAGGCGAGATCGGATGTGCTTAGGGCATCTAGGCATCTAGGCATTAATTTGTTCCAAATGAAATTATATTAAGCAAATTTTCCTTGATACAAATTTCCTATAGGGATGCATTGAAAATGGAATACTCCATAATTGTGACCATTTTTATTTTGTACAGATTTGCCCCATAAGCGATTCTGTTAAGCAAATTTCCCCTATCTCTGGAATTTTTTATGTTATACAAACCGTTTGTTATACAAGGATCCACTGTATATAGTGTACTGTCTCAGGCTACAAAATTCCATGGGCTGGGCAGTGGTTGGTTCGTGAATGGCCAGAGCCCATCACTTATATATTAATATGATGAAATGTGGGAATTGTTCTTATCCCATTCCCCGTTTTTCCTCTTTAGATGTTATTATTTCAGATCAGAATACATGGAAAGGAGAGGAAGACCAATTTGATCCAACTGAGCAGTGGGGGGGGGGGGGGGAGCAGCAAAGCTCAACATAGGTACTGTTAACCCTTCCATCCAGATAGGGGAGAATTCCACCAGAAATCCATCCAATACACTACAAGCCAGAAACTCGCTCCCAAATTTCCAGCTAGAACTTGCATCCCTTTTTGAAGGGGGAAGAAGATGAAGGGGGGGGGACATGCTGCTGCTGCTGCTGCATCCATCTCCCGTATTGCAGAGACAACACCCCTGCGTGGAGCTGGACTTAAATAGAAACATAATTCAGCCTGAAAAGCGAGAGAGTGGCTGTCGCTGCTCTGCAGGGATTTCTGATTTGATGGTGCTGAACTATCCTTAATTGACCCTGGACAGCAGAGGAGGTGGAAACCACGAATGAATCATTCCCAGGGCTGGCCCTGTCGTTGGGCAGAATGCGGGACGGTTGCCTCGGGCGGAAGAATAGGGGAGGAGGCAGCAAGGTTTCAGAGGAAAGAACCGAGTGGCACCCAGCCAACCCTAACCACTGCCGCCATCGCCCACCCTACAAGAAGCTGGTCTCCTCTTTTCGGGGAAAGCATCCCATCAGCAGTTTGGAAGGAGGGGGAGTCAACCCTCGCTCCCAACCTCTGGGGTGCCATCCCACCCTTTGCTTCAGGCGGCAACAAGCCAACCTCGACGACAACAAGGAACTGGGATTCGTTAAGAATTCCAGTAGGAGGTGGATCAGACAGCATGCTCTTCACGAGTCCCCCAACCCAGTATGACATTGACGGGTTGTTGTTTTTTTTAAGTCCACTGGGGCATTTAGGGTCCGAAACCCATGTGGGCAGGGGTGCTACGAAAACAAACTCAACCCTCTTTGCAGTTCTCGCTTGTACATTTAAAAAAAAAAATTCTATTTTGACAAATCTCAGCCCTCTCCTGAACCAATTAGTCACGCCTTTTGTGAGCACGGGGTGTAGTTTTGTCTATACAAGGATCTACCTGTGAAGATTTTATTGTACAGCATACGCAAGCAGCCCTTGCTTCCCACGGAACAGTACGAACCCCAAATGGTGCTCTTCAGATTTTAAGGTCCACCCCCCACCAAAAAAAGTGGAATCAGAGGTGTGTGTGTGTGTCTGCGCGTGTCTGTAAGTCTGTCTGTCTGTCTGTCTGTGGCTGTGTCTCTCTGTGTAAATCCCTCTCCTAGATGTTGTGGAAGAAAGATAGGGAAAGCTTCCCACCTTCCTTAAAGTCCTCTAGTCAGACTACAAATCCCATTACACAAGCCCTGGCAGTACTCACTCAGGCTAATGGGAGCTCAGGGTTTGGGGGGGGGACCTGAATTAGATTCTGTGGCCAGCATCAGAGGGAGAAGAGACGGCAACATCTCTTGTAGCTTTAATGTCATGTTGTCTTTTAAAATGCTATAAAAGATGTTCCCTCAATTCCTTGTTCTCAGTACTTAAAGATTTCTTAATTGTACAGGACTGTATATTGTCCCTCATTACTGTAAACCGCCTTGGGTCCTTTTCCAAGGAGAAAGGTGGGGCAAAAATAGTCTAAAATAGTCTAAACATGTAAATTGTTTTTTGTTTTCCTCTTTCTTCCCCAAACAGTTTTTTTTGTGACCTCTCTTTTTAGACCGCAAGCCTGTAGATAAGCAGTTCTGGAACCATTATTATAATGCTAATAATGCTAATGCTGGTGCATCATCATCATCATCATCATCATCATCATCATCATCATCATCATCATCATCATCATCATCATCAT
>JAHTLZ010000089.1:1570971-1581980 GCA_023846285.1 Phrynocephalus versicolor | reverse complement strand
CTATCTATCTATCTATCTATCTATCTATCTATCTATCTATCTATCTACTAAGGATAAGAGACGTGTTTCCTCCTGTGAGGCAACGGCTCTCCAGTGTCACATCCACCATGTTGCCTGTTGGCTTCCCTCAGTAACAATTAAGCCAGGATTTTAAAATTCTGAATAAAAATTGCAATGTGGGCCTGAGAGAGACGGCTGAGCGTGCTGGGTGGAAAAGGCTTCCATCTCAGCATTTATAAAGGAATGGCTGAGAAAGAAGTTTCTGAAGTTTCTTATAGCTTGGTAGAGATATAAAATATCCAGAAACATTATGGGAGACAAGTTTTTTCCTCAAGTTTTCTAGGTTTTCCCCTCAAGTTCCCACCCCCATGGCTTCAAAATTTCTGAAAATTTTACATCTCTAATAAACTGCATGCCCTACTGTGTCAATCGTGTTTATTCTTAGTGAGGGAAAATTACTTGCGTGGTTGTCTCCTTAGATACCAAATAAATTCAGTATTTGGGTGCTATGTTCCTTCACTGGGTATCGGGGGGGTTTGTTTGTTTGTTTGTTTGTTTGCTTGTTTTCTGTATCCCATGTCCATTCTTTAAATTGATCATGAAGAGGACTGAGCATGCTCAGTGGGCACATAAGGGAATAATAAACGCTTCAGCAGGACTGACCTGTGATATTTTGCCACCTGAGGCAAAGGATAAGATTGCACCATCCCCCCCTCCTACCATTCCATAGTCAGAAGTTGACCAGACTTCCAACTGCTGTTTATTTTATTCCAACATCAACCATTTTCCATTTCTTTAAACTGTATCTTATTCCAACATTGATTATTTTGTATTTCGATGGTTATTTTGTATTTTTGTAACGTGACAAGAGTGGCCACTGTATCCTACTCCAACATTGGTAACATAATTCTGTCATCATCTGCCCAGAAATAGGAAACATTTCTATTCGGAACTACAGCTCCTTGAATTCCACACATAGAAAGCAATTTCTGTTCACACTTCCACCACGACTAAGGCAGCAGTCTGATTTAGGGGCCACAGGGCCGGCCACATGGTTCACAGATTTATATATTTAAATATTTAAACATTTAAATTTATATATTTAAATTTCAAAAAAATATGCAGTTGAATCGCAGATTTATATATTTGTATTCTAACATTTTTCCATCATTTTTCAGCATTTGTTGCCGGGGGTTATGGCAGGGTCAGCTCTCCTGAGTCAGAAATAGTGACTCAAATAGACTGAAAATCAGCTTGGGGCCATTTCCAGGTGAACGTTTAACGGTGAACTTTGTTGAGGAGGTTTCCGTGTGCATACAACCACTGATACAACCACCTTGATATTTCAAGGCAGTGACTGGGTAGTCCAGCTGTCTGAAAGCACCCCTCTCCTTTGGAAGAAAATCCTACAGAGATGCATTCATATAATCTACAAACACTATTATATAACAGTCAATTCCATTGAGTCTAGGAGAACACCTGAAATAAGTCGTCACCCCACTTTTTTTCAGGCGGTAAAACTAACAAAATCTACCCAGATTTCCTTTGCATCTATAGGACACAAAAGAGAAAAATTCTTAGGCAGAACACTAACACCCGAATCCCTGTGCCTCGTGGCACAGTGGTTAAATGCTTGTACTGCCAGTAAAACTGTGCTCACGACCTGGGGTTCGATCCCAGGTAGCAGGCTCAGGGTTGACTCAGCCTTCCATCCTTCTGAGGTTGGTAAAATGAGTACCCAGCTTGCTGGGGGAACAATGTGTAGTCTGCATACTGTTATTAAAACTGTAAACTGCCCAGAGGCTACTTGAAGTGGTATGGGGAGGAATAAAAGCAGAACACTTTGCTTTGCTTTGCTTTTAGTTACTCCACACATACACATATACACACATACACAAACCTCGATTCAACAACTTAGCACACAGCCTCATGCTTCCAAGTTTCATATGATTCCCACTCAACCTCTCAGGACCATGTTTACATTCATGGTTGTTCTATGCACATTGGCTTTGCAATCCAATATTACTACCACGTGAATTTCTTAGTCATTGTGTAAAATCCAGTGGTTTTGAGTTTGTGACTGTGCATTTTTGTAATTTAAACGGAGGTTGAACTCCATTTAAATTTCAAAAAAAATATGCAGTTGAATCAAACCTGATTCTCTTCATGAATGAATGCCAAAGAGTCGACCCCTTCCAGAAACCCACCTAAAGAGAAATACTAGGGAAGTTCTCATCAATGTAAAACAGCCTTCTTCACCCTAGTCCACTCTAGAGGTTTTGGATTAGAACCATCATCCATGGCTATTGGCCACACTTGCTGCCTGGATGGGAGCTGTAATTCAACACATTTCACAGGCAAGAGGTTGGGGAAGACAAGTCATCGTAATCCAATTTGACCCTGTAATCTTTCTGGCAAAGAAAGCTGACCCTACCAACAGCCATCTAGGGAGATTTTTCCATATAGGAAAAGCAGACACATTTTATACACCCTTTCTATGTCATTTTTGTATGAATGCTCTTAACCTAATAGCCAGCCGTGACAGAAATGGCAGGCACATGCTAGCAATCTAGGTTTTAGGTTCACAGTAGGGAGTACAAACACAATTTTAATCCTGACCACAGTCATAAAATGGATGCAAACCTTTCCCTGATTGAACACTTCTAGACTTCCATAAGGGAAGTGAGATCGCAGTGAAATGAGCATATGTCTCTTTGCATCTCTCTCTCTCTCTCTCTCTCTCTCTCTCAGTCAGCCTGCAGTGATCGCTTGGGTAATCTCTGCCTATTTCTTTAAGCTGATTCTATTGTTACTTTTAATAGAAACACCTCTGGATATATATATAGATAGATAGATAGCTGGACAGCTGGCAGAGAGTAACCAATGAAAAATAGACAAGGAGCAAAACTGTTATTACTGTCACCAGAGTTCAAGATTCAATATACAGTACTGAACATGACCAGCATTTCAAAGTATTGGAGAACACTTATGTCCCTACTTGAAAATGCCTGGGATTAGACTCAAGACCTGTTTGCATGCAAAGAATATTCCTGCTGCTCAAGGAAGCAGTTCTAGAATTCAAAAAAGGGTGTTTCTTTATACAGTACTAGTTCCAGGTTCCCTACTACTGTCTATTCAAGGGTCGGTGACTCTCAGGGTATAATGCAAAACATTTCCAAATTATCTGCTGCTTTTTGATGGAGATGGCAGACACTGAACTTGAGACCTCCTGAAAGCAAAACATTGCCATATAAAATAACATTCCTCTGCCTCTATTGAGGACAGCAGTGGGAAATACCTCTGAAGAGAAACAAAGGCTTTACCTTGAAAAGCAACAAGGAAGCAACTAGGATTCTAATTCAGAGGGAATGAACTAGAACTTGTCATCCTTTACGTTTGCATCTAATCACTCATCTCCTGTCTTATGTGCTCTATAATAGACATATTTGCCTATAACTTGAAATAAGTTCTTCCTTCCCCATAGACCTGGTTTGGGACTAAAGGTTGTTGACCTCAGAGGGGCCTACCCTTTCTCATTTAGAATTTCCTTCCTGACAAAACAGGGCTTCCTTTGCCATCTGAAATGAAACAAGCCAAGGTTTGCACAAATCACAACTTGCCTTAAGGCAGGGGTGAGGAACCTTCAGCCTTCCAGATCTTTTTGGACCGCAACTCCCAGAATTCTGAGCCTACATTACTAATGATAAAGGGCAGTGGGAATTGTGGCCCAAAACATCTGGAGGGCCAAAGGTTCCCCACCCCTGCCTTAAGACAAAAACTCAAATTCAAATCAGACAATGGTTTCCAATGCTTCACTAGAAACAAACCATAGTTTGTAATGTACATTTTATGCAAACCATGGTTTCCTTGACTCAGGTACCGCAGCCAATGAAAAGGGACAGTTGCCTGATCACAAATCATTATGTCTTTGACCTGTCATTAAAAGAGCTGCTTAATTTATTCTAGGCATCAAGACTGGCCAGTATAAAATTGTTCTCTCTGAAGATGCGAAAAAGGATCCCTCCTTTGCTAGTGCTGTTGTTGTTGTGACATTCAGAATGCGCTGTGTCCTCTTTTTAAAAGCCAGGAGCTCTGAGGAGGCTGGAGGTGCCACATCTAAAGCTGCTGTCTCCCAGGGTAACGGCATCTTTGCCACTGCAGGATGATCTTAATTGCATCTGAGTCTGCAGAAGCTCAACACACAGCAAAGGCGCTGGCGGACAAGATTTCTCTTCCACGCGGATGGAGACTGGATGCCAAATTACACCATCACAAAGTCTGAGCCCAACTAGGCTGGGTCATGGGAGGTGGGACATAGTTCGATGGAAGAGCAGATCTTTAATATGCAGAAGGCCCCAGGTTCAAATCCCAGTCATGGCATGATCCATATATATATATATTTCAATGGCTTCCCTAATGGGCCAATCAAAGCACACAGCGGCTGTTTTCAGAGCACTGTTGTACGACTGGTGGAGTTGGAACATTTTGTCAGGACAGTCCAGCCATTGGACAGTATGAGACAGTTGCCTTAGGTGTCAGGTGCTGTTAGGAGCTAGCATGGAATGAGAAAGGGGTGCCATCTTGCATCTTCACCTCATGCAGAACAATATCTTGGGCTGGCACTGGATCTTCTTAAGAAGAAGGTCTTCATCTCCTGACAGCCACCCAACTTTCCAAGTTCAAACACCTCTCAGCTGAATAATTATTAACCAAAACTCGGATCACCAGAATCATGTCAGTGTTTAACAAAATCTATCTCCTTCACAGGCGGGGAACACCAGCCCCCAAGGGCTGAACCCAGACAGTGCAGGTGGGAATGGCAGATTTATGGTTCACACCATTCTACCATTTACTCTCATAATCATAAAACTAGCCAGTAATTTACAGCTAAATGGCAAAAGCAGACAAGATATAGTTGTTAAGTCACAATCGGGATGCAACTGTGCTTTAGTTATAGAGGGAAACAAATTAATTCAAAATAACTGAAATCTTGATTAGTACAGTATTGATAAATGTCTGAAGGGCATCTCAATATTCTGATCTCAGACTTGCATCTCAGCATAATTCCACCAGGTATTCCTGGCATTTTTAAAAGAACCTTTCCCAACCTTTCTAACAGATGTTTTGTACTATAACCTCCTCACTGGGGATTTGAAATTCAAACACATCTGGAAAACACTAGGCAGTGGAAAGCTCCAGTCCTCTTGCAAAGACTACACTTCCCAAAATGCACCATAATCATTTTGTTTTACAAAAAGGTCTGATGTTGCATGAACATATAAATAAACAGCAATCCAATTCCTGTTCTGCATTCTTCCAGCACTCACAAAGACATTAAGAGGATAAAACCAGACACAGAATTATCTCCATTTATATTTAAAAAAACCTAAGGTTGGGCAAATGGGAGAGAGGGTTAATTTATTGCAGGCAAAAATCAAAGAAAAACAAAACAAAACAAAAGACACAAAACATGTGGCACCTTAAAGACTACATTTCATATTTTAATGTAACATTTTGTGGACACGTCCACTTCTTCAGGCATATAGCAGCAGAATGAGATTTGTAATATAATATGTGATGAAATATACCTTTCATACCAGATGCTCATTGGTGGATAGGGGAGGGGGAAGAAAAGGGAGAGATGATTAGTTGTAGAAGTGGTGGGAAGATTTGGCCAGGGGTTGTAGATAATTTAGACCAGTCGTTCTCAACCTGTGGGTCCCCAGATGTTCCTGGGCTGCAACTCCCAGGAATCCTGGCCAGCTCAGCTAGTGAGGAAGACTTCTGGGAGTTGCAGTCCAGGAGCATCTGAGGACCCACGGGTTGAGAACCACTGATTTAAACTTCCACCCCACTGTATAACCTCCTTTCTCATTTTCGTTCCATTTAAAAAGGGTTTTTCTTTAGAGAGACGGGTATTGTATGCAGGCATAAATACACGTGACGTTGTTACATTGCAGAAGGCTAGCCTTAATGCCCTCGGCTCACCCTGTCACGCTGCCAGTTAAGTGCACAAAATCTCCTGCAGTGGTTTACTTCGTCATCAGAGGAGCAGACAAGAGGTTTGACTGCAGCCGACAATTACATTCTCTGCTCAATGCAGCGTGATGAATCTGGGCCCTGCAGCTATGACCATAAAGAGTGGCATCTTCTCCAAATCATTAACTCTCATGGCGAGCTGGTGATTTTCCTCTGCAAGAGGGCTTAATCCTGCAAAGTGTTGACTCTCCTGCTCTTCTCGATCCCGTTCTCAAGGGCCGTGACGTTTGGCCTAAAGTAGGCATGTCCAAAGTCCGGCCCAGGGGCCAAATGTGGCCCGATTTAAAATTTTGAGCGGCCCTCAGACCCTTCTCCCTGCTGGTTCAGCCTGTCACTCATCCCCACCTTCTGGCCCTTCCCTGTGCTGGCTAGAAACATCAGCTTGCAGTTTTATGGTTTGCCTGTCCTCCCTGCCTCCTTCCTTCCCCTCAGCCACCCGCCCTGCCTACCCGCTCCTGCCTCCATCGCTGCAGCATCTTCACCACCTCCTTGTGAGGGAGGGCAGCATATGCGAGCAGTGGTGCATCTTGAGCTTGCATGGGCTGATTCACGGGCTATGCAACAGCCGCTGGGCCCTTGGGCACCTTAAAACCAGAGCATTTGCGGCTGTTCCAGATGCGCACGGACCACACCCTTTCTCCTCCCTTCAGGCTGAATGGTCGGCCCCCGCACATTTTCGTCTCAGCAAATCTGGCCCTCCTTGAAAAAAAGTTTGGACACCCCCAGCCTAAAGGTTGCAAAACTTCACCTTTGCACTGTTTAGTCTCCCAGGAAGTAGGTCCACCCCATGTGCCACAATCAGGATGGTGGAGGCTTTAAAAGCAATTGGCTAGCAAACATGTCCCTATCTCTACACATCTCTGCCGTGAGAGCCAAGACTCTTAGGAACACAAGAGCAAAAGAAAATCCATGACAGATCAGACCAAATGCTTGTCTGGTCCACCATGCTGCATCTCAACGTGGCATAGTTTCTTTTTTTAAAGAAGACAGTTTAGAGTTCTCCTTCTTTTGGGACGGTCTTCCATTGGAAGAGCTACATTGCTCATGCCTCATTAAAATACTATACCTTATAAAAGAGAGGTTTGCAGCTGTGCAGCCATTAAAACAAAAGCAAAACTAAACTATGGGTGATACCTCACCTCTGGCCAAACAGGAGCGCTATGCTTTGAAGAGCCAACAGAGATGATGGTTGTAAGGAAGAGGGAGGTGTCCATACCATGCCGCTCTTTGTTTGAACTGGCCTGTAAAGTCAAGCCCCATCGGACCATGCTGCCCTGTGCCTTCCAAGAAGAAGCCTGGTGTCCATCTTGCCAAGTGAGCTTTTAAGAACCCTCTCCTGGCCAATGACATCCCTTCCCATGTGTGGACTTCTATACCTGCTTTGAAAAAGACAGCTTGCTCTGGCAAAAGCTCAGCAACTTTTTTTTTTAATTTTTCTTCTAGCAGCCTATGAAGGTATCACCCATAACCTAGTTTTGCTTTTCTACTGTATAAGGAACCACATGGAAGGAGACCAAACACCTTGGAGTTGCCCACCTAAAATGAGCACCTGCGCAATGGTCTTTCTGATAAAGATGATGTAAGCAGCCACCATCTACTTATGATTTCCAGCAGCGGAAATGCAGAGATTTATTCTGGAGAACCATCGAGTAAGGCAGCTGGTGCCTTGTCTCTACCCAGACTTGATATAAGAACAATCCTTATTAAACCAGTGTCTGAATCAGTCATTTACACAAGAGGGACCTGTCCTGTTACTAATCTTTTTAAGCTTGATAGAGATAGTGGGTCTGAAGACGACAGCATATATACTTCTAATCCTCATCCTATGTCTCAGATAATATATAAACACTTCATTGCCCTAAAACAATCTGTATAACTTTTTCAAGTAGGAGCCTTCCCTTTCGCTTTTGTTTGTTTATTTGCTCAACAGCCACTACCTTCCTTGGCTAATGCTAAATCACGCCCCATGCGGTTATTTACTTATTGCATTTATCTGCCATTTTTCTTTCAGGGATGATTTAGCGTCCGACTTTCTGCAGCAGCAGGGGAAAGCACCAGTCCATTGCTGAGCATCCCTCCTAGCTCTGCAATTCTGTGAGTCGATGAAAATTGCTGGATCCCATCTTTCCTCCAACAGCTGCGTTCCACTTCCTGTAGATCAGACATGTCCAAACTTCAGCCCTCCAGAACTCCCACATTTCTTTTCCACTGGGAATACAGGCTTGGAATTCTGGGAGCTTTGGTCCAAAACATCAGGAGGGCCGAAGTTTGGACATGCCTGCTGTAGATACTAAAAACTACCTTGGAAGATCAGAGAAGCTACCTGAGAAAAGGACTTTTTACTCAGCCTCATCCAGTGAATTCCACAGCTGACTAGGAATTTGAATCCAGATCTCGTGGTTCATAATCCACTGTTCCAGCCACCACACCACACTAGTTCTCTGTGTTTTTGAGCATTCCCCATCTGAGCATCCCTCTCTTCTTCGTCGGAGCCATCCCACACCTTCAGGGAAATAATCTGCCCTTCCAAACCCCACTCTGAGCCCTGAAGCACGCCACGCAGATGCCTACACAATCACACCACCTCCTCCTGGACATCTGCTATTATAAGTACAGGCTTTGCACTGCTGAGTAATCCATTAACAGGCCCGTAAGTGATACTGGCTGAATAATTAGGAGTGACGAGGGCGGATCCACTGGAGTCCGAAGTGAGAAACACACTGATTCGTGTGCAATATTACCCACATTTCTGTTTTCATGCAGGTGATTCTCCGTAGTTCGCATCCGAAATCACTCTCTTTAGAGAACCCAGAACCTAACATAATGGCAAAGAAAAAGTTCATTTTGTCCAAGAACAGCATTTCTATACCCAGGAGACTTTCTGTTATTGCTTTTATTTTATTTTATTTTAGGCCACTACTCTGGGTAGCATTTGTCATTCATAGCATTCATAGCATGTCTTAAGATCCCTATAAAAATGCTTGGGAAGATTGCTGGGAGTCAAGACAAATGCAAAAGGATAATTCCATTTATATTATAACCTTGTAATAATACTATTATTATTACTAATTGTGGGGGCCCCATTCTCCTTTTGCATTTCTTCCAGTGGGCAATGTAGGGCCAGCTGGTGGAAACCAGGATGTTAAACCAGAGATAAACAGAGGCTGGCTTTCCAGATCTACTGGTATGATTTGCAATATACTGGAAAAGATTTCCCCGTGATTTTATAACAGCAAAGCTAAAATAGGCCCAAGATTCATTAATTCAAAGTTTTCAACAAGGTATGTTAATCTGCCTCAGCATGAATGGCAGCAATTATAACCCAAAGGGTGAGTGGCATTTTAAAGACCCGTTTATTTCAGTGTGAGGTTGTGTGGATCGCAATCTACTGTACTTCAGTGTATGCCTGGAGTATTTGTGCGCTATGCACTCCAGTTGGTAGATCTCAGGCTTCTAGTGAAAAGCAAAGGAGATCCTATAAACCTTTTTTTCCCAATCTACCCACTTCCCACCCCGGACTATTAGCTCCCCTGCACAAAATCCACTTTAGTGATAATAAACACTATTTGTGCTGTGCTACATGTTTCCGTTCAGTTGCTTAAAGTTCACTTTATGATCAAAGATCAGGTACACATTGTTTGGTAAGTAAAACACACACATCTTCAGAGTGAAGGGTGGTTGAAAAGTCCTAAGGAAAGGCAATTCTATGGGATGTGGTCCAGAAACAGAGAGGACCAGCAAAGAGTACAAGAGACGTGAACAGCTGAGGCCTCACCTATTGATTTTAACAAATGCCTGCCATGTTCTAGAACAGCTTGGGAAGCAATTTGCAAATTAAACGTGTCTAAAAAAAATCAAGAGAGAGAGTGTGAGAAAGACGCAGAAGGCCATACGCTGTTCCAAGGTCCTTGGCTGCAGACTGCAGAAGTCGGAGGCACTGCAGATAGACTTTTGATCCAGACTTGCAAGTAATGCCTACGCCCTGGTCACCTGTGGCGATTAAAGCCTTAAATCCAGGCGAGCAAGCACCCTGCCTGGTCACAAAGTCTGCTAAGTACAGCAGGAATAAGTGAGCCGAGGTTTTTGAGCTACACTAAGAACGGCCACAGAGGTTGGTAAGGAAAATAATCCCTGAGACAATATACCTGTATTTTCTCCATCTATAAGACGCCCCCATGTATAAGACGCCCCCAACTTTTCAGACCCAAAACTACAGTTTTGCGACCACATGGGTCTCTCCTCAGCTTACTTCTGTGAACAAGACGGCCCTCAATTTTCAGTCTAACAATTTTAGACAAAAAATATATTCTTATACATGGAAAAAAAGTATTATACATGGACTCTCAAGATTAACAAGAGAGCCTGGCGTCCTAACTGTACCATCCTTCCATCTTGATCCTGATGCAACTTAAGAGAATTCTTCATTGACATTAAAGTGGTCCATCTCCTGCCTCTTCTTTTCCAGATGGCAGCCTTCTATTCTGAGAACACTTGTCTTTTTGAAACTGTCCTTTGTGATGGCCAGGGTTCCCTTTGATGGCATGGATCTGAATCTCACTCCTCTCACCACGTGACAGTTGAGAGTTTCGCTTATGGTGCCCTTTGGTTTCCTGAGTGTGTGTGTGTGACACAGGCGGGCAACCCATGGGCTTAACTACGGAACCTATCTGAAATCCCACAAAACTAGGGAAATGGCACAAGAGTCTTGCAGGGTATTAAATGCTACAACGCCCTCTTCAAAACCAAAATCCCCAGTAGAAGAGGATAAGAGGAAGAAGGAAACAGCTGGGTATACTTTCCACTCATTGGAGCAAAAGTGAGATATAAATGCAATAAAAACACCTCAAAGAGGGCCTCTATGCCTGGTAGATACCTCCTGGAACTCAGGGAAGAGACTCCAATAATAATAATAATAATAATAACAATAATAATAATAATAATAATAATAATAATAATAATAATAATAATAA
>JAHTLZ010000089.1:1546920-1557323 GCA_023846285.1 Phrynocephalus versicolor | reverse complement strand
AGATAGATAGATAGATAGATAGATAGATAGATAGATAGATAGATAGAAGAGCCAACCCAAACTGAAAACTCATTTTTCTTTCTTTCTTTCTTTCACTTTTATACCGCCCATCTAGCCCTAGGACTACTCTGGGCAGTTTACAACATGGGATAACATGACAAGATAACAAAGGATATACATTTAAAACACCAAAATGCAAAGAGCATAATAAAACAAAACATACATAAATCAACAATATCTATATCTACTGTATCGCTTGATCGATAGAGATGCACTGTAATATATTTGGCTGCAAAAACACTGAGCTTCCTATTCAACGTGTTTGTTTTGCAATTAAAAACAAAAAACAAAGCATCTGATTTGGGACGGGAAAGAAGTAAAGTCAGTCGCAGATTTGGAGAGAATATATAGAGTTTCAAAAAAGGCTCCACTTGGGATGCCCGGGGAAGGAAGAGGGGTGTCGTCCGTCTCCCTGGACGCGTGTCTTTCTTTGCCCGCTTCCCTCCCCGCCGGTGCTCTCTCCTTCACACGCCCACCCCTAGCCGGAGAGCCCAGAGGGCGAGGATGATGCGCGGCGGGCAAGGGCAGCAGGAGGAGGAGGAGGAGGAGGAGGAGGATCGAATGCTGAAGCGGCTGGGCTAGCGACGCCCAGCCCTTTGCAAAACCGGCGTTTGGCAGGACAACCTCTACACAAACACACACACACACACCCAAAAAACCGCACCCCAACCCCTAGGCATGTTCCCCCAGCAGCAGCAGCAGCAGCAGCTCCAGCAACAACTGCTGCAGCTCCAGCAGCTGCTCCAGCCGCCGCCGCCGCCCCCACCTCCTCCAAGCCGGTAAGCCTTTCCACTCCGGGCCGGGGATCCAGGGCCTGCCTTGGAAGAGAGCTTCCTCTCGCTCTCTTTCTCTCTCTCTCTTCCAGACCTGCTTTCCCTCTTTTGCATTAGACTTTTGCATCGCCTGTGTGTGTGTGTGTGTGTGTGTGTCCCTGCTTGGCTTCCTTTGCACCTTGTTTTGCAGGAGGTGAGATTTCAAACCCCCTGCATGGGTTTTGGGGGCGGGCCCCTGGTCCTGAAATTCGTCTGAAATGTGCATTTTTATATATACAGTGTGTATATAAAGGTGTGTGTTTGTGTGTGTGTACACCCACACACACACACACAGTGGTACCTTGTATAAAGGAATTAATTCGTTCCAAATGAAATTCTATTAAGCAAAATTTCCTTTGTGCAAACTTCCCCTAGGAATGTATTGAAAACGGATTAATCCCTCATCGGGAGCCTTTTTTCTGTTGTACGGATTTGCCCCATAGGCAATTCTGTTAAGCGCTTTCCCCCTATCGCCGGAATTTTTTTCCTTTAAGCAGGTTTTTTGTTAACAAACTGCTTGCAATACAGTACAAGGGTCCACTGTATATACACACACACATACATATACATACACACACACACACACACATATATACATATGCACACACTGTATGCATGTATGTATGATGTCTATGCATGCATGCATGTTCAAATGCTGCAGGAATGGTAATTCATTCCTTAACTATCTTACATCCCTAAAAAAAAAACACATCACTTGGGTTGTAATAGGGTGGATGTAAATGAATGGTATGTAACAATTGGAGATAAAAGATACGCGTGCGTGTGCGCGCGCGCGCGCGCACACACACACACACACACACACACACACACACACACACACACACACACACAGAGCATGGGTTTCTTACAGCTTCTGAGAGACTAGTAGGTTTTATCTGGTTTTTTTTTATCCCACCAAGTTGGTTCCAAGATTCGAGCCTTTGCAATGAGAAAACTATAAAGATGAAAGCCCATCAATGGACATTTACATGGCCTTAAGAGTGAGGTTACAGGGTGCGACCCTTCAATGCTTGTGACTTTCTCCGGGTTTTTAAAAACCCTAACTATCCAAAGCATATTAGGTGGCACGCGGTGGAAACCTTAGAGTGTGAGTCGTTGGAAAAAGTATTGTGCCTCAGAGCTACATCGGGCATGTTATTAATATGAACCACCGTCTCTCCTTCATTCGTCCTAGTGGGCCTTGTGTGCAGGGAAGCTCACTGGAGAATCGGGCCCTTGGTCTAGGATTGAATGAATGAATGAATGAACGGAAGCGGCTTCTGGTAGATACTGAGCATGAGAGGTAGTCCCTTCGAGAAAGAGTTGTGTTGCAAAATAAGGAAGAGTTCCGATAATTGTTTTCAGTTATTTGTACATTTGCATTTAGTTTTGAGTTGAGCGTGAAGTCTTGTGGTTGCTGTTTGCTTTCAATGGATTATCCGTATAGTTGTAAAGCTCTCAGAGTGGCCCTGTTGCCATAGGAGTGGTTTGCAAGTCCAATCAATCAATCAATCAATCAATCAATCAATCAATCAATCAATGTCAGTCAGTCAGTTAATCAATCAACTTGAAGCCGTGAACCATCCCCTATCAAGGCCTTGTGGGTGCATGGGTGACAGGTTATGCTGCTTGCTGCCCTTTGTTTGAGGACGATGAGCTGAGCTAAGGCAGCTACAAAGTGGTACAGAGGAACGTGGTACAGAGAATGATGACTGGGCTGGGGGACCTCCCTTATGAGGAAAGGCTAAAACATTTGGGGCTCTTCAGTCTGGAAAAAAGGCGCCTGGGGGTGGGGGGAATATGATTGAGACGTACAAAATAATGCAGGGCATGAGTCAAGTGGATAGAGGGAAGCTCTTCTCCTTCTCACAAAATACCGAAACTCAAACTGAGGGCTGGGAGAGTAAGAATAGACAAAAGAAAATATTTTTTCACCCAGTGGGTTGTTAGTCTGCGGAACTCCCTGCCACAGGAGGTGGTGATGGCATCTGGCCTGGATGCCTTCGAAAGCGGATCGGACAGATTCCTGGAGGGAAAAGTCCATCCCAGGTGACAAACCATGATGGAGATGTGTCATCTCCAGGCTTAAAACCGGGGTCCTTCAAGGGCCAAATGCAGGGGAGTGGTATCAGGAGACAGATATCTAGTCTCGTGCGCTCCCAGAGGCATCTGGTGGGGCCACTGTGAGATACAGGAAGCTGGACTAGATGGGCCTTTGGCCTGATCCAGCAGGGCTCTTCTTAGGTTCTTATGTTCTTATGCAGCTGCAGTGCAATTTGAGGCGCTCCATCCTGCTTTGCTGATTAGAGGGGTTGTCTGAGGCAAGACTGCCTTTTCCCCCTGTGCTTTATTATCACCCTTACAACTGCTGGGAAGCGTCCCGGAGGTTTCCTCGCCGTCCACCTGCCTTGTCTTTTCCCTCGTAGGGGCGTGGCATCACCTCAGCAACAGCAGATCCTTAACTTGAGGCGCACCGGCCAAGCCTCGCTCTTGGCGGCCAACCCCATGCTCCACCAGGCCCTCCTTATCCAGCAGATGCAAGGTAGGCACTGTTTCCTGAGGCTCCCAGTGCACCACGCGGAGGCACCTAAGGCAGTTACAGTGGTACCTCGACTTACGTATTTAATCCGTTCCGAATGCATGCTCTTAAGTCGAACTACTCTTAAGTCGGGGTACCTATCTAAAAAATGGGAAAAATAAGTTTAAAAAATCCCCCCAAATGAAAAAGGTATATTTGTAAGTCGAGCAACCTATATCTAAAATGTGTAAGGCGGCAGTTAAAACGCCAACGGTTTTCCGCTCTTAAGTCAAATTGCTCCTAAGTCGAGCTGCTCTTAAGCCGGGGCACCACTGCATTTTTATGGACATTGTTACAGACAATGACAAAGTGTTACAATTGAGTTATAGGTAACAGGGATTTGGAGTCACACACACATTGGGCAGACTGGCTCTATCTGTCTATCCTTTTCTAAGGAAAACCACAGGGTAAAAATACTCTAAAATAAATAAATAAATGTCTGTCCGTCCATCCGTCCATCCATCCATCCATCCAAGTCACTAAGTAACCAACCAACCAACCAACCAATAGTTTCCACATAGGTTCCCCTAAACCAGTGGTTCTCAACCTGTGGGTCCCCAGATGTTCCTGGACTGAAACTCCCAGAAGCCCCTTCCAGCACAGCGAGTGGTAGAAGCTTCTGGGAGTTGCAGTCCAGGAACATCTGGGGATCCACAGGTTGAGAACCACTGCCCTAAACAATTGTTGTGGGGATCGTTCTGGCGTTACACCATGGGTAATTAGGTTACCTGTAATGAAGAAGGGCCCAAGCACTGACCGTTCCCTGGAGTGCCCTGCTCACCCACAAGGTGTGGCTTACGTTTCTGAACACCTGATGCCCAGATACTTCACCATTTGAGAAATGTCAGAGTAAATAATTCAGCAGGTAGTGTTGCCTGTCGATTCAGCCGTGGAAACTGGTCAAGTGTATGCGTTTAATTTCTCTCCTCTGGTGTCTCAGCTGGAGATTTCATGGGTCACCCCTAGTGGAGAAAGGCAGCATTTGGGTCCCACTTTAACTATCACAGCCCCCATCCTGTGGCATCCTGGGATTTGTGGTTTATGGAGGGACTTACGTTTCTCTGCCAGGTATTGCAGCTGAGGCTGCAGCGCTACAGCGCTATGGCACTCTGGCAAAAGAACCTGAAGTGTCTTCCTTCACATTCAGGGACCCACCCACCCTTCGTTTACAGAAATTGGCCTGATCTTTTGACCCAGTCCAGACTTCCTCATAACTCAGGCCGGGCCACTCATCTCTTCTTCCCCTCTTTTTTCATTCATAGGTAACATGAGAGGTTTTAACATGGCGGCAGCTCCTGTGCTACAGCAGTTCTTCCCTCAGGCGACGAGGCATTCCCTGTTGGGTCCTCCACCCGTCGGGGTCTCCATAAAGCCCGCTCGTTTGGCGTTCCCAGGCCTCCCATTCCAGCGACCAAGCCGGAGTTTTCGCAAGGTGAGCTTGGGAACCGTTGCTCCTTGGCTTATATCAGGGCTGTCCAACTTTGAACAGGCCGAGGTCTACTTTTTCCAGCCCAAAGTGCCTGAGGGCTAGTACACTAAAACCTCTGCTTACAAATTTTATCTGTTCCGAGCACATGCTCATAAGTAAAAAAAAAAATGTAAGTAGAGCACTGGTTTCCCATAGGAATGGATTGAACACCAATTAATCAGTTCTGGAGGGAACAGATTTCAATGTGCCATGGCCCATGAACTATCCTGCTCAGCTGAGACAGTGGGCTGGCAGACCCAGAACTTTGCTGGGGCCGTGGTGGTCCTTCTGGTGGGGGAGGGAGAGGTGGAGAACTTATCCCCTCACTTTTTTTTATTGATGGCTGGTGGGCTACGTTTGAACCCCTCGCGGGCTACCAGCAGCCCACCTATTGTGCAGGCCTGGTTTATATGTTTTCGTTTAGTAAAACCTCACTGGCAGCCTCCCTCATCCATGATGATTGTTGTCGATTTGAGTTTGTTTTTGAAATTTCCCCCGTTATGTCCTGGCGGCATTTCTGCTCTTCCTGTGACACTGATATAAGGCCATGGGTTTCCACTGCCCCTTCCTTGGCTCGCTTCAGACCCGGTTCTCTTCATTCCTCCCTGCAAAATTGATGCGTCATCTTTGTAATTAGCAAGAGAGCCCGACTTGGACAGAGCAATCCCCACCAGTGATGTTTGTTGGTTGTGGTGGTTCAAATGTGGCATCCTCTTTCTGGGCTGCAGGGCTTCCCGAAGGTTCCTGAGAGGACACGAGAGGTGGATTCAGCATCTTCTTCCTCTCAAGGCCAAGGAACAAATGAAGCCAGTCCGGTCCTGGAAGCGCCCGATTTTAAACCAGAGCCTGAGCTGGCTAGCTCTCTGACATCAGGTAGGAGAAACCCTGAACCGGCTGCCTCCTCTCAGCAAAACAGTCCAGCTGAGATGGAAGAAGGCCTCTCTTTAGGGAAGCTTGCCCCCTTAAGGGATGCTCCCCTTGTTACCTGGTTGACCTAGACCAGCCTTCCTGCATGTAGTGGCCTTCTCACAGGGCTCTGGACTGCCTCCAGGGACGCAGTGGGTGTTGTATCCCAACCACGTCTGAAGGCTGCACTGTTTGGTGTGCGGGCGCTGCAAAATAACCTCCTTTTCTGGGCCCACAGAGACACAGGCAGACTCCTCCGAAGATGGCGAGCCAGCCGCCAAACGGCTAAGAAGGTAATTGTAGAGTCATAAGAACCTAGGAAGAGCCCTGCTGGATCAGGCCAAAGGCCCGTCTAGTCAGAGCTTCCTGTATCTCACAGTGGCCCCACCAGATGCGTTTGGGAGTGCACGAGACTAGATCTCTGTCTCCTGATACCACTCCCCTGCATCTGGCCCTTGAAGTACCCCGGTTTTAAGCCTGGAGATGACACATCTTCATCATGGTTTGTAACCTATGATGGATTGCTCCTCCAGGAATCTGTCCAATCCCCCTTTGAAGACATCCAGGCCAGATGCCATCACCACCTCCTGTGGCAGAGAGTTCCATAGATTAACAACGCGCTGGGTGAAAAGATATTTTCTTTTGTCTGTTCTCACTCTCCGAACTCTCAATTTGAGTGGATGTCCTCTTGTTCTGGTATTTTGGGAGAGGGAGAAGAGCTTCCCTCTATCCACTTGACTCATGCCCTGCATAATTTTGTATATCTCAATCATATCCCCCCTTCAGGTGTCTTTTTCCCAGACTAAAAAGCCCCAAATGTTTTAGCCTTTCCTCATAAGGGAGGTCCCCCACCCTGTAATCATTTCAGTCGCACTCTTCTGCAGCTTTTCCAGTTCCACTATGTCTTTTTTGAGATGTGGAAACCAGAATTGTACACAATACTCCAGGTGCGGCCTTACTATTGTTTTGTACAATGGCATTATGATGTTAGTGGTTTTATTTTCAATATCCTCTTTGATAATCCATAGCATGGAACTGGCCTTCTTCACCACTGCCACACACTGGGAAGACACCTTCATTGAGCTGTCCACCAGCACACCAAGATCTCTTTCCTGATCCGTCACGGATAACTCAGAGCCCATGATAAAAGTTTTGATATTTTTTTTTTTGAGTCGTGGACCTACAAGGCTGTCTCTAACCCCTTTGCTCGAGGCAGGGATCCCAGCCAAAATAATCGTGGTGCTTGTTGGGAATTGTATCTCGAAAAAGTTCCACCGGAGTCATTCGCTTTTCCGTCCCTAAATGACGTCAAATCGGTTTAGCTAGGTCACCTTTGGAACTGCTTTAAGGAGTTCTGGAAATGTTTCGTAGGTTGCTTTCAGGGTTTTAAATTAGCTCGAGTTATTTCGGCGTGTTCTTGCCGATTGGCCCCTGAAATGTATAACTAAGATCTAGCAGTGTTCATGGAATTATAGGGCGCTTGTACACGACCCCTAAGATCCGCTGGCCCCTTAAATTCGGACCAGAGATCTTAGGGGTTTGTCACTCTTCGTGCATCTCCACCCCTTCCACCCCTCCGTACTTCCTGGCTGCTGGCTGCGTGAGGGGAGGGAGGGGAAAAAGGGACAAAAGAATAAAGCCTTACCTCCCCGGTGCCGGTGGAATCTGCCGGGGGGGGAGCCCCGGTCACTTCCTGGTTCCTCTTAAAGGGGCGGGAGGCAAAAAACAAAAACAAAAAGAAGCGAGGAGAGCCCAGCACATCCGCATCAAATATTTTTCACCTCCCAAGAGCAGGTACAAGAAAAGTGCGCTGGGTCGCCTTAGGTGGGCGGGGTTGCACTTAATTGTCTGCAAACTTCAGAGCTGGTGGGGAAACATTTTTAAGCTCCGGAGCTTGCAGCCATTTGCGGCGGAGTTTAGGGGTCGTGTATAAACGCCCATAGAGTCGTAGAAGGCAGGAATACGCATCAACGGATACATGCCAAGTGGTTTTCTACATGTCTCTTGACGGACTCCAGCCTTGGAGCGCTGGCCGCCTCTAGAAGTTACAGGTTCCATTGTTGTACTCTTAGAAAGTTTTTCCTGATAGTCAACTGAAATCTGACTTCCTGTAACGCAGGCATGTCCAAACTTCAGCCCTCTGGATGGTTTGGACCACAACTCCCAGAATTCTAAGCTCAGATTTCCAATGGCAAAGGACTGTGGGAGTTGTGGCGCAAAACATCTGGAGGGCCAGAGTTTGGACATGTCTGCTTAATGTGAGCCCACTGCTGGTGCCACTACCGGACTTAAAACTAGTATTTAAAATATTTATTAAGCGACACAAACAAGGAGACCACTGAATCAATGGCCAAGTTTATTTTCTCTGCCCAAAGAATACGGAAGACAACCTTGGCCTCTGTTAGTTCTTAATATAATCATGAATTGCATGATGTTTGTGTAATTCATTTTTAATACCTAAAACTGTTTTAACTATCTTGAAATTTTGTAATTTTTTCCCTTAACTTTTTAAAACTACACTTATGCATTTTCTGTTTTATTGGTTGGGGCTGTGACCGTAAATAAGGATTGTGTTGCTACTCGCAAAATGTGCTACATTAAGTAATGGTGACCCACTTGGCGGAACGACGTTGTTGAAAAGTCTATTAAGCAGGTTCGCTAGGAGAACGCGAACAGTAAGAAACTCCACCTCTGGGGGATAACACGGGGATAAAACCGGGAGAATCAAGTGCAACCAGGCCCTTTGATTATCAAATCTGGACTTCTGCCTTTGAAGTGGTGGTTATGATGATAGTCCAGGACTGTTCAACTTTGAACAGACCAAGGTCTACTTTTTCCAGCCCAAAGTGCCTGAGGGCTACTATACGAAAACCTCTACTTACAAATTTTATCTGTTCTGAGCACATGCTCATAAGTAAAAACTTTTGTAAGTAGAGCAGCGGTTTCCCATAGGAATGCATTGAAAACCAATTAATCTGTTCTGGAGGGAACATATTTCAATGTGCCATGGCCCTTGAACTGCCCCGCTCAGCTAAGACAGTGGCCTGGAACACCCAGAACTTTGCTGGGGAAATGGTTGTTCTAGGGGTGGGGGAGGGAGAGGTGGAGAACTTATCCCCTCACTTGTTTATTGATGGCCGGCGGGCAACTTTTGAACCCTTCACGGGCTACCAGTAGTCCGCGGTCTACCTGTTGGGCAGGCCTGTGATAGTCCAATCCATAATTTCTCACTGATGGAGACCCTATGAGCGGTGACCCTCGGATGCAGTTCAAGCCTCCCTGATTTCTTGATGGAACAATTCCATTTACATCTCATTTCTGCTGACTTTCTGGGCCCGGTAGCTCTTGTTATTACAAAGTCCTCTTTGTGTTCCCCCTCCCTCTGTCTTCATCCCGCCAGCCAAGTTGACGACCCTGTCCCCGAAGAAACGACGCGCCGCCCGCAAGTAGAGGAGTCTGACGCCAAGTCCTACCTGGAAGGTAAGAGCAGTGCAGAAGATTTTTTTTTGTTCCCTCCCCCACCCCCATAATTTTATTAATAAAAAGAAAAAGACAAAAGAAACCTTAAGACAACATAGTAATGTGCATTGTAATCTTACTTATTAATTAATTGACCACCTTAGGCGCCAGCTATTTACACAGTTTAACAGGGTTACATTTAGTCTCCCGATTCCATCCTAAAAAATAAAGAGACCAGCCTTCTAGATTATTTCCTAAAGCGTGTTTCTTCTCAGTCAAGTCATTCATATATTTTAGTCAAGGCTTCCAGGTTTCCATGAATTGACCATACTTTATTTTTCCTTTATATTTCATTGACTAATAAGTCTAATCTTATTAGTCAAGTTTTCCATCAGCCCTGTTTGCCGCGTTAAAAGTCTTTCTGTTCCAGAAATTTTTAAACTGATGATTGTGGCTCCCAATGGCAATTTTTGTGTTGTGTTTTAATGTATGGTATTTATTGTACTTAAATGTTTTTATTGTTTTGATTTGATTGTAATGTTGATGTTTTAATTGTTCTTTTTGATTGTGAGCCGCCCAGAGACTTCTGGGTAGTGGGCAGCATACAAGCTATATAAATATATAAATAAAATAAATAAAGTTACTTTATAATTGAATGCCACTCGGCTACAGCCTCACCACCCCCTGCTTCTGAGAGGTCAAGTCTGTGATTCCAATGTGTGTATGTGGAAAGAGAGAGAGATTTTTGAATATGTCTATGAAGATTCTCAGTCATCCAGGTGAGGTTATCTGGAACTTGAGTCATGGCAACTGGACTTCTTTTCTTGTGAGATCGAAATGTTTCACTCCTCATTGAAGTAACTTCTTCAGTCCGACTAAGAAGAATTTATCTTCCATGTTGGTTCCACCACTCTGGTCTGAATAGGCTCATTAGATGGACAGTGGCCAGTGTGTGCGTGGAAGTCGCACCTCTGCAGCCTTTCTCACACCCATTCATCAGGGGGTCATTAGTGAAACGTTTTGACCTAACGAGAAAAGAAATCCATGACCCACTTCCGAATAGAGGGAGGGAGGGAAGGAAGGAAGGAAGGAAGGAAGGAAGGAAGGAAGGAAGGAAGGA
>JAHTLZ010000089.1:1530115-1546910 GCA_023846285.1 Phrynocephalus versicolor | reverse complement strand
GAAGGAGAATTGACGAACAGACACACAGAAACATATTTCTCCAAACTCAAGATGCCCAGTCCTCAACCCACTTCTCTTTCGTAGAGGTGGACCATGGAGAAAATATTGTAGCTGGAGATGCTTCCGAAGAGAAGACCCTCGCAGAGGAGTTGATCACTTCAGAGGTGAGCAAACGGCTTCTTCAGACGTCCACCTCCAAGGAAGAGGAGGTATATCCTCCTCCTCCTTGGTGGTGAACCCAGAGAGAAATGCTGTGTATGTACAGGGAACAGAGTGTGGAGAAGGGCACAATGCAATGACACTTTTAACACTTTCCTCTTTGGCATCACAAACCGAACCCCGCAACCCTTGCTGAGTTCTCTTCCGTTGAGCTTTCTGCTTCACGCAGGAGGATACTTGTTTCTGAAATATGTTTTGACCATCATTTCTTCCTGTTCTTTTGGGGCTGCTCTAACTCGGTTCCTGCTCCGTGGGTATCCTTTCCCCCTATTTCTCCCTCCCGGAATGGGCGGTTTAAGAAGCCCTTCCTTTCATTGGCCATCACTCTCTCCCCTGGATCAGCCAGATCACGTCTTAGTGAATTCACCGAATCCTGGAGCATCTTGTTCTCCGCACAGAAGCGAGCGCCTCTTGAGCACTGGTGTCCGTCGGTTTTCTTGGTCTGCAGCCGTGCACAGGTGATTTTTAGGGGGTTTTTCTCCCCCCCCCCATTTTCTCCCAGGTGGTCAGTTCCGCCGGATCCTTAAAAGTCACGATTCAGCAGAGCAGCGAGAGTCGGGCGATCAGCACCACGGCCCTGAAGCCGGCGCACTGGACCTCCGAAATGGGCACTGCTGAGACCAGCCCGGAATCCGCCTTGAAATTCTACTGTTATATCTGCAAGACTGACTGTTGCGATCAACAGGTAATAATACAAAGGCTCCACGGATGAGGACTGTGTGTTGGATAGGGAGTCTGCGCCCCTTTTCCTGGACACCCTAGCTTTCCGCATACGGGAGCGTTGGGGATATTTCTTGGGAAAGGAGGGTTCGAAAATTAATGCCCGTTGTCTTCAGTTGGCAACAGGGAGTGGCTGTATCAGAGGGATACCCAAGAAGTTTATGTCCCCGAGATGCAGCCTGCTTCTCGGGGAAACAAGGCAAAGAAAATAATGTAAAATCTGTTGTTTGTAAAAAAATCTGTTTTTAATGCCTGTATCTGCAAGTTTTTAATAAGTGATTTCCTTTTAAATGCTGGAGTAATTTGCTGTTTTAGCTTTTAACATACTTTCAGTTAGTACTGCAGGCAGGCTTGTATCCTTTTAAAAAGAAAAGCCGACAGCTCGGCGGTTCAAATCTCGGGTGCCACACAGTGGAGTTCACTCCCACTGTTCGCCCCAGCGCCTGCCAACCTAGCAGCTCGAAAGCATGTAAAATGCAAGTAGATAAGTAAGTACTGGCGTAAAAAGCGGGAAGGCAAACTGTGTTCCATGCGCAGAAATGTGTTTGGCCACGCCGGCCACGTGGCCACGGATTTGCCCAACACTGGCTCTTTGGCTTGGATACGGAGATGAGCACCGCCCCTAGGGTCGGACATGGCAGGCACGCATGTGCAGGGGAGGAGGGAACCTTTTACCTTTTTATGGCATATAAATATTTTAAATAAATGAATGAATGACTCCATCAGTCGGTGTGCAACAGCTGGAAAACGGCCCATGATAGTGTCCCAGGGGACAGCCACAGCCAACTGGGGAAGGCTGCCAGGTGGTGCTTGGCCCCCCGGGAGGGGCAGATTTGGCTCATTTATTTATTTTATTTATTTATTAAATTTATATACCGCTCCATCTAGCTGCATGGCTACTCTGGGCGGTTTACAAACTGAATAGAAATCAAACCATAAACAGTAAAAGACAATATAACAGATAAGCACGAGTATATAAATAAAAGCACAATAACTAGTAAATAATATATAACAACAGCATAAAACAGGAGCAAGATGGGCTACAGATAAAAGCAAATAAATATATAATAGCAATCATTATTAAACAGATTAATACCCGGGAAAAGCCTTTTTGAATAGCCACGTCTTTAGGGCCGCATGGTTCCTAACCCTGCCCTAAATCATTTCTTGGCATCCATGGTGAACTTTTGGGATACACCGCGTGGTCATCTATTCCTGTTGGAATTCTCCATTTGACATGGGGAAACTTGTTAGATCGAAGAACTGTCATCTCTCTCTCTCTCTCTCTCTCTCTCTCTCTCTGTTTCCCACTGGGTCCTAGAATTTCCAGAGTCACATGGCAGGAGCTCAGCACCAGCAGCGCCTCCGGGTCATCCAACACAGGAGCAACCTGTGCTTCGTCTCTCTGCTGCCCACGGCGAAGGAGCAGATGCCGGTGGCTGAGAAAGATGGGTAGGGCCAGGCTTTAGACGTCGGTGACGCGGGAATCGGGCGGTGGTCGGCTTTTCTGCCTCCTCTCGGCTGTGCTGCTGGAGGATGAAAAGGAGTGGGTCTCTGCCCTGTCCAGCAAGCGCCAAGCGGGACTGGCCTCGAGGGCAGATGTCAACCGCAGTCTCTAGGGGTGGGATTTTTCCGACCACCTATTCCATCTTTCTCCTTTCTGGAGTTCTGCCTGACAAAAAGACACCGTTCAGGTGCTCAGTGTGGGTCTACTGGGAGAAACAGCCTAAACCAGAAGGCTTTGAGACTCTAAAGACCTAAGAAGAGCCCTGCTGGATCAGGCCAAAGGCCCATCGAGTCCAGCTTCCTGCATCTCACAGTGACCCCACCAGATGCATCTGGGAGTGCATAGGACTAGATCTCTGTCTCCTGATACAAATGTCCTGCATCTGGTCCTTGAAGTACCCCGGTTTTAAGCCGGGAGATGACACATATGTCCATAATGGTTTTAACGCTGGAGCACCTCTGGGGCTCTTTAGTCTGGAAAAAAGGCGCCTGAGGGGGGATTGATTGAGACGTACAAAATAATGCAGGGCATGAGTCAAGTGAATAGAGGGAAGCTCTTCTCCCTCTCTCAAAATACCAGAACTAGGGGACATACACTCAAATTGAGTGCTGGGAGAGTAAGAACTGACAAAAGAAAATATTTTTTCACCCAGCGCGTTGTTAGTCTATGGAACTCCCTGCCACAAGATGTGGTGATGGCATCTGGCCTGGATGCCTTCAAAAGGGGATTGGACAGATTCCTGGAGGAAAAGTCCATCCCAGGTTACAAACCATGATAGAGTTGTGTAATCTCCAGGCTTAAAACTGGGGTCCTTCAAGGACCAGATGATGGGGAGTGGGATCAGGAGACAGAGATCTAGTCTCGTGCACTCCCAAACGCATATGGTGGGGCCACTTGTGAGATACAGGAAGGTGGACTAGATGGGCCTTTGGCCTGATCCAGCAGAGCTCTTCTTAGGTTCTTATGTACACATCTCCATCATGGTTTTCCTCCAGGAATCTCTCCTGCCCCCTTTTTGAAGGCTTCCAGGCCAGATGCCATCACCACATCGCTCTAGATAGGCCCCGCTCCATTCAACCTTCCGGTTCCTGCCCCAGTGCTAGCTGAGAGCTTTTTTTTTTTGGAACAAGAAGCAGGAGAATCCTGTGTCTTCTGGAGTGAAACAGGGCACTAGTTTCGAGAACAGAGGAAGTGATGCCTGTACTTTCCCGTCTATAAAATACACCCCATGTATAAGACACCCCCTACTTTTCCAAACCAAAATTAGTTTCGAAACGGCACGGTTCTCTCCTCGGATGACTTCCGCACATAAGACGACCTTAACTATTTTGGAGAATAATAGTCTTAGGCACAGAAAAATACGGTATATATTTTGACACGGACCCCATGATGTCCTTGCAGGGAGAGTCAGCGGCGGTGGTGTAACACCTGCCAGACGCATTTTACGGGCGATCTGATCAAACATCGTCGGACCCAGGAACATAAGGTAACAATCTGTTCGGGCAAACAAGTGGGACGATTAAAAAATGAGATTCCGCATTTCGCAGCTCGGTGCTGCTGCATTTGGAGCCGGTGTTCGTTCCAGCAGCATGGAGCCGAACCCAGCCCCCTTGAAATGTGGCCTTGATGGAACCCCGCGATGCCTCTTTTGACTCTCCCCCCCGCCTCCCGCAGCTCGCGAAACGATCCCTCCGCCCCTTTTGCACCGTCTGCAGCCGCCACTTCAAGACCCCTCGCAAGTTTGTCGAGCACATGAAGTCCCTGGAGCATAAGCAGAAGGCCAAGGAGGTAAGGGGTGAAGAGGCCTTGTAGGCGCCAAGGGGACCCTGGCCTCTTCATTTCAGTGGCCAAAGGGGCCACCTAGCCCCCCAACACAGTTCTTAATTTGTGCCTTCTCTGTGGTTGGCCCCTCACTCTGGAACCATCTCCCTAGTGAGTTGCGCCTTGCACAGTCCCTGCCCGCTGCCTAGATGCCCTAAGCATATCCGATCTTGCCTGATTTCGGAAGCTAAGCAGGGTCGGCCCTGGTTAGTACTTGGATGGGAGACCACCAGGGAATACCAGGTGCTGTCGGCGCCTGGAGTAGGAACTGGCAAAACCACTCCAGTCTTCCTGCCAAGAAAACCCCATGGACATGGGGTCACGAAGAGTCGGTCACAACTGTAATGACACAACACACACAATTTAATTTAATTTTTTTTCTCTCTCTCTTCTTTCTTTGATGCCTCTTGCCGATGATTTTTTTTCTTATTGTTGTATTGTCTCATCCTTTTTCTTTTCATTTTTGCTCATGTCACTTTGTGTTTTATTGGTCTCCTAACCCCTATTGTTAACTGCCTGGAGTTCCCGGGGAAGACGGGTGGTATAAATATAAAATAAATAAAAACAAAAACAATTCTTAACCCGGTCGCCAAAGGGAAAGCCAGTAGTAGCTTGAAAAATAATAGCGTTGGGGAGAGCGACTCCCTGCAGATGGTCCGAAGGGCAGGTGTGGGTATCTGGCTGCCGGCTCCTCTCTGCAAATCTCAGTATTCATGAACATAAGAACATAAGAACACAAGAAGAGCCCTGCTGGATCAGGCCAAAGGCCCATCTAGTCCAGCTTCCTGTATCTCACAGTGGCCCCACCAGATGCATCTGGGAGCTCAGGAGACTAGATCTCTGTCTCCTGATACCACTCCCCTGCATCTGGTCCTTGAAGTACCCTGATTTTAAGCCTGGAGATTACACATCTCCATCATGGTTTGTAACCTGTGATGGACTTTTCCTCCAGGAATCTGTCCAATCCCCTTTTGAAGGCATCCAGGTCAGATGCCATCACCACATTGTGTGGCAGGGAATTCCATAGACTTACAACGCGCTGGGTGAAAAAATATTTTCTTTTGTCAGTTTTTACTCTCCCAGCCCTCAATTTGAGTGTATGTCCCCTAGTTCTGGTATTTTGGGAGAGGGAGAAGAGCTTCCCTCTATCCACTTTACTCATACCCTGCATTATTTTGTATGTCTCAATCATATCCCCCCTCAGGCGCCTTTTTTCCAGACTAAAGAGGCCCAAATGTTTTAGCCTTTCTTCATAAGGGAGGTGCCCCAGCCCACTAATCATTTTAGTCGCCCTCTTCTGCACCTTTTCCAGTTCCACTATGTCTTTCTTGAGATGCGGTGACCAGAATTGTACACATGCCTTGCGATCATAAGAGACTGCCTTCCGTCTAGGCCAGTGTTGGCAAACCTATGGCACAGGCGCCAAGGGTGGCCCTCATAAGAACATAAGAACCTAAGAAGAGCCACGCTGGATCAGGCCAACGGCCCATCTTGCCCAGCTTCCTGTATCTCACAGTGGCCCACCAAATGTGTCTGGGAGCGCACGAGACTAGATCTCTGTCTCCTGATACCACTCCCCTGCATCTGGCCCTCGAAGGACCCCGGTTTTAAGCCTGGAAATTACACATCTCCATCCTGGTTTGTAACCTGTGATGGACTTTTCCTCCAGGAATCTGTCCAATCCCCTCGGGGCCCTTTCGGTGGGCACTCGACATTGCCCCTTCACAGCCACCTACATTCAGGTTAAATTGCTGTATTATTTGTTTGTTTGTATACCACACCGATTTTCCACTAAGGGAACTCTGGGTGGTTTACATAAAACAAAGCATACAAAACAACAATCAAAATCACAACATTATATACACTGAAAACAGTGAAGACAGTTTGATAACTTTTACTGCAGCTTTGACAACGTTTCAAAAGATGCTACATGGATTTCCTAAGTGTTTAAACACTTGTGTGTTCACGGAGAGAAAGACAAGCAGGAACCCCAAATAGTTAGGTCGACAAGATGTGGGGGGGAATCATCCTTGTTTTGGGGTTGTTTTAGCACTTTGCGGAAAATTTAGTGGGTTTTAAATTGTCTGGATGAGAAAGAGGAAAAAGAGGATCAGATAGCCATTGCTGGGTAGCTCAAGAGCACCTGGAAGACGGAACAAGTTTGACTTGTGCCCTTCTAGAGAGCAAGGTCCAAACCGATGGATTCCGATTAAAAAGAAGGAGATTCTAGATAATGATTTTTTAACCCCAAGGGCAGAAGCTGTTCAGCAGTGCAGTTGACTGCCCCAGGAGGAGGCGGGCTCTTGTTCATTGCAAGCCTTGAAACAGGTTGGATGGATGGGGTATCCGTCAGGGACGGCTTGCCCGTGGTTTTCCCGCATCGGCCGTGGGTTGGGTTAGATGACCTTCGGGGGACCCCCTTTGGGCTCACCGTGTCTCTTTTCCTCCACTCCCTTTTCCTCCCCAGGTGAAGTTGGGAGAAAAGGAGCAGGGCGGGCCGGAGGATTCGGAGGAGCTCATCACGGTCGATGCCGTTGGGTGTTTTGAGGAAGAGGAGGAGGAAGAGGAGGAAGAAGAAGAAGCCGGAGAGGAGGAAGATTCTGAAGGGGAGCCGCAGAACAACGGGGAACATCTGACCTTGCAGGTTAATGAAGATACTGGGAATTGCAAGAGATGGCCCTGACTGAAGCAGGAATCGCCCGCTGAAAGCTCCCTGCTAGGGAAAGGCATTTCATTTCGGAACCAGTAGGTTACGAAACGAACCACGCAAGCCCAAGTGATGCTCGGATCCGGCTGATACATGCGGATCCAATTGCTTTACCTTTCGTGCTGCTGGCCAATCAGAGAGGGAGGCGGGATGATGCCTGTCCCTGCACAGCTCCTGATTGGCCAGCATCACAGATCTAGCACAGATCACGTGGCAGTGCACTTCCTCGTTGGATTTTAACCCTGCGTTAGACAGAGGAAGGTAAAGCAATTGGATCTGCGTGTATCAGCCGGTTCCGAGCACCACCTGGGCTCATGTGGTTCTTCCCTACTCCCCACACTTTTCCGCTGTGTTCTTTCTGAAGGCTTCGGTTGTGGTTCTGATGTGCCGTGCACATGTAAAACAGAGGCCAAGGTCCTAATGGCAGCTCTTTTGGGGGCACCCTGTGTCTCTGTGACTTAGTGCATGAACAGGAGTGGGCTTCCAGGTTGATTTTTCCACCCACCTGATCCTCTTTCCTGGTTCTTCCACAGACTGTGCTGAAGGAAATGTCCTCAGAAGACGGTGGAGGGAACGAGGTATATTGCCCTGATACTGTCTATGGTAAGCAGAGCATCTGAGGAGCAGCAGGGCCACGTACGTCTGTTTTGTTGCTACCACCTCCTCTCCTTTGGTTGATAGGAAAAACAGTAGCAACAAAAAACACAGTAAAACTAGTGCTTCCTTGCCAACCACCGCTGGAGGCTTTCTTTCCGTTCTCCCACCCTCCTGTAGTCCTAACCTTTTCTGATAGAAATGATTCATCCCACATAGGTTCTCTGCCCACCCTTTCACACCTGTTGTTGGTGAAGTCTTGTCTTCCCTCTCCGTGCATCTCAGGACATCTTGACGTTTTACACAGTCCCTCCTCCTCCTCCTCCTCCTCCTTTGTAAAATTACTCCTGCTTCTCCTGTGATTTTTTTTCCAGTTGCAGCCTGGCGTTGACTGTGCAAGAAGACGGGGGTGGGGGTGGGGTTAGGGATGGGCATGAACCGGTTCGCCCCCATTTGGTCAGGGCAGCAGCAGCAGTTCGCCCCCGTTTGACCTCAGCCAGCCCTGCGGTCCCTTCTCCCTGCACCTCCCCAGCTGATCTTCCAAGTCCTGGCAGCAGCGGTGACCATTCTTCCCCGCCCTCTCGGCTGATCTCCCACCCGGACAAAAAGGGTGGGGCAGAGAGAACTCTATGCTCCTGCTCATGACTGGGAGATTAGCCCGGGAGGTAGACAAAGAAAGCAGACTGGGCCTGGTGAGTGGCTGAGAAGGCAGGGGACAGAGGCAGCAGCACCCAGGTTGCCACCGGTTCGAACCTGCACGAACCAGTTCGTGCCCATCTCTTCGGTGGGTAGCTGAGCTCTTTAGATAGATTTTGGGACTACAGTGCCTAGCCTTCCTGCCTTTTGGGGTGCTGGGAGCAAGGGCCAGGCGATCTCGGGAAGAGTACATGTTGCCCGGCTGGTTCGATGACGGTCAGGTGTTCAAGCAACTTCTTTTCACCACACTTTCCCCCTTTTATTTATTTATTTATTCATTCATTCATTCATTTTTATACCGCCAGTCTTCCCGAAGGAACTCTGGGCGGTGAACAAAGAGGGCACGACAGATCAGCCAAAGCCGCCGTCTCTTTTAAAACGACCGCCTCTTTTTTTCCCTTGCACTTACGTAGCATTTTATATTTCATCTTGCTGGTTTCTTTTCTTCCCTTTATTAAAAACAACATTTTGGTTCCGTTCAGTGCGATCTGTGGCTTCCCCGTAACCCTCCCTCGCTCCACAGGCCCGGATTTCCTGGTTCCTGCCGCGGGCTTCCTCTGCAGACTGTGTCACAAATTCTACCCGAGTGACTCGGCCGGCCGGCTCACGCACTGCAAGTCCCTGATGCATTTTGAGAACCTTCAGGTCAGATTCCGCCGTCTCGCCTTTCTTCTTTCCATGTCATGTGACTGCCTGCTCGGGGTGTCGGTGTGGGTGTGCGCACGCGCGTGTGGGTGTGCTTGGCCATCCTGCACCTGCTGTTTTACAGCGTGATTAGTACACTTGTGTAGATCTCGGAGAACAGTGAGAGCTGCTTCGTTCGTGTCGCCTCCTTCCGTTCCATCTTTGTGCTGTTGGTGTGTTTATTTCTGATTTTTTTAAAAGCCATTTAACATTTCTGTGGGGCTTGCCTCCTTTCTTGATGCCGTATGTCATTTTCTGTGCACTGGGGGAAAAGGCCATTTTCCCCTTTTAAAATGGCCTTTATGCGCATACCATTCTGTTCCTGAGTTGCTATCATCTTAAAAGGGCACAGCTGGAAGGGAGCTTATGGGTTACGGAGTCCATCTCCTGTCCAGGAGGTGCAGAAGGGAATCAACCCCCTGATTTCTGTCTGGAAGTAGAGTCATGGCAACTGGACTTCTTTTCTTGAGAGATCGAAACGTTTCGCTGCTCCTCCAAGCAGCTTCGCCGGGTCTGACGAAGCTGCTGGGACGAGCAGTGAAATGTTTTGCTCTCTCTCTCTCTCTCTCAAAAAAAAAACCAAAAAAAAAAAAAAAACCAGATGTCCAGTTGCCACGACTCAGCTTCGAGAGTAACTCAACTGGAGGACTGAGAATCTTCACAGACATAGTCCTGACTTCTGGCTCTGCAACTAACTCTGGTTGCAGAGCTCCCCATAAGACTCTAGCTCACACCAAACCCCTTTCCAGTCCCTTAGCCATTTTGTACTAATATGTTACGGTATAACTTCGACTTATTTCTCCTGTCTTGCCCAATTTGCTAGGCATTGCAGAGGGGCGTACAAAATAATGCAGGGCATGAGTAAAGCGGTTAGAGGGACGCTCTTCTCCCTCTCACAAAATACCAGAATTGGGGACATCCACTCAAATTGAGGGCTGGGAGAGTGAGAAGAGAAAAAAAAAGAAAATATTTTTTTTTTACACAGCAGGTTGTTAGTCTTGGGAACTCCCTGCCACAGGAGGTGGTGATGGCATCTGGCCTGGGATGCCTTCAAAAGGGGATTGGACAGATTCCTGGAGGAAAAGTCCATCCCAGGAGACAAACCATGAGGGAGATGTGTCATCTCCAGGCTTAAAACCGGGGTGCTTCAAGGGCCAGAGGCAGGGGAGTGGGATCAGGAGACAGAGATCTAGTCTCGTGCGCTCCCAGAGGCATCTGGTGGGGCCACTGTGAGATACAGGAAGGTGGACTCGATGGGCCTTTGGCCTGATCCAGCAAGGCTCTTCTTAGGTTCTTAGGTTCTTATGACAGGAAACTGCATCTCATCCCAGAAGCTGGCATCCTATTTCTTGGCTCACCTTTAGTAACCCCAGCTTGTTTTTTTTTTCATCTCCTGCTTGCAGAGATACAAAGCCATGAAACTCCAGGCCACATCTGGACACCCGGAGGCCTCCTCACCCCCGCAGCTGGATGACCAGCAAACGGTGGACGCCGGCAAGACAGCGGTTCCAACGCAGATGGCCCAGGCCGAGAAGGGAGGCGCAACCAGGTCTCTGGGAGTGGAGGAGACCTCCGCGGCCCAGAGGGACCACCCGGCAGCCTTTGAAAGCCGCAGCCACGTTGAGGGATGTGGGGAAGAAAGAGGCACCCTGGTGGCGGCTGGCGGCCTCGAAATCATAGGGACAGGAGGGGCTTCCGACGGGGCTGAGCCGACCGGCGGGGAGCCTTGGGTCAAAGCGAAGCAAGGGGGTTCGGACGACACCGCAATGGAAACACCAGACGGTCAAGCCCACAAGAAGGAATCTGGAGTCTCTTCCCCAGATCAAAGGGACTCATTGTCCGGCCGCAGGCGTTCCACCCGACATAGAGCTAGATAAGACATTCCCTCTCTTTTGTAGGCGAGTTCTCTCTTTGTGTGTAGGTTTCTCTTGGGAAGCTTTTATTTTTTTTCCCCCCCGGCCCCACCTCCAACCCCAGGCCTTCTACTTTTAGAAGAGGGTGGGGGAAAGAAAGCACTAGTTTTACGGCGTTTTTTGTTAAATTAAAAAAAAAAAAGGAACAACCAACCCTGCATTTTGGATGTGCTTGGTCCAGGATCCACCCGGCAAGCAGCGGTGTTCTCGACACGTCCTGCCAACAGAAAGGAAGGATGGCTTCTGAGCCTTCGTCTCTTGTTCTCACGTGTGTTCTGCGTCATTCCGGTTGTGCAGATTGAGGGGAAAGGGCACGGAACAGTGCAGATACCCCCCCCCAAAAAAATTCCTGCTTCTAAGCCCCGGGAGATCTCAACCAGCCCACATTCAAGAGGCATTACGCATAAGCAGCTTCTTAACTTACCGGATTTGTGTAATTTAACACACGCCCGCCTGCAAGCTCTTTGCTATTCTAGGAAGGATCACTACTCTTAACATGACTGCTTTTTTTCTGGATCAAAAGCTTCCTCCATTTTCTGGTTCTCCAGGACGACAACTCCCATTTGTCCCTAGCAGGGATGATGGGGTTTTAATCCAAAAATATCCAGAAAACAGCAAGATGATTGGATGACCCTCGGTTTCTAAGCTGGGACTTCTAGTACCCCAAATAAATGAGGTAAATCCCATTACCAGTCACAACTAGAGCAGATTATTTAACCATTTTGCTGAAGGGTATAGGTCAAAATCCTTCCTATTCAATGGGTCTCCTCTATTTGGAGCTAAGAGCTAGCTTTGAGGGTGGCCTAACTGAATGGATCGATTATGAAGGAACATTCCATCAAGATTCCACTTGCCCCCTGTTCGTTTTCACTCAAATTTATTCAAAGGTGTTTTTTTTATAAGAAACGCTGAAAATGTATTGCAGTCAGTGGCCTGGGTTTAATCACGAGACGCCAACGTGAACTTCACAGACATACAGGAACCCCCATATCCACTGATTCATTATCCACTGATTCAGTTATCCACGGTTGGCAGAGGAAAAAATAATTAAATAAATAATTCAGCAGCCACAAAGCAAGCTACTGTCATAAAACAGCAGCCGTAAAGCAAGCTACTGTTGCAAAACAACAGCTGTAAGCAAGTTACTATCACAAAATAGCAGTTTGGGGGACATTTTGGCATTCTCTCTTATCCACGGTTTTCATTATCCATGGGAAGGCTTGGAACCAACCCCCAGCGGATACTGGGGTCCTACTGCACACACACACATTCATACATACAGAAAGACAGTAGTCATCGGCAAGTATGCTGGCCAGCTTGCTTGGTTTCTTTTTGGTATGAAAAGTGAATCACAGGAATGAACAATTTGTTACATAGTCATTGTGAGTGCGCATGCGCGCACGCATGCCATAGAGTGAATACAGACTGGAACAGCGGTGGCAAACTTTTGGCCCTCCAGATATTTTGGACCACAGCTCCCACAATTCCAAGCCTGTGTTGCCAATGACAAAGGACGGTGGGAGTTGTAGTCCAAAGCATTTGGAGGGCCGAAGGTTTGCCACTACTGGTTTAGGAGAGCTCACGAACGCAGGCAGGAGGGCTGACAGAATTGGACGGCTTTCAACCTGGATCCTAGAAAACATTGGTTCCAAGTTGGGGTCCCGCTGAACTCAAGGGGGCCAAGTGAGCTGATGCAGAATTCCCATCCTGCGCCCTGCAGCCACGGCTACTGAATTGGAGGAACAGAAAAGGGATGAGCGACTCTTAAAGATGAATCCACCTCCCCTCCATAAGTCACTCTCCAGACAAGGTCTCTGTGTGAATTCACCCTGACCCTCGACCTTCCAGATGTTTTGACCTCTACTCCCTCATCCGTGTCATCCAGGGCAGCCTAGCGGCAAGCGCTGATAGGCCCTGCCATCCCAAACATCTGGATGGCCAAGGTTTGCCACGCTTACTGCCAGCTCAAGCACACATCTACAGCCTCCTAAGGGTATCTCATGTCCACTAAAACCTTCCCTTCTAGTCCCCGCAAGCTAGATAAGCACAATCTTTGTTCCCATCTGTTCTACAATCTAGCAGCTATTCAGCCAAAGACAGAAAGGAGGGGCAGGTTTGGAGAAACACATGGATCAAGAGGAACCTTGCTATCGCAAATCTCAAGATCTTCACCCCCACACACACCCCACCCCAAGAGCCATGGTAGGCCCCACTAGGAGCAGCTATGGATTTTGTCCAACAGAAGACAGGTGAACATCTGGATTTTGTCCAACAGAGGACAGGTGGGCATTATGTACCCAATCCGGGCCTCTGGGTATCACCAGCCTCTTTGTCATTGCCTTCGCTCAGTTGCTGCTGGAACTCCAGGCGGGTCTGGCGGTTGGATTCCAGCAATTCCTTCAGCCGGGCGTGCAGATGGTCATTCTTCTCCTCCAGGTGGTCTAAGCAGGAATTGATCTGGTCCAGCATGGAATTGATGGCTGCGTATTCTAGGGGCAGAAGGGCAAAGGTTAAAAGGAAACCCCGCCAGCCCGTGCCTTCGCGACTAGCCATAAATGGAACTGGCCAGAGAAATGCAATTTATTATTTTTGCCATGGCTGCATGGCCAAGGATGGAATTTATTATAATCAGAAAAGCATGGCCTAGTAGAGGTCCTATCGCACAACACTAGAACTCTGGGGCACTCCATGAAACTTTTGGCTGCGAGATCTCAAACAAATAAGAGAAAGTACTTTTTCACCCAGAGGATCACTGGTCTCTGGAACTCCCTGCCAGAAAAAGTAACAGCTATTAGCCTTGACAGCTTTAAGAAAGGATTGGACAAGTTCATGGAGAACAAGGTTATCAATGGCTGTCATTATGGATGCCTAAGGACAACCTCCGGGTTGGAGAGATAGGCAGGAGATCTCTCAGTGCCATTTGCGGGGAATAGTAAGCAGGTGAAGACATCTGTTTGGGAATACCCTGAAGCAAATGGTGAGCCGCTGTGTGAGACCGAATGCTGGACTGGATGGGCTGTGGCCTGTCCCAGCAAGGATGTTCTTATGTTAGATTCCACAAGGTGAGGTTCTCATCTTGGGTGAAATGAGATTTTTTTTTACTCCAGTCTTCCATAAGATCAACAACTTTAAAAGGGTGAAAGGATGTTGGCTGCCAGCTTTATTCTGGCATAACCGGTTCTGGGTTCTTTCTTACTCCCTTCCTCAACTGGACTTGGAGACTAGTCGTTGGATTTTTTTGCGATGCAACATGCTAAAAAATACAACTTGGACGTTAAGACATTCTGCAAAAGCGCAAGTGGGAAGCCATTTGGAAAATTGGGCGCTTGCAAAGGAACGATCACGCGCGCTCTCTTTCCGGGCCAGACGGCTGCGCCGGGATGAAAAAAAATGGGAGTAAAATTTCAAATATTAATTGCAGAAGGGCTGCAGTTGCAAACCGAAGGCACCGCAAGATCGCTTGCTAGGGGGTGGGGGAGGAGATCAAGGCTCCAGAAGGCCGTCTCAAGGTTACCTGCTTCCCCGAAGCCGCCCTCCTCTTCCTCCTCCTCTTCCTCCTCTTCCTCGTCCCGCCGGAGGCTCCAATGCGGTTCCCCGTTCGGACCCGACATCCTGCAAGGGACGCGCAGCAGCAGCAGCAGCAGCAGCAGCAACGGCGGGGCAGAAGGCGAGTAACGAAGCCCCGCCCCGGATGGAACGCAGAGACAATGTTTCCCGGGCAAGCCACGCCCTCCTCCGGCGGGCCGCCCATTGATAATTTCTTTACAGTGGGAATGGGATGTGTGATTTGATGGTGATTTGGGAAGGATCCCATTTAAAAATCATATGAAATCAGGGAGTTCCGTCAACTTCCGCCTTTTACTTTCTTCCTTAAAGTGGACCCTTGTATAACATACAGTTTGTATAACATAGAATCTGTACAACATAAAAAATTCCGGAGATAGGGGGAAATTTGATTAACATAATCACCTATGGGGCGAATCTGTACAACAACAAAAATGGGATTACTCTGTTTTCAAAGCAAAGCAAAGCAAAGTGGTCTGCTTATATACCGCCCCATACGACTACGGTTTAGAATTTTTTTTCAATGCATTCCTATGGGAAAATTTGTATAAAGGAAAATTTGCTTAACATAATTTCATTTGGGACGAATTAACTCCTTTATACAAGGTACCACTGTACAGTATTTGATTTTTATACCGCACCATCTGGCTCACGGTCACTCTGGACGGTTTACAAAAATGAGAACATAAGCAATGCAATGAATAATAAAATTAAACAGTATACAGTACAGGAACTGAAACGAAAGCTAACTAATCAGACATAATGAAATCTGACAACGAAGCAAAAACAATAAATTTTAGGGTTTTATTTTTCTCTCTTTTGCCATTTTGTCAGGTATTTTTCTTTTTTTAATTTTTATTTTCTCCGTTATTTGTAGTATTGTGTGTTTGGGATCGGCTTTTATTTACTGCTGTTGTTAACCGCCCGGAGTTCCTTTGGGAAGACGGGTGGTATATAAATAAATAAATAAATAAATAAATAAATAAATAAATAAATAAATAAATAAAATTTCCGCATTAGTATAAGACAGCCAACTCCTCCCCTGGAATTGAATTAATAATGGAGTGAGAGACATCCCAAATTGCTAACTGCCCAGAGATGAACAGGGCAATCTTCCTTGGGCCTGCTTTGATTGACAGCTGGAAACAAAAGAGCCCATTTTTTTTTCTCAGCAGGAGAGACGCGATGAGGTCAAAGCCTGCGACCGAGAAGCCCCGCCCCTTCGGTTGGGTGGACTCTGTGGTTAGAGAACGATCTGCTGCTACGAGGGAGGGCAAGAAAAAATGTAATACTGTTTGCTGCACAGCAAGACACAAAGGCAACCCCCTTATTAAAAAAAAATGCCCCCTTTTTGGTGGCTTTGCCTCTAACACATCGGAGCTTTGCCAGCAGTTTGAATGGACATAGACAGGGCAGGACGTCTAGCTCATTGTGGGAGGAGGAGAGCAATTTTGGTTGTTGCGGTGATGGTGGTGGTGGTGGTTTTTGTTTCATTAGGGATTCTTTCGCCTGTTTAAAGCAGGCGGTATATACGTCTTTAAATAAATAAATAAATAAATATTTATTTAAATGCCCTCATCAGGCTACATATCTGTGAAGATTCTCAGCCATCCCGGTGAGTTCATCTGGAAAGTTGAATCATAGCAACTGGACTTTCTTTTTCTTGAGAGATCGAAACGTTTCGATCTCTCAAGAAAAAGAAGTCCAGTTCCCGTGATTCAATTTCCAAACATCATCAGCCTACGGTTCCCACTGGACTCCTCGCCTGAGGTCCTGTCTAACCTCGTGGCCGCCCGGCTGGAATACCTTGTTTGCTGCTGCTGGGCGCCCGCCCGCGCCCCTTCTATCCCCCGCACGGCGGCGAAGATGGCAGTGGCTTGCCTGCAAGGGCGATCCTGGGCGGCGGCGTGGCGGCGGCTGGCGGGCAGCGGGCAGCAGCAGCAGCGGCGCTTCCTCCTGGCGGCCGGGATCCGGGCCCGGGGCTTGACCTCCTCCTCCTCCTCCTCCTCCTCCTGCTGGGGGGCCGGGAGGAAGGCCGCCACCCCAGGCCGCCCTTGGCTCCTGGGAGCTGCCTTCGCCCTGGGGGGCACCATCGGCGTTTGCCAGGTCCTGCGGCACCGCTTCCAAGGGCAGGGCCAGCTGGCCAAGCAGGAGGTAGCCCAGGTAAGGGAGAAGAAAGAGGGCCAGGAGGGGGGGGGGCGCCGTCGCCCCACTTCTTCTTCTTCTTCTTCCTCCTCTTCTTTTTCTGTTTCTTTTTCATTTTTCTTTATTTATTTACAAGATTTTTAGCCGCCCCACTACCAGGTGGTGTTTTCTTCTTCTTCTTCTTCTTCTTCTTCTTCTTCTTCTTCTTCTTCTTCTTCTTCTTCT
>JAHTLZ010000089.1:1498303-1526841 GCA_023846285.1 Phrynocephalus versicolor | reverse complement strand
TATTTATTTATTTATTTATTTATTTATTTATTTATTTATTTATTTATTTATTTATTGCCTTCATAGGAAAAACTTGGAAGAGATTATATCCTATTACCCATCCATGAAAGCGATGAAAGATGGCAAGGAAGTAACGGTGTACAATAACAAATATTGGCTCATGTTGGATGAGAAGGAGACTCTGTGTGTTTATCCGGTGACAGACACAAGGGTGTACGTATTATTGCACGGTAAAATGCAGGCAGGGGTGGCTCTGCTGTTGGGCAGCAATAGACCTTCAGGGTTCTTGTGAAAGGGCAAATGACTTTTTGTGACTTCATATATTATGTGCATATATTTAATACAAGAATATAAGAAGGAGAGAGAGATTGAGATTGTGTGTATGTGTGTGTGTGTGAGAGAGAGAGGGGGGAGAGAGAGGGAGAGAGAGAGAGAGAGAAGTGGTGGGCCCCAGGGATCTGTCCTGGGACCGGTGCTTTTCAATCTGTTCATAAATGACCTGGAGACCGGGATAAGCAGTGAGGTGGCCAACTTTGTGGATGACACGAAACTTTTCTGAGTGGTAAAAAACAGAGAAGATTGTGAAGAACTCCAGAAGGACCTCTCCAAACTGGGAGAATGGGCTGCAAAATGGCAAATGTGTTTCATTGTAGGAAAATGTAAAGTAATGCATATTGGCACAAAAAAATCAAAACTTTATCTGTCAGCTCATGGGCTCCGAGCTATCCATGACGGATCAGGAAAGAGATCTTGGTGTGCTGGTGGACAGCTCAATGAAGGTGCCTACTCAGTGCGTGACAGCGGTGAAGAAGGCCAATTCCATGCTAGGGATCATCAAAAAGGGGATTGAAAATAAAACAGTCAACCTTATAATGGCATTGTACAAAATGATAGTGAGGCTACACCTGGAGTATTTCATACAGTTCTGGTCCACGCATGTCTGAAAAAACAGTGGAGCTGGAAAAGGTGCAGAAGAGAGTGACTAAAATGATTACTGGGCTGGGGGACCTCCCTTATGAGGAAAGTCTATAGCATTTGGGGCTCTTTAGTCTCGAAAAAAGGTGCCTGAGGGGGGATATAATTGAGACATACAAAATAATGCAGGGCTTGAGTAAAATGGATAGAGGGACACTCATCTCCCTCTCCCAAAATACCAGAACTAGGGGACATCCACTCAAATTGAGGGTTGGGAGAGTGAGAAGAGACAAAAGAAAATTTTTTTTCCCAGCATGTTGTTAGTCTGTGGAACTTCCTGCCACAGGAGGTGGTGATGGCATCTCGCCTGGGTGCCTTCAAAAGGGGATTGGACAGATTCCTGGTGGAGGAAACGTCCATCCCAGGTGACAAACCATGATGGAGATGTGTAATCTCCAGGCTTAAAATCGGGGTACTTCAAGGACCAGATGCAGGGGAGTGGTATCAGGAAACAGATATATAGTCTTGTGCGCTCCCAGACGCATCTGGTGGGGCCACTGTGAGATACAGGAAGGTGGACTAGATGGCCCTTTGGCCTGATCCAGCATGGCTCTTCTTATGTTTTTATGTTCTTAGTCAGAGAGAGACACCCACACACAGAGATTCATGAGAGACTTTATGAAAGTGAAGAAGCCAAGAGCTATGAAGTCCCTGATATAAAAATCAATGACTTCTATGCCCCTGTGGAACTCCAGGCCACAGTATGTCATGATGGGGGCTCTTCGGTGGATTTTTGGAGGCTAGCAGTAAACTTTTGCAACTAGTCAGGGTCCGCCTGCACTATCAGAGGCTCCGGGTCTCATCTGGTATCAACTGTAGGACATCTTTTTGAGTGTTCTTACATCCTTCCCCCCTCCCCCCGGCTTTCTTACAGGGAGGAAATGAAATGGCGGCAGTGGGTCGATGACTGGCTCGTACACCTCATCTCGCCCAATGTTTACCGCACGCCCGGCGAGGCCTTGGCATCCTTTGACTACATCGTACGAGAGGGCAAGTTCGGGACGGTGGAAGGCCTCTTTGCCAAATACCTCGGCGCCACTGCGATGTTCGTCATTAGCAAGAGGCTGAAGAAAAAGTGGGTCTTTCTTAAATAACTTCATGTGTTGGGGGTCAACGAGGCATCACCTTTCATTACCTTGTCCTTTTGAAGCTTTAGAAGAGGTGGCTGTGCTGGTCTGTGCAAACATCTCCGGTGACACAAGACAAAACCAAAACATGTGGCACCTTAAAGACTAACAATTAGATTTTTAACGCGAGCTTTCGGGTCCCCTTTTTGCAGGCTTGTGCTGAATAAACTGTGCAGTCTTCAGGATGACACAGGACTCTTTGAAAGTCGAACGAAGCCAATCCGTCTCTACTTTTTGTATTTGTTTTTCCCCAACTTTTCTTTCTCTCTCTGTTTGCACAGGCATCATCTGCAAGATGATGTGAGGGAAGATCTCTACAAAGCAGCTAACGACTGGGTGGAAGCCGTGGGCCCACACAGAGCATTCATGGGCGGCCACCAGCCCAACCTTGCAGATTTGGTGAGGAAGTCAATGGAGGCGAATGGAACTGGATCGTCTTTGGAGGGGGAATTTGCTTTTCCTGCGTGGTTGAATGATAGTGTAGCAGGAACACTGGAAATCCAGGCGTGAAACCACTCCATAAAAGCCCTCTAAACATGCTTTAGGTCTTAGGAAACAATCTAGATTGTTGGTCTCTATATTTTTTAGGATGGGAAGGGAAATTAAGACTAAATGCAACCCCGTTATACCGTGTAAATAGCTGGTGCCTAAGATAGTAAAATATTTAGTAAATAAGATGATTACAGTGTAGGCTACAATGAGTACAATGATGATTACAGTTGACACTTTGTGCTTAGCCTGCCTCGCAGGGTAGTGATGACAAATTGATAAAGCAGAAAGCCATGCATGCCACTTTGAATTTGTTGGAGGGAAGCATGAAATCTAAACAAAGTTGTTTGTAATCTTGAGCTTGTATTGACTCCTCCTCCTCCTCCTCCTCCTCCTAATGTTCTGTGCCTTACCTGCCCAGGCTGTGTACGGAGTCCTCCGTGTGATGGAAGGTTTGGAAGCGTTTGATGACATGATGACACACACCGAGATCCAGCCCTGGTACCGTCAGATGGAGGCAGCCATCGGAAAGAACGAACTTGCTGCCTGATACTGCAAGCACCTCAAATCCCTCTTTGCACAGACAGGCTTAGAATGCAGTTTGGTTTGCGAGACTTCAAACCACAGGGTGTCGTATCAAGGGCCCAAGGGGTGTATTAGGAAGGGCTGCTACAGATAGTCCTGGTCTTGGTGAAAGCCAGGAAGCAGTAGAAGCAAAGGCTTGCAGATGCTTCATTTGAGAGCCTTCAAGTTCTCCTATTTATGGGTAAATTCCAATTTAAGGAGGTGAGAACAGATCTCTCTTTACACTGGTCCTGCTGTACTGGCCACGTCTTTCGTTTAGAGATTTTTGACTCCATGTTGAGTTTCTGATTACCCATAAACAGCTGTATGTGTCTTCCTGGTTATATACAAAATACAGAAAAAAAAATTTCCTTGGCCAGAAAGGGATGGAAGAAAGGAACCTTTCTATAACTAGGAATTCCAGATGGTGGGAGAAAAATGAAGCTGCTTTATTGGCACGCAGAGATTGCTTTTCTTTGTGTGTGTTTTTTTCAGGACAAGGCTCTGACACCTTTTTTATTTTTTGCTTGCTGATTTCAAACTGACAGAACTTCTTCTTGTTTTTGGTTCAGTGAGTCATTTGGGACTTTTCTATGAACAAAACGGTTAATCCAGCAATAGTAAATGAAGCTGAAAAGAATAGGTAACAAAATGTGTGGGGTTTTTGCTCTGGATGGTTTATGTTTCTGGAAATACACCTCCTGCCAAAAAAAGGCAATCTGGGAAGACAAAAATACGGCACATCCTTCACATGTTGCAAAATTTCTACTCCAAAGGCCTTTTTTAAAAAGATAAAATAATAAGAGGACATGCTCGTGGACAATTTTCTGTATGTAAATTATCAGTGTAAATGATAGAACTGTTGTAGCATAGAAAAAAGCAAGCATATAAAGACACATCTAAGAACTGAGTGCAAAACACTTTATTGTGGGCATGGTGTTATTTCATGGAAGAGAATCCTGGGAATTGTAGTTCAGAAAGGAGAGGGGACATATAACAAGAACACTGGAAGCTGTTGTACCTGAAATGACATGGATTGTTAATTTTTAGTCCTGTGAGTGCATATCAGGAAGTAAATGTCATTGTATGCAGTGAGATTTATTCCAGAGTACAAGTGAATAGGATTCTGCTATTGCACTTGGCTAGGATTGATCAGGATAGGAATCATAAGATTACAGAAAAACATTCTCCTATTGCAACAGTTCCAGAGTGGGTCCGATGTAGCACCAGGGGGAATTTCTGTTTTGGAAGTTCAAACTCTTAACTGTGGGTAAAACCATGAAAGTAAGTGAGAATACTCCAGACCTCACTTGGTCGCAGGGCTTTTTTTCAGAGCAGAATCTGTCAGCATACAGGACCTAATTTTGATGACTGCAAACCAGAAACCCTCTTAAGTTTCTTGTTGCCTTTCAAACCAGAAATGCAAAACAGAACAAAAGCAAAGTTAGTAATTAGTGAGTTTATTCTTTTGTTTTATTGATAGATGTGATTGTTGTAAACTGCCTGGAGTTCCATCTGGAAGATGGGTGGTATACAAATATATAAATAAATACATTCTTGCACACATGAGTGGCGGGAATGCAGCTTAAAACTGTACTCACCGTCAACCAGTGTGCCCCTTTTCACTTCTTTCCATCTGAAAACCAAGCTTCAGTTATTAAAATTTTTCTTCTCCTCCTTGTTCCACACCTCTTAAAGATGGTTAACCCCTGCATTTATTATCCCAAGTCAAAAAACACATGATTGGTGAAGCAAGTTCCTCTTCAATCATTGTGGACCCAACGGATACCTGCTGAAGTAGTTGCAGGATGCTGTGAGATCCTGCATGGTCACCAGAATGGTGTAGGATACAAATAGGATTGTTCTCTTCAGCATGTGAGAATTTGGGATGTCAGTTTAAATTTCCCCGATTGCCTGGTTCATATTCATTTTTTCTTTCCTGCCTCATATTTTAACTGAAACTTGCGGTCTTATGTGCTGCTGGGCTTGCTGGAATAAAGTCTCCAGGAACTACAGTGTTGTTTCTTTCTAATTGGGATGGTGTGTGAGAGATAAAGACATGCAGTAAATTGATTTTTGTTCTTGCTTGCCTAACTTGTTTTCATTAGCTTCTTTTCCTGTTGAAGTGAATCATCAGTGAAATATGCTTTAGCCACAATGTATTAGTTCAGCTTAATTAAGAATCCACATATGCCAACATGCAAATCTTTACAAGCAGGCCATATTAGAAATATAAGGGGGCTTAGGAACAATTATTCCACTTTCCTAAAGTCAACAATAGAGTCCAGAGCAGAGAAGTTATTTCCACTGAAATTTTCCTTCTCAATTCAATTTCTGACTGGATTACAGATTAGAAACTTTGTACGGGTGTGTTGTAAGGGTTCCATGGATGAAGGCAGACTTGAACTCCACAAACTTCAGCCCTCTAGATGTTTTGGACCACAACTCCCACAGCCCATTTGCCATTGTCAATGCAGGCTTGGATTTCTGGGAGTTGTGGTCCAAAACATCTGGAGGGCCAACGTTTGGACACCCCTCTAAACCTTTGGCCTGGGACTCTACCTACCAATCCCCACTCCTTTATTTATTTATTCAAAAATATTTCTATTTTAACTCCACTCTCCCTTGTTGCTCTAGTCCAGTGGCATGTCCAAACTTCGGCCCTCCATATGTTTTGGACCACAACTCCCACAGTCCTTTGTCACTGACAACCTAAGCTGAGAATTCTGGGCGTTGTGGTCGAAAACATCAGGAGGGCCAAAGTCTGGACATGCCTAGAGGCTTGTCAACGCTAGGACTCCGGAAGTGCCTGTGGCCTACAATTCCCAGAGTTGCGGAGTACGAGCTGGCATGTCTGGGAGTTGTAGTCCAAGGCTGACCAGGAGGCCCTGTTGGGCGGCGACCGTTAGGCCTCTATTGAAGAGTTTCCTAGCACCGCCTCGGTTCCTATAGCAACCGGCGCAGGCCTGGGGCAGGGGCGGGGCCGTTGTGACGCCACGCCCCTCGTTTCCCAGGCAAAGGGAGGGGGCGTGGCCGAGGGAGGGAGCGGCGAAGGAGACAGAGCCGAGAGGAACCCAAAGAGGGCGCGAGCCCGGGAGGTCACGAGGGCGGCGGCGGGGGGTTTGAAGCGTCCAATGGGGGAGCGGCGCGCGGCGTCCCGGGGGCGGAGCCGGAAGTCGCTCTGCGCGTCCTGGAGCTGCAGCTGTTCGTCGGGCGGGCGCTGCTTCTGCGGCAGCTACAGCTCCTCCTCGGCGGCGGCAGCGGCGGCGGCGGCTCGGGCTCAGGGCCTCCATGGCAGCGGCGGACGCAGCCCCTGCAGCTACCGCCGCCTCATCCACAACTTCGAGGAGGTCCTGAGGCGCCGCCTCCGGGGCCGCCTGAGAGCCTCATGGTGAGGGGGGTCAGCAACTGGCGGCCGTCCGTCCGGGCCAAATCAGGCCACTTCCCGGCAAATGGGCGAAGGAGGCTTTTCCCGGCGCTCCCAAACCCCCTCTCGGCACGGCTCGTGGCTAGGGAGAGAGGGTGGGACTTGAGGGGTCAGAAGACCAAGGCCGGCTGCCCCGGACTATGCTGCTCATCATCCCCAGCCAGTGGCCTGGGAGAATTGAAATTGTAGCACTGCAATGCCAGCCTTAGGTTCCCCCGGGGCTCTACTGGCCCTTCAAGCCAGCTCGTTGCCAGGGGCAATGGAGGTTGTAGTGCAGCTGTGCCAGGCAGGCTTCCCCTGGACTATGCTGTCCATCATCCCCAGTCTGTTGTCAGGGACAATGGATATCGTAGTGCAGCAGTGCCAGGCAGGCTTCCCCTGAAATATGCTGTCCATGATCCCCAGCCTGTTGTCAGGGTCAATGGATATCTTAGTGCAGCAATGCCATCCAAGCTTCCCTTGGACTACAGCAGGCATGTCCAGACTTCATGCCTCCTGATTTTTTGGACCACAACTCCCAGAATTCCAAGCCTGTATTTCCAATGGCAAAGGACTGTGGGAGTTGTGGTCCAAAACATCTGGAGGGCTGAAGTTTGGACATGCCTGGACTACAGTATACTGTCCATCTTCCCCAGCCAGTTGCCAGGAAGAATGACAACTGTAGTGCAGCCATGCTAAGCTAGTGCCAGTTGTACCTGGACTGGACTGTCCATTATATATTTGAAGCGCTGGCAGGCATGATTTACATTTGGGTGGTCACACAGTTTTTCTTACAGATTTTTTTTTTTGAGGGGGCTGTCCTGGGCGTGTGCTGCCTTTTAAGAACTGTGGGAGATAACGCAGAGGGCCTCCTTGGCCCCTTGGAAAGAGAATTATTGTAATTTCTGTGTGGCTATTGTAGCCGTTGTAAGCTGCTTAGAGTTCGAGAAGAAGATAAGCGGGGTACAAATGCAAAAATGCAAAAATAAATAAATAAATAAATCGGACTTGAACGAAAGCATCGAAACATTTTGTCTGGGCATATGCAGTAGTTTTCTCCAAAGCGCTTTATGAAATGAGAATTTGAGGGTGAAGGCAGAAGTGAGCCTTTGTAGGCGCTGAGGTATCCGGATAAAACCCCTTCTGTTTTCCAGAACAGTCTGGTGCTATCACCAGGTCCTGGGTTACCAATTCCCATCATCACTGGATACCATGGAGGTGGGGATAATGGGAAATGGCACTCATCGTGTCTGCATGATGGCAGGCCAGCTTGTAAGAAGCTCAGTAGTATTCTAACTTCTGTTTGTAGGTATGGGAATTGGCGTTTCCTGAATGCTAGACACTTTTTTCACATTTCTGACATTTCCCCCACCTCTAATCTGCTTCCAGGTTGTCCCCGTCTATTAGGAGCGGAATTGTCGTCACGGCTCCGAAGAAAGCTCTATTAGGATCAGAGTCACAGCTGCTATCTGTATGTACCTGCTTTCAGCAGCATTACCAGTTTATTTCATACCTTTTTGAGACATGTGCTAATTTGAAAAAAATAACGTTTGTGCCCCAGTGCAGACAGGAAGACGGGAGGATTTACCACACACTGTGAAGTCGTGGGATGTGAGACAGTGATGGCATTTTAGGATTAGCAGAACAATCTATGGTTAATAAATGAACACAGGGAGATGTATTTATAGAGATGGGAAACTTATATACGGGCACAATTTATAGAATGCTGATCCACGGTGATGCTGGCTTGGGGCTTCTGGAAATTTCAGTGCAGAAAAAAAATGTAACTTTCCCCATCTCTGCATATTTATGCTTTGGAATCAGGACTAGTTTGCAACTGTGGAGTGAAAATACTGAAGGCTTTCAGGTGTGGGAACTTTCATATAAGAGGGTTGTTTTTTTTTTTAAATGACTCCTGTGGGTGATGAATTTTTTTTCACGCAGCTACTAAATGCCAACCATTAAGGCCAAGGAGTAGTAGAGCAGTGTTTCCTTTTCCAAAATTTGAATGAAAGTCGCATGCTTTGATAGCGAAGGCCATCGGAAGGATACGCAGTTGCCCGATGCGTGTGACCTCAAAACGTCTCGGACTTGTTTTGCCCATTTTTTGGTCTTTAAAACTTGCTGGCCGAGAGTCAAGAGTCATCTGACGGGACTCGGCACGGCACTCAGCAGTGGGTTAGTTTGAGTCAGGCTGCCTGACCTAATGATTTCCAGTCTGCTTATCTGCAGGTCCTCCCCCTTCCCCTACGCCCCTTCCCATTGCACTGAATGCCCTCTCCCGCTTGTCGGAGAAGAACCATGAAGAGCCGTTCCGCTTCTCCCCCTTTGCACGTCCATGTGGATGAAAATACCCCTGTCCATGTCCACATTAAAAAGGGGCAGAAAACTCCGCCGCCGCCTGCAAAACTCCAGGTACGAGTGTGAAGCTGGTCTGATCTGATGCACGCTCGGCCGGGACTACAGAGGCTCCCCCTTCCCCAAAGCTCCGGTGGAGGCTCCAGGCCTGTCCTGTCCCTTCCCGTGCCTGTGAAGATACTGCGTCGCTCCCCTCCGCTTTGAACTGCTTTGCATTTCTCCGCTCCATTTTGTCAGTTGTGCTCAATCTGTTGATTGTTCCTGTTGGGGCCGGGTGCGGGGGGAGCATTGTTTCCTGGTCAAACCCACCCTTGGGCTTTCCTGTCAGGGTCAACATTTTAGATGTTAATTGAACCCTTCTCAGACAACTTGTGGAAGGAAGTGAGGAGATATAGGATCATAGAGCTGGAAGAGACCTCGAGGGCCATCTAGTCCAACCCCCTGCCATGCAGGAACCCCCATCACAGGACTCCCGACAGATGGCCATCCAGCCTCTGCTTAAAAACCTCCAAAGAAGGAGACTCCACCACCCTTTGTGGCAGTATCTTCCACTGCCGAACAGATCTAACCATCATGAAGTTTCTCCTAATGTTCAAATGGAATCTCTTTTCCTGTAGTTTGAAACCATTGCCCCCGAGTCCTAGTCTCTGAAGCCATGGAAAACAAACCTGTTCCCTCTTAAATATGACATCCTTTCAAATATTTAAACATAGCTATTATATCCCCCCTCAGCCTTCTTTTTGAAAGGCTAAACATAGCTCCCTAAGCCGTTCCTTGTTAAGACTTTTCTTCGAGACCCTCAACCATCCTGGTCGCCCTCCTCTGCACCCGCTCGAGGTTGTCAGTATCCTTTTTAAGTTGAGGTGCACAGAACTGGACACAGGACTCCAGGTCTTATGTCAGGGATACTTGAGTGATGGACACTAGCTGAGGGGGGCGGGGAATCCCTGATAGCCAAGGGGCAGGTCATAGAATCATAGAATCACAGAGTTGGAAGAGACCTCAAGGGCCATCCAGTCCAACCCCCTGCCATGCAGGAACCCACATCACAGGACTCCTGACAGATGGCCATCCAGCCTCTGCTTAAAAACCTCCAAAGAAGGAGAGTCCACCACCCTCCTTTGGGGCAGCATCTTCCACTGCTAAACAGCTCTGTCATGAAATTCTTACTAATTTTTAAATGGAAGCTCTTTTCCTGTAGTTTGAAACTATTGCCCCATGTCCTAGTCTCTGAAGCCATGGAAAACAAGCCAGTCCCTTCTTCAATGTGACATCTGGCTTTATGGGGAAATTGTCTTGAACGGTGTTCCAAGTTGCAAACCCCCTTTTTTCCAAGTTGCAAACCCCTTTTAATAGCCAAGGAGCCTGCCGCGTTTGCATGAAAGGGCATTTTTAACTGGGGTAAAGTTGGTAGCTTGCATCGTTAACAAAAATTGCAAAATGCCCAGAGAGAGCTTTAAGCAGGATGGGTCGATAGATCAGAAGCATGCTCTGCTTAGCTTTAAAGGCATCCCTTCTGGTTGGGAAATACTGATTTAATAAGTTGACTGTCACTGTTCAGGAGTAATGGAGAAATTGGTAAAATAATGCAGGTTTCCTGCAGAGAGGGAAAAGGTTGAGAGCAGCTGAGATGCCTTAAAAGAGACAACTCCATGGCTGCTTTTGGTCTTGTCTCGGGTAGTATTAAATTGTTCTTCTACTCAACTCTGTCGGCTGACTCACTGAGTCTCTGTTCAGTGAACTCATAGGACCAGCTGTTGTAGGTAATGGAATATAACAGCACAGAATTACACGGTGTATCATCACAACTTATGATGTGCCTAGCAGTCAGTGTCTTAAACAAGTCTTACCTCCTCTAAAGCCCTCTCTGTGTGGTTTGGCCACAAGGAAATTCAGATCATGCTATACTTTGTTTATTAAGACTCTTCCTTCACTATCTTGCACAACCAAGGTACCAACACACAGCTAGAGATGTATAGTTACTGGAAATTTTGAAACCATGGGGAGGAAACACTAGAAAAATTGGGAAGGGGGGGAACAGTCTCCCCACGACACCTTTTCCAAAGTTTCCAGACATTTTGCATTTCTAGGTGATAGTAAAATTGGCGACACAATACAGTAGGACCCCAGTATCCGCTGGGGATTGGTTCCAAGCCTTCCCGTGGATAATGATAACCGTGGATAAGGGAGAGAATGCCAAAATGTTCCCCAAAACTGCTGTTTTGTGATAATAACTTGTTTTACAGCTGCTGTTCTGCAACAGTAGCTTGCTTTACAGCTGCTGTTTGTGACAGTAGCTTGCTTTGCGGCTGCTGAATTATTTATTTATCCTCTGCCAACCGTGGATAACTGAATCAGTGGATAATGAATCAGTGGATATGGGGGTCCTACTGTATTCTGAGTTTGGGATCGCTGGCAATTAGAAGGTACCGCCACAAAAAAGATGCATCGGGACTGAACTGTTTAATATCTCCGGGCCCTGGTGGTTCTTCCGTGGTGTCACACGGCCTCAAGTCAGTTGACTGCCAATCCGCAGCCCACCTCTTTCCCCAAACAATTGCCAAATTAGATTTCTGGCAAGTCAGCAGGGCCTGGCCTTGCATCACAAGGGACCGGGCGACAGAGGTGATGTCACAATGAACCCCAAGGTGACTCGCCACAAAGCTGCTCTTCCTCTCCCGGCGATGCGGTACCTATCTTTCTTTTTCCCCCGAGCATGGTTGCGGTGACTGCCCCGTGATGTAGAATGGGACGCTTCCCCCCGTGGTACTGTTGTCTTGCTCGGCAGAGGGTGGTGTTGGCGAGGGTTCTGTTTTCTTGCCCACCGTTGGCCCGGACGGAGTCCTGGGACCGGGGGTCTCCGCCGACTGACGCCCTGCGTCCTCTGTTTTGCTTCTGCAGCAAAAGCCCAAGCAGAAAATGAAAGGGGACACCGTGAATGTTCGCCGTAGTGTCCGAGTCAAAACCCGCGTCCCCTGGATGCCCCCAGGCAAAACATCTTGCCGAGAGTCCTCGTACAAGTGGGAGGTAGGATCGCGGCGGATTCCTTTCAGAAGCCTGGAGAGAAAGGCCCGGGAAGATCCCCGAGGGTGATGTCAAATGGAAGGCGGGTCAGATCCAGCATTCTATTCCCATGGGGCCCAACCAGAAGGTGGTGGGAAAGCCCCCTGGCAGGCGGTGAGCGCGGCAACTCTCGCCATTTCTCGGGGCCTGGCAATTTAGGAATAAACAGGATCCCGCCTTTGTTGGAGCAGGGGCTACGTAGTCCTCCCGATCAGGAGTTCTAGCCCTCCGTGTTGTTCAACGGTTAGAACATCTTGTGGCAGTGAGTTCCAGTGGCGAACAGCGTGCCAAGCGAATAAGTACCCTCTTTTGTCCAGCCCAGATTTCCTATCACTACGTTTGTGGGGAGGATCCCTCTGAGGTCTAATACCACAAGGAAGAAAAGTTTCTCCTTTACCTGCTTGCTTTTGTGGTTGCTTAGAGCTGGCTGCCTAGCAGGCAATAAACAGGAGGGTCTATATGTTATGTTCCTGATTCTTCTTTCTAGCTGAATAAATTGCTGCGTTTTGCTTATAATAGTGTGTATCTAGGAATGTGGGCCGCTCTGGATCTTTCTTTTTAGGAGAAAGATGGGATAAAAATATTCTATCCATCAATTAGGTAGATGAAGGAAGGATGGATGGATGGAGAGATGGATGGATGAACAGATGAACAAACAGACAGACAGGCACAGTGGTACCTCGACTTACGAATTTATTTATTTATTTATTTATTTATTTATTTATTTATTTATTTATTTATTTATTTAACTTATATGCCTCCCAATACCCAGAGGACTTGATTTCCGAAAAATTCGACTTCCGAAGGGCATAATTGGAAATAGAGTTCCAAAAAACTCGAGTGATGCAAAGAAATGCATTTCCAATTTTTACCTTTCAGTATGAAGGTCCACCCCATGCACGCTGTGCGTAGTGTTTCCGGAACCAGGGGATCGGTTTCCAATGATTTCCTTTCAAGTCGGAAACCAATGCCTCAGTTCTGGAAACGCTACGCAGAATGTGTGCACTGGGGCGGTGCTGCATGTTGAAAAGCTCTGTTTGACAGGTTCGGCTGTGGGGAGTGAGGGCGGCCCCCCACTCTTCACAGCCGGACTTGTAAAAAAAAAAATCCAAACAGCATTGCTTGCTCGGTTCTGACTCGTCCCGCACCTCTGAGCTGGTTTTTCTTTTCTTTAGAGCCCAGGCTGTCAAAAAAAAAAAAACAGCTGGGAGGTGGGCGGCAGCCCCTGCTCTCTCTCTCTCTCTCTCTCTCCCCTCCTGACTCTGTGGTGTGTTTGTGTTTGTGTGTGTGTGTGTGTGGGGGTGTTGCCCACTAGAGCAGAAGGCTCTTTGGGTTACTCCAACTTCTGCTGCTGCGGGTGCAGAAAAGGGAAGAGGCCGTGGGGCTTTCGTGCCTGCTGCAACCCAGAAAAAGGTGGGGAAGCTTTTCCCCTGGTTTGCTGGTGCTGGGCAGGCTTCCCTTAGCATTGAAAACCAACTGTTATCTGTTCCCCTTTTTTGCCTTTTTCTTCCAACCTCCGGAATGGATTAATTGACTTTCAAATTCAATGCCTTCCTATGGGAAACTGCGTTTCGACTTATGAAATTTTCGACTTCCGAAAATGCATTTGGAGCGGATTAATTTTGTAAGTCGAGGTACCATGGTAAACAGATGGACAGACAGACAGATAGATAGATAGATAGAGGGTTCTGGAGAAGTATCCCCAGCCCAGCTAAACTAAGAAAAAAACCCAAACCACATTGTCTTCATGTTTTGATGGTGGGTTTTCCCAAAGGATCCGGTTGGTCATTATTGGGAAAGGGTTGAATTTCTCAAAAAAAGGGGGGGGGGTGTCTCCCCCCCCCTTGTGGGCTGTCTTGGGGTGTGCTTCATGGGTGAAAGCTTTCTGTGGCTGTTCTCCACCCAACCCACCCTTTGATGGCTGGGAGCGTCATTGTCCCCTCTTCCTCCTCCTCCTCCTCTTCCTCCTTGGCCAGGGACCAACCCATCGCCTGGAGATCACCCCGCCCGATTCAGAAAAACTGCTCTCAGTGCTTCGCCTGAGTGACCTTTCGACGGACGAGGAGGACGCCATCCACTGCAAAATGAACAAGTACGAGAAGAAGATCGACAGCCTGCTGAACGTGGTGGGCACCCTGAAGAATGAGGTGAGAAGATAAAGGGGATTTGAATGTTCTGAGCCAACCTCAGCTTGGAGAGATTTTCTTTCCGGATGTACAGCTGGTTTCCTGAAACATTGGTTGCCGGCGGTGCATCCTGGGCACAGATCGTTTCCTCCGCCGGCCTCATGAACCACCCTAAATGTAACCCCCCCACCAGGTGAAGATGCCAAAACGAGAGGACTCGCGCTGCGTGGCCAAGCGTCTGCTGGACGAGCAGAAGGACGAGCTGGAGGAGGTCACCCAGGAACTGGTGGAGACGGAGCACGAGAACACCGTCCTGCGGCGCAACATTGAGCGGATGAAGGAGGAGAAAGATCTGAGCATGTAAGGAGGCTGCCTGCCTGCCCCTCCGCCCTTGCTTCCCTCCTCTTCTCTTTGGAAGCCTGATCTGCAGCAAGCCAGGCAGAAACTCCCCTTCCTCTACATCAGGCTTGCCCAAAGTCCGGCCCGGGGGCCCCCCCCAAATCCGGCCCGCCAGGCCATTCTGAGCGGCCCGTGGCTGGCTGGCCCACCCCTCCCTCCCTCTCCTTCACCCCATGTTTTTTTAAAAGAAAGTGGGTGTGGCTTGCAGTGGGGTGGCAGGGTCAGGGAGCAACCGGCCCCTGACACATTCTCTGGCCCTCCTTACAAAAAGTTTGGGCACCCCTGCGCTACATGGTGTGTGAGCGCAGGATTCAACCCAAGCATGTCCAAACTTACAGCCCTCCAGATGTTTTGGACCACAACTCCCACAGTCCTTTGCCATTGGCAATCTAAGCTTAGAATGCTGGGAGTTGTGGTCTCAAGATGTGCCGAGTTGTGGTCTCAAGATGGGTCGCAAGATGGGCCGAAATCTGGACTTGCCAGTAACCGTTCAGTGGGGCAAACCCAGACTTCCCGCCAAAGCTAGGTGGAGCAGAACTCTTGGCTGGAGGGGGGCTTCTGAGCCTCGTGGCGCAGTGGTTAAAGGCCTGTCCTGCAGGCAAAACTGTGCTTGCAACCTGGGGTTCGATTCCAGGTAGCCGGCTCATAGTTGACTCAGCCTTCCATCCTTCCAAGGTCGATAAAATGAGTACCTAGCTCGCTGTGCGGGGCAATGTGTAGCCTGCGCACTGTTATTAAAATTGTAAACAGCCCAGAGACTTACTTGAAGTGGTATGGGATGGTAGATAAGCAGAACACTTTAAGCCAGGCATGACCAAACTTCGGCCCTCCTGATGTTTTGGATCACAACTCCCAGAATTCCAAGCCTGTATTTCCAATGGCAAAGGACTGTGGTAGTTGTGGCCCAAAACATCTGGAGGGCCGAAGTTTGAACATGCCTGCTTTAAGCAGAACACTTTCTGAGACAGCAGTGTTTTGTGTCTTAGGACTGATTGACCCCCCAAGCTAAGAACCTGTGTCTCTCCATGGTAAAACCATAAGGGACATTTATATGTTGATTGGTATTCCGTGCTCTGTAAGCAAGTGGAATATGGGGTAAAATGTCACTTCCAGTTTTTTTAATCAAGGCTTGCCAGGAGGTTAAAATAGGTCAGCACTCCTCTCCCGTATGGCAAATGCACCCAAACCCCGGTCACCCTTATAGGGAACAAACTTTAGGGAGGGTTACAGCCTCAGAGTGCTGTGGGGGGGGTACATTTCTTCCATGTTTCCAATTCCTGGTCTCAAAGGATGCTGGTGAATTCTCCCATCCCCTCAATTTTTGTTTTGTTACTGTCAGAGTATGTGCTATTTGATCAGCCCGCAGAAGCAATAGTTATTGAATAAATAGTTAGCCAGAGACAGAGTTTTCTTAAAACCAAACAGCTATATTCCAAACTGTACAAAAAATATATCACAGCATCACAGAACTTATACAAAGTTCAACAAAGCATAGAGGGAAAAGTCACTTTAGTACATTGATACAAAATTCAACAGCATCACAGCATACATTACATTGACAAAATATATGGCAGAGAAACAAAGTGGGTACCTTACTCACGGAAGGCCCAATGAACAATGATTTACAGAACATTTTTATACATGTGTCTCTCCAATCATAAATGACATGACCTCATAGGTATTGCAACCCCTTGCATCAGCCCAAATTCATTATGTTCATTCTTAACATCGGTACTCCATTAGAAAAAAATATACATTGAGTCACTGTGACTTTGCACTTTTACAGACTCCATTTTTAAATCAACTAAATACATATCAAATATATAGAGAACATCATGTCTAATACATGTATTTCAAAAGCAAAAAGTGTGTTCTGCTTATATACCGCCCCATACCACTTTAAGCAGTCTCTGGGCGGTTTACAAATTTTTAATTACAGTGTGCAGGCTACACATTGGCCCCCCAGCAAGCTGGGTACTCATTTTACTGACCTCGGAAGGATGGAAGGCTGAGTGAACCTTGAGCCTGCTACCCGGGATTGAACCCCCAGGTCGTGAGCACAGTTTCACCTGCAGGACAGGCATTTAACCACTGCGCCACGAGACTCTTCTACATGTATTTCACTAACTAATATCTGACAGTGACCAAGGTCTCAGGGCCCCAGGTTGTTTTCTCTGCACGGCCCGTTTTTGGGAGGATTGACCTGACCTTCCTTTGCAGACTCCAAAAGCGGCACCTTTTGCACGAGAAGGAGTGTTTGATGGCCAAGCTGGTGGAGGCTGAGCTGGACGGGGCAGCGGCCGCCAAGCAGATCCAGGCCCTGAAGGACACGATCGGGAAGCTGAAATCCGTAGGTGCCGAGGGCGGGTGGTGCCGATTGATTCTTATGTATTATTATTAGTTATTTATTTTTTGTGCACTTGTTGACCACCTGTCTTCACTAAAAGGCAGGCATGTCCAAACTTCGGGCCTCCTGGCGTTTTGGACCACAACTCCCAGAATTCTCAACTCAGATTGCCAATGGCAAAAGGCTGTGGGAGTTGCGGTCCCAAACATCTGGAGGGCTGAAGTTTGGACATGCCTCCTAAAGGCAGCTCCCGGCAGTTCATAATCAAACAAGAGATAAAATAACAAAGCATAGAATCATAGAGTTGGAAGAGACCTCAATGAGGGCCATCCAGTCCAACCCCCTGCCGTGCAGGAACCCCCATCACAGTATTTCCGACAGATGGCCATCCAGCCTCTGCTTAAAAACCTCCAAAGAAGGAGACTCCACCTCCCTCCTTTGGGGCAGCATCTTCCACTGCTGAACAGCTCTAACCCTCAGGAAGTTCTTCCTGATGTTCAAATGGAATCTCTTTTCCTGTAATTTGAAACCATTGCCCCGTGTCCTAGTCTCTGAAACCATGGAAAACAAACCAGTCCCTTCTTCAGTATGACATCCTTTCAAATATTTAAACATAGCTTTCATATCCCCTCTCAGCCTTCTTTTTGAAAGGCTAAATATTCCCAGTTCCCTAAGCCGTTCCTCATCAGACATTTCCTCCAGACGTTCAACCATCCTGGTCGCCCTCCTCTGGACCCGCTTGAGGTTGTCAACATCCTTTTTAAATTGAGACGCACAGAACTGGACACAGGACTCAGGTGGGGTCTGACCAGAGCAGAATAGAGTGGGACTATTCCTTCCCTTGATCTAGACACGATGCTTCTGTTGATACAACCAAGAGTCACATTGGTTTTCGTGGCCGCCTCAACACACTGCTGGCTCCCCTTCCATCTGTGGCCCGCCCAGACTCCCAGAACCCTTTCACATCTACTATTCTCCAGCAAGACTTCAAAACGTCCTTGACTCCTTAGAGTCGGAGTCGATCGTTGGGAGGCCGGATCTGGCGCTCTGAGTTGATTCTTCTTCTCTTCTTCCCTCGCTCTGTTTTCTTCCCCCAAATGGCAGGAGAAGCACATGACCTCCTCGGACATCAATACGCTGACGAGGCAGAAGGAGCTCCTCCTTCAGAAACTCAGCACCTTTGAAGAGACCAACCGGACCCTCCGAGACCTGCTGAGAGAGCAGCACAGCCGGGAAGTGAGTGCGGGCGAGCTCCTGGACCCCTGACGATCCGGGCTTCGTAAGGCCTTGCAGCCAACCGGAAGCGGGGCAGGCGTCCTCAGGGGGTGGTGGTGGGATGGGAGGTGGTTGAGCAACGGCGAGAAGGCTTTTGCGGGAAGGATCCCCAACGGCTTTTCGCGATGCTCATCTCCTCTCCTCTTGCCCTTCTCTGTGCTCCTGTGGGCTGCTCTTCTCCCCTTCTCCAGAAAGACTCTCAGAAGCTGGCCGAGCAGCAGGCGGCCCTGATGAAGAGGCTGACGGAAGCCGACGCCGAGAAAGCGGTGAATAGAAACCCAATTTCAGTGTGTCCCTTGTGTGTGTGTGTGTGTGTGTTTGTTTCCCCCCTGCCGGCGTATTCCTAAGGATGTCCCCGGAGCCTTTCTGTGTCTAAAGGTGGGGAAAGGTCGAATCTTTGTTCTTAGGTTGCCTGGAAGAGGGCATGGGGTGCCCAGTGGGGACCGTGGCATCGTGCGGCTGTTGGGGGAATTCCCTCTGACGGTGCTTCAAAGCCTGGTGTCTCCTTCTCCGCCATATGGCATGGGTTGGTGGCTGCGGGGCCGGATGCGACGAGATCGATCCCACCAGTGGGCCTACATGACAGGGACAGGACTCAGTTAATCCATAGGGTCGTTTCTTGATCTGCAGTTCTCCGCTGATACTGTGATGACGACAAGAAGCGTCCAAATCAGGGTTCAGTCATTGAGGTTGGCAGAGCCCAACTTTGGGAGTTCAATTCTCCGCTGGGCCCCCTGGACAGGCTGGACAGGATGATCTAGGGCAGGGCTGTCCAAACTTCAGCTCTCCAGAGGTTTTGGACCACAACTCCCACTGTCCTTTGGCATTGGCAACCCAGACTTGGAATTCTGGGAGCGGTGGTCCAAAACATCTGGAGGGCCGAAGTTTGGACATGCCTGATCTATGGGGTCCCTTCAGCTCTTGAGTTCTGAGATATTCTACCGCACCCTGTTCCAATGTTGGCAAACCTAGGGCATGGGTGTCAAAGGTGGCACTCGGAGCCCCTTTCTTGTGGGCACCCAGCATCGCCCCATCACAGCCACCTTGATTCAAGTTAAATGGCAGTATTGGCACTTTGCGAAAAATTACTGGGTTTTGAATTGCAATTTGGGCACTCGGTCTCTAAAAGGTTTGCCATCCATTGCCCTATTCCATCCCTGCCACCCCACATGTCCTTCTGCCCTTCCCGCCGTGCAACCGCCAGCATTCGATGGCTGCCATGTGTGCTCAGCCTTGGTGGGGTTGCTGAGATCCCCCCCCCCCCCGGTCTGGGTTTCTAATCTTTTGCGCCTTGATATTTTTGGTGCTTTGCCCAAGCTGAGCCTCCTGGCATATTTACTGTCAGCAGGGATGCCACAATTTTCAGCTGGGTAAGCAACTGAAATCCTTGTTGGTCCCCGACACAGCCCTCCCCCCCCGGCTTTTCCTCTGGTGGCCACCAAGAAGGCACAGAAACACTCACACAAACAACAACAACAACAACAACAACAACAACAACAACAACAACAACAACAACAACAACAACAACAACAACAACAACAACAACAACAACAAAAGCCCTAAACGCTTGGGAAGCGTTGGGCTAGTGATTTGTAATACAAAATCCAGAGTAGTTATCTTGTTTGCTGTGGTGGTGGTGATGATGATGATGATGATGATGATGATGATGATGATGATGATGATGATGATGATAAACACTTGGGAAGCATTGGACTAGTGATTTGTACTATAAAATCCAGCGTAGTTATCTTGTTTGCCGTGTGATGCCAATAATATAATAAGACCAAAATATCAAAAACCAGAAAAAAATATAAAAATAAGAACAATCAAATATGCATTCCTATAGACAACACATGAATCAAGCCTTATTACATGATATATCATAAATACATAAATTTGTAGCCTGCATACTGTAATTAAACTGTAAACTGCTCAGAGACTACGTGAAGTGGTATGGGGCGGTATATAAGCAGAACACACTTTGCTCACACAAACAACACACAAAAGTCTCCTCTTGCCTGTGACTTCTTTCTTTCTTTGCTTTTTTTTTCCCTGGGCGGCTCTGGTTTGTTTTTCAGCATTTGATAAAGAAGTTGCAAGAGAAAGAGAAGGAAGTAGATGATCTGATGGTGCAGATCCAGACAGAAAAGGTAAACTTTTTATTTTTTGACTGGGTGTATAAAGGATAAGAATTTTGGGGGGTTGAGTTTCTTACCCATCTCTTAAACAAGAGTGCTGACGTGGGTGCATGTGTTTGCTTAGCTGAACAACTTTCTGAATCCGGGATCAAGCAAGAAAACATGTGTTTGTGTGCATGCATGTTGAGAGCGATGGTTCCCAAATTTGGCTCTCCAGATGTTCTTGGCTGCGGTCCTCTGATGCCTAGCCCTCGGTTAAGGATTTGGGAAGTTGCAGTCTGAAGCAGTCTCGATTAGGGGCACCTTAAGTCATCATCAACACAGCGGCACCAGATGACTATAGTAGGACCCCGGTATCTGCTGGGGATTGGTTCCAGGCCTCCCTGTTGATAATGAAAACCGTGAATAAGAGAGAACGCATGCCCACCCACCCCCAAACTGCTGTTTCCTGACAGTAGCTTGCTTTATGACTGTTTGTGACAACAGCTTGCTTTACAGCTTGCTTTGTGGCTGCTGAATTATTTAGTTTTTTTCCTCTGCCAACCGTGGACAAATGGATCATTGGATACGGGGGTCCTACTGTATTCTATTAGCCTAAGAAGATCGGAAGCCGTGCTAGTTGTGAGGCCCCGCCCTCAGCCTCGTTAACGCCTGCTGTTGCCTTTCGGGCCTTCTTCCGTTGCAGGATCAAGCCAAGACGGCGGCCGAGCTCGCCAAATCCATGGAGGCCGTGAGGGGACATTTGCAGGCCCAGCTGCGGAATAAAGAAGCCGAGAATCACCGCCTGGGTATCCAGATTCGGGTACAGCCTCCCGTTCCCTGGGGGTTGGGGTTGCAGGTTGAGCACCGGCCCTGCACACACAGGAAGATTCAGGGTGGGTGGGGGTTTCCTGTGGGTGGTACCACTTCCAGCAGCAAGTGGAGGGGGCATCGTTTCTAAAGCTCCCTGCTTTCTTTATTAATTTTAAAAGATTAAACCTCACACGTAGGCTTTTCCCCGATGGACTCGGCCATGATGCATAGAATCATAGAATCATAGAATTATAGAGTTGGAAGAGACCTCATGGGCCATCGAGTCCAACCCCCTGCCAAGCAGGAACCCCTTCACAATATTTCCGACAGATGGCCATCCAGCCTCTGCTTAAATACCGTCAAAGAAGGAGACTCTACCACCCTCCGTGGCAGCATATTCCACTGCCGAATAGCTCTAACTGTCATGAAGTTCTTCCGAATGTTCAAATGGAATCTCTTTTCCTGTAGTTTGAAACCATTGCCCCGAGTCCTAGTCTCTGAAGCCATGGAGAACAAAAGGGAGCTTTGAGCAATTGGGGTGAGGTGTGGTCAAGAATAAGCACACACACACACACACACACACACACACAAACAAACAAACAAACAAACAAACAAACACGAATATCCGAACCAGCGGAGGAACCCCACCCCTCTGGGGAGGCCTCCTTTTATTAACCTTCTATCCTAGGTAATTAGCATAGCTGATTACATCATTTCTTTGTGTCGCAGTAGTAAATTCTCTAAATATGGTTAGAGAGGCGTTACATGGGAGGTCTACATTATTATGCATTACTATGTGTGTTGTGCATTGCTCTAATTGGTAAGCTTTAGCTTAGTGATAAGAGACAGTACTCTAATTGGCAAACTTAACTAGTAATAGTAGGAGACAATGACATCACTTATTGGCAAGCTTTACTGGTAATATGAGAAGACAAAGAAATCTAACTTAATTAGGGAAGATAGAGGGAGGGCTAGTGTACCAGCACAACTTGTCTGCTGTTGCAAAGAACTCAGGCCCTTTTGCATCAAAAGCTGTTGCGTCTGAAATGGCAAAATGGCCACAGTCATGTCAACCCAAAAGCCTAATCCCACAATTCAGAGGTCCTTTTGCCCTCTGGCGGCCCGAAGTCCAGAAGGACTAGCGTTTTGACGGCCGCCTCCTCCCGTTCCTTCCAGAATCTGGAGCGCGTGGCCGCCCAGCATAAGGCGGAGGTCGACAACATCATGGAGCAGCTGAAAGAGCTGAAGGCGAAAGGGGAGCGGGACAAGGAGGCCCTGAAAATGGCCATCAAGGCGCAGAAGGAGCGGGCGGAGCGGAGCGAGGAATACGCCGACCAGCTGAACGCTCAGCTGGCCGAGAAGGTGACGGGCGCTCGGGTGGCTTCCGATGCTTCGGGGGCGTTGCTGGTTTTTGCCTCCCAGTTGTGGCGTGGCATCCCTCTGCCATCTCACGGGGAGTGTCTGAGGATGCCAAGGGTTGTGAGTGATTGGCGGACTGGCTGAGAAGTAGAGGGCCTTCTCGGTGGCTGTTCGGAGTCTTTGGAACTCCCTCCCACAAGAGGCCAGACTGGCCCCATCCCTGTTGTCCTTTCACTAGCAGGGAAAGACCTTTTTCTTCAGGCAGCCTTTCCCTTAGTGGCTGGCTGCCTGAAGGTGGTTTTTAATGGACTGTTGTCCCTTGCTGCTGCTTTGAAAATCTTGCTGGTGTTGCTTCTGTTTACTGTTTTTGCTGGGCTTTTTAAAACACGATATTTGTTGGATCCTTTTTGGTATTTGTAAACTGCCCTAAGCACATCTGATCTCGCCTGATTTCAGAAGCTAAGCAGGGTCAGTCAGCCCTGGTTAGTACTTGGATGGGAGACCACCAGGGAATACCAGGTGCTGTAGGAGCCTGGAGTAGGAACTGGCAAAACCACTGCAGCATTCCTGCCAAGAAAACTCCATGGACATGGAGTCACGAAGCGTCGGTCATGACTGTAACGACGCAACACACACAAACATACTGCGTTTAGCTTTAAATACCATCTTTTAATGCTGTAAGCCATCTTGGGTCCTTTGAAGGAGAAAGTCAGGGTGAAAATATATTTAAGGACATTAGTTTTAAAATAGAACAAAACTCCAGCCGGGGCTCTCTTTGCAACCTGAGGTCGCTCGAACCACAAGGGTGCTTGGGAAGTTGACCTGCTTTTTTCACCACTCTGTGTGAGCCGGGGTATTTCCTGCTTTCTCTTTGGAACGACCCCCTCAAGCTCCTGGTTGTTTCTCCCCGGTTCAGGACGCCTACGTCGCCGAGGCCTTGTCCACCCTGGAGTCCTGGAGAAACCGCTACAACCAAGTGGTCAAAGACAAAAGCGACCTGGAGGTGGAGATCGTGATGCTGAACAAGTAAGAGGGGCACTCTGCGTTCTTGGAGGGACCAGGAGCTGAGTTTATCTCTATATATTACAGTAGGACCCCGGTATCCACTGGGGATCAGCTCCAGACCTTCCTGTGGAGAAGGAAAACCGTGGATAAGAGAGAACACCAAAGAAAACCCCAAAACTGCTGTTTTGCGATGGTAGCTTGCTCTTCGGCTGCTGTTTATGATGGTAACTTGCTTTGTGGCTGCTGAATTATTTATGTTTTCCTCTGCCAGCCGTGGAAAACTGAATCAGTGGATAATGAATTGGTGGATACGGGGGTCCTACTGTATATATAACATTTTGGCTTGACCGTCATACCGGGCTTTACGTTTGGACTGCCCTTCATGTGTGAAAGGTGCAATGTTCCAAGAGACTGGGCAGGATTTGAGGTCCAAAATTTCCAGAAATTTTGACGCCATGGGGTGGGGTGGGGACTTTGGGAGAAAACAGAAGCATGTGGGGTTATTAGGAAACTTTGGGGAAAATATGGAAACCTAGGGAGGGTTTCCCTGGAAGTTGAGTCATGGCTACTGGACTTCTTTTTTGAGAGATAGAAACATTTGGCTGCTCATCCAAACAGCTCCATCAGTTTGGATGAGCAGCGAAACGTTTCTGTCTCTCAAAAAAGAAGTCCAGTAGCCATGACTCAACTTCCAGAGAAACTCACCTGGAGGACTGAGAATCTTCACAGACATGGGGAGGGTTCTTCCCCCATTTCTCCCTCAAGTTTCTGGAAAGTTTCCATCTCTAGGTGGGATCCAGGAGACTACATGGGGGGTGGGTGGGTGGAACTTGTTCTGTAGGCCAAAAGTAGCACTCTCTAATTCCCCATTTGACCTGCGAGCCTCTCTCCCGGTTCCTCCGATGAGTGATTTAAGAGGCCCTTTGAAGCCTCAACGCCCCACCTGCTTTGCCTGCACGCTGTCCTCCACCAAGCTCCGCCTTGTCCGGCCGGTAATGGTCCTTTTTCCCGGTCTCCCCCCTGGGCAGCCGCATTACAGAGCTGCTGGAGCAGCAAGTCGCCATGGAGGAGAAGATGCGGGAAGACCGAGACGCCTTGGTGGACAAACTCCACCGGCACGTGACGGAGAGCACCTCTTTCAAGATGGAGAACGAGAGGCTGAAGGTCAGCAGCAGAGAATGGGGTGGGGGTGGGGGGTGGCTTCCCATTCGAGGGGACGGGGGAGGCAGAGAACCAGCAGCTCTCCAGATGTTGAGGGACTCCCGGCATCTGTCTAGCCCAGTGGTTCTCAACCGGTGGGTCCCCAGATGTTCCTGGACTGCAACTCCCAGAAGCCTCCACCACTCGCGGTGCTGGAAGGGGTTTCTGGGAGTTGCAGTCCAGGAACCATCTGGGGGACCCACCGGTTGAGAACCACTGTAGGAGTTCAACAGCTCCTGGAGGGCTTCTGCTCCTCTACCTCATCTACATTGTTTGGCCCGCTGTGCATCTCTCCTGCTGCCGTTGCCGTGTTCCCTGGGGTTAGGAGCTGCTCAAGAGCTTGTCTTCTCGGGAGCTTCCTTTTCCTCTTATCAAAGATGGCCCAGGGGAGTGTCCCTGCTGGGACGATGCCGCAGCAGAAGGCCGGCGATGTCCCCTGGTGTGTCCGTGGTTGATCTTCTGCTGCCTAGTGGATGTCCCGTTCTGAACAGGAGTGGGGGCTTGTGTTGGGGTTCTTCCAGAATAGCATGGCCCCCGTGGAGGAGAGGCTGAACAAAGCTCAGGATGAGGTGGCCAAACTCAAAGCATCTCTCAAGAACTATGAAGGCCTGATTGAGTCCTACAAGAATCAGGTATGTTGGGCCCCAACTTCACTGGGTATTGCTCCTTCTTTCTGTTCCTCCTCATTTTTCTCTTTGAACTTCTCCATCGCCACTACCAGGCCCTTGGAACTGAAGAGCAGAGCCCCATCTCAGCTTTTAGGTGTCCTGTGGCTTGGGTATAATCCTCTTTTTTTGGACAAGTTTGTTCCTCCATTTTGCCGAGGATTCTATCTCTTTTGCCGGTTTTGTTGTTTTGCGTATCTGACATTTGTTTTTATTGTTCTTGTTAACCGCCCGGGGTTCCCTTGGGAAGATGGGCGGTATAAAAATTTTAATATAAATAAATAAATAAATAAATAAATAAATAAATAAATAAATAAATAAATAAATAAGATCTGAAAATCTATTCAGGATCTCCCGTTTTGCAGCCTGCCATCTCTCTCTCTCTCTCTTTCTCTTTCTACAAATTCTTCTGCTCAGGTGTTGAAGACCCGGATGGAAGCAGAGGAGGTGACCGCAAAGCTGGAGAACTGCGATAAAGAAAACAAAGCGCTGAAGGAAGAAATGAGTAAAGAAATTGAAAATGTGAGTTGTTCTCCCCCCCCCTCCCGGAGTGTTGTTGATGGAGCATAACATGGCTGATGTGTGGATAGGAAGGCTTGTGTGGATTCCAGCTTTCTAGGAATTATTTGCCCTCCTCCCCTGTTTGTTGAATGAACACAGAATAGATTTAGGTCCCAAAGAGCTGTGCGAATTTGCATGGGTTAAAAAAAAAACACACACACAATTGGACTACAGTGGTTCCCGGCCATTTCCAGTTCATATACTGCGGTCTTGATATACTGTGGGACCGCAGTAAAGGCAAGGCCCCCTGGGGTTAAGCTGCTTGGGCCTGTTTGAGGCTGACTGCACTTAACCCAGGCCTGACTGACGGGCTTCCCCAAATGGGCCTCTGACAGGCTTCCCGGGCCTGTCAAAGGCCCCAGAACTGGTTTCCGACAAACCGGAAGTGACTTCCGAAAAACCGGAAGTGACTTCCGAAAAACCGGAAGTGACTTCCGGATTGCAAGAAACCACACCCTGGGGCCTCCAACGGGCCTGGGAAGCCCGTTGGAGGCCTGTTCAGGGCAGTGCCAGGCCTCAGATAAGTGTAAGAGCCCCCCCCCAGTCCTGACCTGACTCAGCATCCCCAAATTACGGATTTTCAATTGTCGCGGGTTGGGTCGGGTCCCTAACCCCTGCGATAGGTGGGGGATTTCTGTATAACTCCCAGAGTTCCCCAGCATCTCTGCTATCTGGGGGAATCTGGGAGCTGTAGTCCAAAACCACAACTCTACACGCCGGTAAACAACCTCTTCTCCTTTGATAGTCTCTTATCCTTGGTTGGAGATACTGTGTTTCCCCGAAAATAAGACACTGTCTTATATTTATTTTTTGTCAAGAAGACACACTAGGGCTTATTTTCAGGGGATGACTTACTTTTATTAAGTATAATATGCTTGAATGTCAGCCCTGCACACAACCATAGCCATGCCCATCACTAGGTCTTATTTTCAGGGTAGGGCTTATATTTAACAAATACATAGAAATCCTGCTAGGGCTTATTTTTGGGGTAGGTCTTATTTTCGGGGAAACAGGGTAAGAGGAATGAAGCTTGTGGGCTGAATACGACAGCTGACAATCCTCTTGTCCGGCCCTTGCTCTCTAAGATAGCATTGCTAATAGTGAGCTCGCTTTGGGGAGGGGTCTCCTAACTGCAGAGCGGGGCATCTGCTTTTCATTCAGGAGGTCCCAGGCCCGTTTTGCATTAAAGAATACCAAGCAGCTCAGGAAGGAACCTGGGAGGAATTTTGCAGGGTGAGATGAGTGAACGGTCTTCCTGATGTACAGCTATGTTTACGGCATTTAATGCATCTTTAGGTAAAGGTTCTCCCCGCACACGTGTGCTAGTTGTGTCTGACTCTAGGGGGCAGTGTTTATCTCCGTATTCAAGCCGAAGAGCCAGTGTTGTGCAAGTCCGTGGCCACGTGGCCGGCACGGCTGCAGGGATACACTGTTTTACTTTCCTCCTTTTTTTACAGCGGTACCTGTTTATCTACTTGCATTTCACATGCTTTTGAACTGCTCAGTTGGCAGGAGCTGGGGTGAACAGCAGGCACTCACTCCACTGCATGGCACCTGGGATTCGAACCGCTGAGCTGCCGACTTTGTAGCCAACAGTTTTCAGTGCTCTAGCCCGCTGAGCCACCACGTCCTTGTTAGCTCAGTATCATTAATGCTTATTTACAGTGGTTTTGCTAATAATAACGTCCTGTCGAGTCAAGTCAAACTTAGAGTGACCCTTTCCAGGGTTTTCCAGGTGGAGAGTAGGCCGAAGTGGGTGTTGGTATCTTGGGTGTTGATTTTTGGTGGGGCCTCTGTGTGTGTTTCCCCCCGCAGGCTCGCAAACAGTTCCAGAACCAGCTGGCCGAACTGGAGAAGCTCCCCGAGATCCTGAAGATGACCGAGACCAAACTGGCCGAGTGTCAGGATCAGCTCAAGAGCTACGAGAAGAAGAACACGGACCTCTCGGCCATGATCACGGACCTCCGTCAGCGGGTAAGAGACTGGCAGAAGACCCCCACGCGGACCTCCAGCCGGGGACCCAAATGAGCACCTCGCACCAGGAAATGGCACCCCCTCGTCTCTCTCTCTCCTCTCGTCCCTCTTTGAAAGGATTAAAAACATCTGCACTGTGGAATAACCGGATGTGTGTGGCATGGCTTTCTTTTCCCACTCCTGATATCCTCGTTTCACCTCAACTGGTTGTTGTCCGTCCGCCGTTGCTTTTGCGTCAGGGCTCCGGGAGTCAGATTCATCAGCCTTTCCCGTGTGGTGGTGTGCCCATCGTAATGCCAAAGTCTTTGACAATCCTAGGATCTAACTTCTCCTGTTAAGAGTAGGCCAATGGCAAACACGCCCCATGAACCCCGTTTTCATGCCGTTACCCGAAACGTTCCGAGGCCACCCATTCCCTGTGCAGGATCTGGGCACACTCTGAATTGACCACTCAGCAGGTGGTTTCCCAATTATTGGTCTGATGAAGAGGATGTTGAGCTCAAAAACCTGCATGCTTTTAAGATAAGCCTTTTAACTTGGTCTCATGAAAGTATTCAAGCCAGTCTGGATGCCTAAACAAGTCTGCTTTTGTTTAGAAGGAGTCTGTTCATAACTCCGCCTGTTATGATTTTAGCCCCGTACCTTGGAAGCGAAGCTGACATTTATTCCTGAAATAAATTTGCACAAATTTCCTGAACAGATTTATTCCTGAAAT